>CM033697.1:2683306-3283306 GCA_019514585.1 Dendrobium officinale
AGGAGAAATAAGATTAGTGAAGGTGGGTGGGAGATAGGTTAAGGGAAATCAAATATACTAAACCACGAACTCAGCCATCTCCAAGGTTGGTGGGTGATGTGCCAATCTCCCTCTCCAAGGGATCTCTCTCCGATCTCTTAAGCTCTCTCAAGAACTCCAAGCAAGAAGACAAAATTCTCTAATAATCATTCATTACCTTGAAAAAAAATAACACATGAGGCTATAAATAGCCAAGTACATGAGACTCACGAAAATAAAAGACAAAAATGCCCTCCGGACTTACATACAACATCCCTCACTAAAAAGGGTACGACTGGAAAACTCATAAAACAAATGCACGAAACTGAAAATAAGAAAATACATAAATAACTTAAATAAAAAAATACAATGACTCGATCGTGGCCGTAGATCGGCGGCCACACCTCTGATAAAACCTTCCATGATCTGATGTTCCCATCACGTTTCTTTTTCTGTTTTTGTAACTGGTGGTGTTATCGTTTGTATTACTAAAATTTTCCACGTTTAGTTAATATGGATAATTAGGCATCGTGTGTATATTTTTTAGGAGATTGATCATTGGATCTTTAATGTCATGGAGGCAAAACCTTATTAGTGTCAGTTGGGCTCGGCATGCCTCAAAGGAACAACACACAATAAAGTTTCATATTTGGCTTTATTAGTCTAATGGAATGCTTAAGTTTTTTTGTAACAACGATTATGGCCTTACATATAATTTGCTGTTCATACGATTGTTAATTCCATCGTTCTCTACAAGATATATTTCATCCTAGTTATCTATCGCAAAAGACAGAAGAATGCAGCTATGAATCAGATCTATAACATCCGGTTGGTTGCTCATAGATTTTAAGTGCTCCAGTATATATCTTATGAATTTTTACTAGTCAGTGGAGGAGAAAGGCTCACACACACCAACCCGTAGCAAAAAACATAGTGACAAGGAAACGCAACCATGAGACTGTCAATCATTTACCATTATCTATAGAACAAATTTCAATATCATGCATGATGTAATACCTAATGCAGAATGATTTTTTAAAGAGATCATTAACTTAAAACGTGCAATCGATAGAGTGATAAAGCTGTCCAATCAATTTTCATTTACAGAGCAAATTGCCTGAAAAAAAACATATATAACTATTAAAAGACTGGTGAAAATTTGGACTAGCTTGTGTCTCCCAAGGTTTGTCAACCAGCTTCATCCCCAGGTATCCCACCCAACATTCCCGAATCAGCACCCCTTTGCTCTCTCCTCGCATGCCTTTCCCCATTACCTACACTCTATCCTCGATATGGAAAGGCTCCATGATAGTTTCCTCTTTCTCCTTCCACGATCTCCACCTCATCTTCCTCCCTATACGATTTTTAGTATTCGTGTTCTTCCCTTCCAACCCTTGCACTGAAGCTCCGTTTGTTTGTGTAATCTAACATTTCTCAAATGTCCTGAGATCGCTACTTGTTCTTCCATAAAGGAAAATCCTGTCCTTCATCGTTGTCTTGATTTGGTTCATCTCCACTTGAAGTCTTTCTTCTAGTGCATCTACTTTTTTGGCCGTCATCTCTATTCGGATCTCTGTAGATTTAAAAAATATGGATTTGAATCACAAAAACAACAACTTTCACCTTCCCCGGCAAAAAATTAGATGCTGAAATGATGTGAAACGTATATGCGATGGAGGAGTTATTTTAGGAAATTAAAGAGATCAATTGGAACTTAATAACCCAAAATAAAATTATCATTTATAATAAAAGAGTGATCCTTTGAACTCTTAGTTTTTAACTCGTTTAGGCAACGAATAGTGACATCGATTAACCAAACAATTCAAGAAAACACCAAAATAATTGTAGGCTACGACAATAAACAATAATCCATGATTTAATAAAGAGAACTTTCACCTTTGGAGCCCATGCGCTCAACTAATCTAGGCTTCAGCGGAAGAAGCGTCTCCACATTAGAACCGAGGTCACTCCGAGGAAGAAGGAACCTAAGATCGTCGTTCTGGGATGGTGGCCGGAGTTGTGGAGGGAGGCGTGCAATGGAGTGGAGAAGTATGCCGACCGGAGGGATGGGGAATCGGCTATGGCACACAAAGCCGTGGGAGTCACCGGGTTGTGGAGGACAAGTGGGTTTTGCATTGCACTGACACACACACACAGGGTAGGGAAAACAATTAAGCCCAAGAAAGCTCGGGTAGAGAGAAAAATCTCCCCCTGAGAAGTGACAAACAATTCAGTATTCTGAAGAGTTGCATTAATGGAAAACGTGAGTAGAGGGGAAACAGTTTAAAAGAAAATTTCCGAACAGAGGGGGAACGGTTGCAGAAGGAGGTTATCCACCAAGCCGGCGTGTAGGGGAAGGTGGAGTAAGGTTAATTAATGGTCCCATGGGAGTAAATAAGATTAAATAAATCAGTCAATTATATAGATCGATTTAATGTAAGAATCTTGGAGAGTAAGCGGCTCCGGGGGGGGGGGGGGGCGAAATATTGGGATCTTTAGAATTGGTTTGAAGGGAAATGAATTTAAAAAAAAATGAACAAATTTTCAAAATAGCTCTAAGTGTCATTAACGCCCTTAGCCCTTAACGGGATTTCAAATGGGCAATTAATTAACACACAAGGATATGTTGGAATTCAACGGTCGGTATTATCCAAGCATAAGGATCAGCGCTAAGGATGGCAGGCAGGGAAAAAATGAAATTCTCAAAATTTCACAGGACTTATGAGAAGCTGAAGTTCAGAATTTCACTAGCATTCAAAAGGTGAGAATAAGGAATCAGATACCAGAGTAATTTTGCATTGAATTGCATTGAAGAAAGCCCTTATAGTGAGCCTGGATTGTGCAGCGACTGGCTGAAAATTCAAAATCCGGCATTTGAAAGAATGTGAATGAGCGGCGGCGGAAAGGGAGAGGACGGCGCTGAGAACACAACACAAAACACACGACACACTGCTGGCCGGTGGGATAGTTTGCTGCGAGGCCTGCGGCTGGGAGCAGGGACCAGGGAGGGGGGGCCGCGGCCAAAAAGAGCAGGAGAGAAGGAAGATGTAGGAGGAAACACAGACACACAACCACACACAGGGTCAACTCATCCTATATATAAGCCTACCAACATGTTTTACACACCGACACATCTTCCTGACAAAATGATAACACAGATACTACATACGACACAATAAAAGAAAGCAAATTGGTAGGGACTCGCAACAACCGTAGAACTCACAAAGAGATCTAGATTCTCCTACGAACTCCACTAAGCGATCGTGGAGGTATTTGCCAATCACAAAAAGAGAACAATAGAGGCACCTTTACCAATCCATTCCAAAAACTAAAATCATTACAAGAGAATGCCCATTTACCATAGGCCCCAACATGACAAAGAAAAAACAAGAGACTAAAAATGCCCCTCGGGCTTACATTTAACGACTAAATGTCCATAAGGCCGTACAAAACGGAAAAAACATCAAAATAAAATACGCTACTACATAAAATGGACAAAATATACAAGTCATGCTGCGTGGGCCGTCGATCCCCGGCGTCGAAAATGCTGACGATGTGTCCTCATCATTCTCCCCAGGTGGGAGAAAAAACTCGACCCCGTCGAGTAATTATCTATGGAGCCCTGGCGTACGAACTCTAGTAGATCTGGAGTCTAGGCTCTGTAGCTCGTCCAAGTATCCTCTACCTCTGGTGTAGCCCTTTTCCAATGAACTCAGTATCTTTGGCACCCACTTTCCTTTAGTTGGGGAAATGACCTCATCATCTAGTATTGCGTTGTTCGACTTCTTCTCCGCTATAGGTGAGTAGGGTAAGTTGGGGAGTGGAGTAGGGCTGGGGGATCTCACCAGGTGGGGTCACACAAGGCTAATTTAAAGAGTGAATTTTGGGGTTAAGATTGGGTCCTTCAAAGGCTAACAGGTCTTTAATTTTAAATATAGGATTCATGTTTAAAGCCTCAAGAGAGGGTCCAGTACGTAGGCATTACTATTAACCTTTGAGATTTTTAAAATGTTCGGTGTTTCGAGCATGCAGCTTCCCGTACCATCACAAAGTCTCCAACTTTGAATTCTTTGGACCATCTTTTGTGGATTCCCCCCCCCCCCCCCCCCCCCCCCCCCCCCCCCCCCCCCCCCCCCCCCCCCCCCCCCGGAGCGCAATAATTTTAATATGGATGTTATTTTGTTCAATTTCCTTTTAATTTCGTTGAGTAACTCCTGAAGATGAACATGCAGATGCAAATGCAAGAGATCGCGGTTGTGCATGATGAATGACAAGATCGATGAGCTTACAAAAGTTAAAAACATCAGACAACTTAGGAAAGACAACAGACTACAACACACACCACACAACATACTAACTCACGAGACAAACACGTTGCTAGAAGCTGGTGGAACGAGTCGCAAAGAGGGTCTAAAGTGTTTGGTCTAATGGAACTGGTGTATGTGGGGGGCAATGAAGACATCCTTGAGCCAAAAGGGCTTTCTCCATAAGGGCATCTTAGCTGGGTCACAGACAGTCTCCATGGGGTAGTAAAGGTGTTTTAGTACGGTCAGCCAACTAGGAGATGGAAGGTCCTTAACAGGGAAAGACAAGGATGTAGCGGGCACCAATGTAAGAATCAGGCAGTATGATAGGAAGAGGGGTCATGCACTCTCTACCATACAAACATAGCCAAAGAATCACCAGCAGGTATGGGACTCAAAAGTCGGGGTATCGTGTCCAGAGTATATGTGGGTCCAACATGAAAGTGTGGGTTAATTATTCTCATTCCAGTCGGTAGGCGGAATGTGATGATGGGTAAGCCCCAATCTGGAAGGGACAAACTCTTTTAGAGGTCAAACTCCCAAAGGGACAACTCCAAAAATAGGCTACCAACAAGTCAAAAGATGACTTATGGTACAAATTAGGCTCGAAAAACTTTCCGACTCAAAGTACTGACTTCCAAGTTTAAAATCAGATTTGGGTTACAATCTAAGATCCGTAGGTTTCCGTTTTTTATACCTACTTGTAATCATGTGACAAATCCGATTTGACTTACTTCCAACTCGAGATTATCTAATTCGTCATATCAGAATTATCCAAGATCATACCATCAGAATTATCCAAATTATCCGGAATCATCTCAGTAGGTGTTTACAACTAACTCGGGATCTTTCAAATTTACATCCAAAGTGTTCGAAGTCAGCCGGGTTGGTTTCCTCCGAGATCACACTACTATCCATCCAAGCATACTGTTGTCCATAGACTTATCCTCGAGGAGGACTAGGATCTACCGCGGGGGTGGGTTAAGGGGGTCAATATTTAAAAGGTTCTTGCTTTCCTAGCTCAGGGTTTAAGTCATCCAGGGAGTCTGATTCTAATCTCTTTAGTTTTATCCTCAAAGAATTCTTCGTTATCGATAGTATCCACGAAATGGGTGTAGTCAGTCTCGGCTTCAGCAGATTTCTTCTTTTTTACTGCATTTCTTTACTAAGATGAAACACGTGTAGGGTCAACGGCTTGGGGGGAGGCTAAAGGTTTACTAAGTTGGCCAGAAAGAAAGTTTATATACCATGTGGGGAGTCATAAGAGATTTGTTCAACACAAGATCCAGTAGTAGAGGTTCGTCTATTTAGGTTAAGTGAAGACCTAAAGGGTGGGGGCAGCAAAAACCGGAGGTTATTAATTGGTGGGTGGTCTTGACCACAGTAAGGTCCACGGGTTTGTTCCAGCAAGAGATGTAGGGGTGACGGTCACTACTAGAGGGTCGGTATTTCAAATTAAGTTCTCGTCTCATTGTCTTTTCCAAGTAAGGTAAAACTCACCGCTAGACTCTCTATGATCTTCTAATTTCATCCAAAATTGAAGAGCATTACCTGCTCAGGTGTGACTATAGCAATGCTAAATTGCGAGAATTAGGGATTGTTCATGCGAATCAAAATAGTCCTCTAATTGTCTAAACCCATTTCCTAAAATAGTAAGGGTCGAGAACATCAAAGGTGGGTAAATGGTAGGATGACTCGAAAAGTAAGGTCTTTGCTGTTCTAGGATTAGGGTCTAATTTGAGAAGTTGAGTGGGGCCTGTACTTAGAGTGGGGGATATTCAATGGGTTTCTTCCGCCATAATTCTAGTCATATTGCCCACTAGGTTAACGATGTCATCTAAACTCTTTTGAAGTCTTATATCGGTCCGCGTTGAAAAGTGTTAAGTGATTTCATAATGAAGAATGTGTGTAACGGACAACACTTTTCCAAGAGAAAAACACCATTATGAGTGGTTGTAGTGGTGTAGGAAGAACTCAGGACAGCCAGCTACAAGACTGATTTAAGTGATCTAGGCAAGTAGGATTGGACTCTGGAATGTGGACCACAAGTGGATACTACCTAGAAACTCTTTCCAGAGTTGCAGATATGCTAATACGGTGCAGGAAATATAGCTAAGTGAAGTTTATAAAAGAAGAATGGGCGCCTCTGATACATCACTTAGACACCAAAATAGGCTCACCTACTAAGTGAAGTTTTACAGAAGAGAAAGGGCGCTGATACCCCTTAGGACACATTATTGGATCTCTTTTTTGACTCGACTATTGGGTGTGGGCAAAATTGTTTGGACAGCAGATCACAACATGACATGAAGCTTTCTAAGTGTTGTAGCACACGGTTCCGGGTGCGTGGACAACACCTAAGTAGTGTGGACTCTAGGTTCGCTAACGGACACCTAACAGCTGCTGCAGGAAAAAAACGGACAGCAAACTGAAAAGTAGAGTCCGTCGCTCTTCCCAAACACCTTAGGTAGAACCTAGCGTGGTGACAGTACCAAACAGCACTAACAAACTCTCAAAACTGAAGTGTACAAGATGCTGGAATTGAAGGACAGCAGCTCCCAAAACAAATTCAAAGTCCTGAGTAGACAGGAACACTATGGGCCTCAACTGCAGCAGTTAGATACTAGCTAAGGACAGC
Source organism: Dendrobium officinale (assembly GCA_019514585.1). Classification (NCBI taxonomy): domain Eukaryota; kingdom Viridiplantae; phylum Streptophyta; class Magnoliopsida; order Asparagales; family Orchidaceae; genus Dendrobium; species Dendrobium officinale. Next base: position 2,690,267 of record CM033697.1, read on the forward strand.
CTAAATGTCAAATGACTGTATGCAAGGAATTTTGAAAACAGCCGGGACAAACAGTGGAAAAACGATCTTTAACGACGCAATGATATGCATGTACAAAAATTTAACACTTGAAATGAAGGTTATGCCCTAGGATGTTTTTCTAATCATGTCCGTGCATGCTACCATGCTCTGATACCAAGATGATGTGAAACGTATATGCGATGGAGGGAGTTACTTTAGGAATTAAAGAGATCAATAGTGGAACATTAATAACCCAAAATAAAATTTATCATGTTTATAATAAAAGAGTTGATCTTTGAACTCTTAGTTTTAAAACAATCGTTTAGGCAACGATATAGTGACATCGATTAACCAAAACAAATTCAAGAAAAAACCAAAATAGGATTGTAGGCTACGACAATAAACAATAATCCTGATTTAATAAAGAGAACTTTCTACCTGTTGGAGCCCCATGCGCTCAACTTATCTAGGCTTCAGCGAAGAAGCTGTCTCCACATTAGAACGACGGTCAAACTCCGAGGAAGAAGGAAACCTAAGATCGTTCGTTCTGGGATGGTGGCGCGGAGTGGTGGAGGGTGGCCGGCTTAGGCGTGGGAGAAGGATGGCCGTCGTGGAGGGATGGGGGAGATGATCGGCTAGGACTAGCGTGGGGAGCACGAGTTGGTGGAGGAAAGTGGGTTTGGCTTGGGCACTTGGAAAAGTTTTGGGTAAGGAAGACAATTAAGCCCCAAGAAGAGCTCGGGTAGGAGAGAAAACATCCTCACTGAACAAACAATTTCCGTTTTCTGAAATTGGCATTAATGAGCAAACGTGGAGAGGGGGAAACAGGATTTAAAGAAAATTCCAAAAAACAACTTCCAAAGGCAAAGGGGTTTTCCACCAAGCATGGAGGGGAAGGGTGGAGTAAGGTTAATTAAGTGGGTCCCCATGGGGAGTAAGTATAAATTAAATTAAATCTGAATTATTATTTCAGATTTAATTAAAATCTTAAGTAACTCCTCCCAAATAGAATTTAAATATGAGAGGGAAATGAATTCAAATTTCAAATAGCTACTAAGTGTTCATTAACTCGCCATTGCCTTAAAGGGATTTAATTGGGCAATTAATTAACCACACACAAGGATTGGAATTCACGGCTTGAGGCCAAGCATAGAGATCCACGGCAAAGGAGGCTGCAGGGAAAACTGAAATTCAAAAATTTCAGACTTGAAACTGAAGTTCCAGAATTTCACTAGCTTCAAATCTGAGAATAAAAAATCAATTCCCATTAATTGGCTTTGGATTGCATTATGGAAAACCCTTTTAGTAGCAAGTATCTGCAGACAGACTGCATTGAGATTCAAAAATCCGGCATTTGAAATGAAGTTGAGGGGCGGCGGCAAAGGGGTGGACTGCTCGCGGCTGGAATTTGGCCGGTGGCAGCTGGCCTGAGATGGTTTGGGGCTTTAGGCAGGCGGCTGGAGCAGTCATGGGAGGGGGCGGCGGCAATAAGAGCAGGATAAGGGAAGATGTAGGAGAAAACTAGGATACCAAAAAGTGAACTTCTAATCTTCCACCAAATGGTTTTCACCCCGAGACCTTCGGTGACAATGTATGAAATCTTGAGAAATAAAGAAAAGAAGATTTTTAGGAAACACGGAAAACCTAAGACGCACAAAGAGAATCTAGATTCCCCGTACGAAATCCACTAAGAAGATCGTGGAGGTGTTTGCACTCACAATGAGAAACATTGGAGGCAAATTTGATCATGCATCTCAAAGAACTAGAAAATATTACAAGAGAAATGCCATATAAAAAGTGCCTCACAATGACAAAGAAAAACAAGAGACTAAATGCCCCCTCGGTCGTTGACATTAAGCGACTAAATGCCCATGGACATAGGTAAAAACGGGAAAATACATCAAAATAAAATACGGCTAACACACATAAAAGTTACAAACTAACAGTGACACAGCTCTTGTAGACGTCGAATCCACGGACGTCGAAACACAACTGACATGATCCTCATCATGAAATTTGCCAAATATTAGCCCCCGCAATGTTTCCAAAATTGTGCTCTGAATAAACCAATGTGATAGGAAACACTTGTAAGATTCTCAAGTATTTTCCTATCATTTGTTCGAGAAACAGAGCAAGAATTCTTCACAAAAATCTGCACAAAATCAATAAAACAATCGATAATGTATATTATTTGATGAAAGAGAGAACTAAAAAAAAGCAAGATGTCAATGTATGGCCTATATTCGACACACACGAGGAATCGCTGCTCTTCCCAATCACTGACACAACGCCGGCTGAGAGAGCCCAAAAAATAACCTGAAATCTAAGAGATTCTCAAAATTCAGCCAAATTCGAACACACTGCCCTAAACCCCTAGGGAATACAAGACTATTTTTAAAGATGAATACCATTCAAAAGGAAATCTCTATAGCAATTCCCGACATTCAAGTTCGCCTCCTAGAACGCTTTCTTAAAAAAACCTCCAGAAAGAAAAAAATGCATCAATTATGCTCCATGTGGTGGTGACTCGGTGGAGATTAGTGGCGATAAATTTTCAGCCTCTATTGTCGCAACGGGACGCATGTTCCTCGCAGGACCGGCTGGAACCGATTTCTCTAAACCCATTACTTACATGTGATCTTCATAATAAACATAAGAACCAATGCTGAATCTGACCACTATTCTGGTCTCAATTGATCTTTCTTTGTTCTTTTAATAGCTTAGAATAAACAATCTGGTTAGCTACAACGCACATAAAGATATTTAACTCTAATACAATTGGTCAATTGTTAAGTATAGAAAAATACATTAATTATATGTGCATCAATAAGTGAATGTAAGAAAAATTGTATATACTCGTTTAATAGGAAATATGCACAACAGGTTATAAAATGAGTGAAAATATTGCTTCAAATGAGAGTTATGCAAAATGCTATTTTAAAATCATTACATTAGGCTAGTTCCATTCAATATGAACATGATATATTGCCTGTGAATTTTACATTATTAGTTGTTTTCCAATATGTACATCATACATTGCTACAAGTTATTATAAATAAATTTCAATTCATTTCATAATTCCCTTTTTAGCCTCAAAAGATGTCATGTTTAGATGTCAGTGTAGGTCTACAACCCATAAGCTCTTGAGGTCATACTACACTATCGCCCGTAGACTTCATATCATAGCCTGTAGTCTTCCTATCATATTGAGGTCGCAATTCCCATCGGGTCGCATTGTGTCACGACCCGCCTCGGATGCTCGATTTAACGAGGCGGGAACTAAAAGTCAGACGGTAAAAAAATTTATTCAATGCATAAACAATACATTACATAACTTTCTCTATCTTACTGAAGAGCCTCTAATACACAAATTATAAATTATCTGTTGTCATTTGCACCCGTCTTCTATAGACGAACTCTTCTCTTTCTGCCATTTCTAAATCACCGAAGACTTACCTGAAACATTTAAATTCATGGTTTGAGTTTACTAAGCAAACTTAGTAGGTAAGTGAAGAAAATAATTTATAAGCATAAAATATAATACATAAAACTTTTGATATATATCCATTAATTTAACATCTGAGTTATATTTCCTTTCTTTATTTAATTTCATTTCATATACATATTATATCGTATTCCTTTCTTTACCTTTTTTTTTATACCAAAGCATGTTCATTTATAACATTTACTTTAACAATTATTCATTTTCCCATTTCATATGATACAAGAGCACCGTCTAAAATGTACCATAAGGTACAACAATTTTCCATTATCTTTTTCACAATTTTCATATCCTTTTTTTTTCTTAATTTTACGTTGCACGAGGTAGTTGCTTCCCCAGCCAGTTACCTTCGGGGGTGATTCATGTAGTTTTGCTATGCATAACATTTTCCCTTTCCACTTTTGATTCATTTTTGTTTTGTATCATTTTCTATTAACATTTATTTATTTGCATTCTTTCATTCATAATACTTTCTTATTACATGTACGTTTTCTTTCTCTTTAACTTTCCGCATACTTTGTACAAGCATTTACTTACTTCGTTATAATAGTTTTAAAAAATAATTATGATATCATAAATCTTTAAACAAGTTATGCATGCTTCTTTTCAAAATAACTAAGAGGGGGGGGTAATATTACAATAAAGAAAATTTCATAAATACCACTTTATTTTTCTCTTCAAGTCTGTGATTCCGTCACACCTCACCTGGTTGAATTCCTTGAAAGAACTTAACTCCTACAATTTGATCCCTCTCTAATTCAAAATGGAAATCTCCAAATTCTTCCTTTCCCAAATTCCTTCTCATTGTCTTCAATTCCTTCCTTTTTCTTCTATGAAAAATATTTCTAGGTTTTGATGAAATAGAAAAAGATAATTTATACGAAAAGGAAAGAAATTTTTTTTACAAACCTCATTCCTTCTTCCTCTCGGTCGTTCCTCTCGTTCGTTGCAAATTTCCACTTCTTTAGCGATAAAAATAGGAAAGGAGTTAAGAAGAGTTGTCGAATTTCATCCCTAATCACGAATTTGCTAAAAACAACTAAAAGAAAACTCCCCATACCTCTCATGCAAGCGCTCGGCCCGCCTTGTTCCGCCTCTTTGTCTGTTCGCGAAAGGCAACTGGGGTCGCGCTTGCCTATTAATAGAACTGGCCGGTTCGGTTGAACCGGCCAGATCCGGTTCTCACACATTGCCTCGCCCGTTTATTATATAACATGACATTTTCTCAAGCTTATTTGATCATTTGCATTTTTTTCCGGGTCATGCGACACTTTATGTACAATATACACATGCATGCAGATTGATATGGTTGTCTGGTGTATCAGTATATGAGCACGTATGACTGTATGAATCACATCTTACAAATCATCGTATGGCAAAGTTGTACATAGCAACATAATATAACAATATCACCTATAACGAAAAGTTACATGTGAAAGGGTTGCGTGGATCATAATTTCAGGCTATTTCCGACAGGCAAGAGTATGGAGATATATGTCAGCCACAACTAATTTGAATGCATGTGCACAAACAATACGCAATCAACTTGCATACTTACTAAAAATGTATATCTGACCACCACAGCTCCAGCTCCTATCCGATCCTCCACACTTCTGGCCAGCTCCCAAAATCGTCTTAACCATCAGTTGCTCCAAGAGAAAACTGAGAGAGCAAGATAATTTACTTAATAACCCCTCCACTTCAATACATGTCAGACACCTGTATACATTTTACCCTTTGCTACAGTGTTTTTAATCTTTTTGAAAATAACATCATTTCTTAAACTTAGGAAAAAAAGCAAATGCGATTTAATTCCCTAATGTCTCATCCTTCGCGATTCAACATATAGTTCTATATGTCGAATTGCTTCATTCAATGAGTAGAATACAATAACATTGAATTTTTTTAATTTCACAAAATGGAAAATTTGGGGTATTTTTTTAGTTGATTCACATACCTCAAATTCTGGTGTTACAGAGAAATGCATGAACTTCTTGTATGATTATAAGTAAGTGTTGATGAAACCTTACTCTTATTCATCTTTATCATCAATGCTCCTTTTTTGCTTAGCAGCCTCTTCTGCACTGTTAGTCTGTTACGCATGATAATGCATGTCATGTCTATGCTGAATCCTGTAGAACCCTTTTATAGAAGGCAGCTGATTTTTTTTTTAAATTTTGGTAATGTAAATTGATTTTTTTCCGTGTGAATTTAATGATGTTAGCTCTCTGTCACATCAGCAGCAACCATTTTCTGAATTTCCTCCAATTTTCTGTTTTATTTTTTTTCTGCAGAAATTCATCAGGAGATGAGAAGTTGTGTTCGACTGGCTATCAGAGAAGTCATGTTAGTGGATCTCACAGGTTTCATGCAAAAGCTTAGTTGAAAATTCAGTTTGAAAGGGTAATTGGTTATAACCTGTTATTTTTTACTAAAATCTTATTAACAAAACAATTATTTCTCCCTATGTATTAATCGGCATTTCAATGATCTCTATTAATCATAAATTAAATATACAGAGGCAACTAGTTATTGTTTCTTGAGTTTTAACTTCTACGTGACTTCACTAGGGTGCTAGTGATATTTAGGGCCTTTTTGGTTTGATGTAGAAGCTCTGGAAATATTATTCATAATATAGGAGTTTTTGAAAATATTGGTACATGATTTGAATAACAATAAATAATGTATAGGAAATATTTTTATAAATTCCAAACTTCACCTCTAGAGGTCATGTTTGAGGTATGTCTAAAACTTAGGGCTTGTGGTGGTAATACCAACGGCTACGTCTCATCCGGTCAGCTATCCCCCCACCCTTAGTTGGCCTCTCCCAACCTTGTCACTTTTACGCTCTTCCAACATCATTGTTGCCACACGCTGGTTCTGTTAGATACCATGTTCGCCGCCACCCTCCACACCCAACATTAGCTTCCCATTGCCCCTATCCCTCGCCCGTCTTTTCTGGTCTGCTATACTACTTGGCACTATAAGCCCGTAGTATACTAACATCCTACGCGGTGGGACATTGCTGCATGCTATCACTATCCGCTATTGCATGTTGTCACCGTCTGTGCCTACTCCACTGCCGATCAACACCTCTCGTGGCCTGGTCTCATTGCAGACGAACTATGACGGTCGCGGGTCTTTCCTCGCTTGTTTTAGATTGTTGGTTGCTGCAATGTCATACGATGCTGCCAATCGACAACCTCAACCGTCATTGCCTCTGTCAGTCCCACCAAGTAGTATTCATTTACTTTCAAATCAAGCACAAAAAGGATTCTCTTGCATTTGGTTTTACATGAGATTGAAGACTCTTATGCTTATTACAGACGGATAGAGGGCCATAACTGATAAGTTTTGCTTGGCAATTAATTTTTCATTTTTTTTTTGGCTGACTCAAATTTCGAACCTCTGTTAGGCTGCCTGTAGCAATGTTCGCTTTAGGAGCCATGAATATTCAAGAATATGGGGACAAAGAATTTAAGGAAGGGGATGAATGAAAAAAGGGAATGATTATGAGAAAGGGAAAATTAATTATTTATTTTTTTTTTTTATCCCCCCCCCCCCCCAAGAGAAAGGAAATTATAATTCCATAACATGCCGTAATTACATCAGATTTATTGATGGCAATACCCTTAACATAATTTCACTAAGAACTGAGATTAACCATGCCAACAAAAAAAGAGAGAAGATTGCTGATTAGGTTGAAGTTTAACTATAACTTGATCTCCATCCTAAAATTCAACATCACGATGATGATGTGATGATTAGCTTTCTGTTTTATCCAATTCTGCATAGAGTGGAAGTTTTGCTTAAGTTAATGAAAAATAGCATCATGGTCTAAACAAAAGTATGTCGACAGTTTCATTTGAACATGAAGATGGCGGTCTAAGCCAGAATCTGAGGTGGGAATCTGCCGTAGCCTTTATGAAAAAAGAAGGAAGCCCGGGACAAAATGAAGTAAAAATATTGTATGAGAAACCCTGCCCATGGTAAAAGCTGCAGCCGAGACGATGGTGCATCAAACACATAACAAGAAGGATATTTTTCAAGCCCACGGTTTATGACTTCAATCAGGCAATCCTCATTGTTGAAGTGCGACTTGGTGCCATGTCATTGAAATATATCGTGCCAAAATATACTCATAAATAATTGATCCCTATGAAAAAATGATGGAAGGAGGTATACCACGCAGTTTCCAAAAATAAAAAAATAAAATTTAAAGCAGTAAAAATTTGTTTGTAACAATTACAAATGCATGTATTTTGACAATAAATCGACAACCACCATAATGGAGGTTTATGGCCCAATGAGGAAGAATGGTGATAAAGTCAAGTCCATGGATACATCCTTCCAAATGCTCAATAGAAGAGTAGACTATAGAAGCCTACCCTTGAGAGGGAGGTTGATACTTTGTAATTTGACAAACATGTCAACTTTTAATAAATTTATTAACATAGTTTTGTAAAAAAAGCCAAAAGTATTATGTGGCAAGATGATGCATTGTTCATTTTATTCTACGTGACCTGTAATTTAAACTTAAGTGAAAAGTGTAGTGTGGCCTACCCACCAAATAAAAGGGAAGAGATTAACTGTGTATGAGAAGGAATACATATTTTCCCTTTAAAAAATAACATGCCATCTTTATGACAATAGTCATAAAGTCCTTAGCTTGATTAAGGTTACGTCATGAATTAATTTTTGCATGGTTTGCTTTTGTTAGCAGCAGTTTGGTAAATATGGGAAAGTGAGAGTCCACAGAAGAAGTCAACAGGGCTAAAATCTTAGAGTTCAATTCATATAGTCGAGAAAAATGCATTGGCCACTTTATTGGAACTTTGGAACTTTTCGAGGATATATTCGATTGAATAGCTAGACCTAACTAATTTTATGTATAAATGCTGTTGTTTAAGAGTTTGAATTGGTTTGATTCATCATTTCATGAATGGTGATGATGAATTTAGTACCCAAAAGCAATGTTTAAAATGTGGGTGTATTCGGGTAATTAAGGCGTTTTTCATTCGTGAGGCGAGGCGTAAGCCTCAAGGCATTTTTGAGGCGTAAAGCCTCAAAATCAAAAGATTGCGTAATATATAAAATAATAAATTTTTTATATACTAATGAGTGAATAAATATAAAACATAAAAAAGCATAAGATATGAAGTGAAATCAAAAATATCTCAATAATAAGACAACATGAAATATATAGTTCAACTCAAAATTCTATCTTTCCCAAATCCCAGTATTCTTTTCATTAACATATAATTCCAATTTCCAAAATATAAATAGCAATGACATATCACATAAGAAATCATAAGTCATTAGCACTGTCATCACTAAGGGGTTCTTCATTTGAATCGTCATTATGGTGGAATTGCTCTCTCCCTTTCCTCCTCTCCTATAGAGTCCAATGTCGGGTATTTACTTTAAGATTTATGTAAGTTTTAATATATATAGCGTGAGGCGTATTCCTCATGCCCCAGTGAGTCGAAAGCGGGCCTTCAACCAAGTTGAGGCGCAAGCCTCATAAAAAAAAAAACTCAAAGGCGTAAGCATCGAGGCGTTTTTTACTGAAATTGCGCAAAGGCGGGGCCTCAAGGCGAGCCTCATATTGCGCAATTTTAAACCCTGCCCAAAAGATTATTGCCGCCTCTTATAAATGGACTCAGTGATAGCAAAAATTTTGCGTACATATGTAGATGCACATTACCTATGATTTATGAAAGAAGGAAACACCCATTTGTCCTTTAAATGCTTGTTGCCTGTTGTCAAATGGCATGGCTGTCCAAGGATTACAATACAGTAATCAGCCCTCTTCTTCTACAATTATAAATAGATCAAAATTGCAGTATTCACAGTTTCGAAACATGTGCAATTTAGGAAAGCAGAGCATTAAGCCACTAAAAGAACTTGCTCCCCAATTCTTTGTAATAATGAGTTTAATCGATTTATTTGTAGGTGATATAAAATCTTTTAATTCTTTCAACAAGCTCTCTGCCTGGGTTTTTGTCCAAATTCATAGGGTTATGTTTGTATCAGTTCTTAGATATGATCATTTTGGTTGCTGATCTAAATTTTCTGGGTCCTTTAGTTTTCTTCTTGGTTGGATTGGAACCGAAACCTTTCCTTTATTATTTACATCACTACTATATTCTTCATTTAAACTTAGTTTCTGCAACAACAACAACATCAGCTTTTATCCCTACATGAATCATTTTTCTTCAAGTTTTTTTGTTAAGAAGTCAAATTCTCATTTAAATCTAATAAAAAAAAGTCATTTCTAATATTTTCTAACCAAGTTGTTTTAGGTATATCATCTACTCTCCTAACCGGACCATCAGAAGACCGACGCTTTATCTGATCGAACCATCGAACGACTCTCTCTATTCTTCTCTGCCATTGGGAGCTACTCCAACCTTATCATGTATATACTCGTTCCACATTTTTCGTCTCTAAGTGTGAAGCCACTCATCCACCTGAGCATCCTCATCTTTGCAATACTTAACATAATTTTATGCACCTCTTTTAATGGCCAACATTCTGCGCTATAAAGCATTGCAGGTCTCATCACCTTCTTATAAAATTTTTCCTTAAGTTTGGAGTGATATTTTCTGTCACATAACAAATCCGATGAATTCCTCAACTTCAACCATCCAACTTGTATTCTACTAATAACATCCCCATCTATTCTACCATCACTTTTGAACATATTAGACTTGTTTTTTTAATAACTTGATCGTCCAAAGTCAAAATCCCCCCACTAGATCTATTACTACTAAAATTTAACGCTCAATGTATTTAGTTTTAGATCCACTCAAATAAAAATCTTTAGAATCTAAGGTTGACCTCCCTAATTCAAGTTTTTCTTAAAACCCCCTCTCTAGTCTTATCAACAAGAATAATATCATCAGCAAAAAAGCATACATTAGGGTACATCGTCTCGCAAATGTCTAGTAAGAACATCCATGAACTAAAGCAAAAAAGATACGGGCTTAAAGTTTATCTTTGATGTAAATTCAACTAAAATAAGAAAATACTTGGTCAAACCATCTTATGTTTGAGCACAGAGTTAACAACTCCTGTATAAATATCCTTAATGACTTGATATAAACATTTATTAACTTCGGGGGTACTAATGCAATCATACAAACAAAAATTTCAATTTTTATTTATGGTGCTAAGGTCACTAATCAGTTGATCGTTATTGTCACGATTTTCATTGAAAAATTTATCCACATATATTTTATCCACCCTTTATTGAATATCCTCTTCTATTAAAATCACTTTTTTTGATCTTCATCCTTAATGCAATTCACTTGAACTAAATCCTTACTTTTTTTTGTCTTTATTTAGCTAGCTTATATGTACATCATTCACCTTCCTTCATATCTAATCTATTGTATAAATCATTTCGCAAAAGCTAAATTCTTTTCATCACATATTGCTTTTGTAGACTCCCTTACAAGCATCTTTATATATTTTCCTATTTTTTTGTGCTTTTACGTCTAAAACCAATTTTTATAATAATGTTTCTTATTTTTTATTTGTTTCTTTACACATTTTGATTCCACAACCAACTAGTTTTTTTATAACAAAACTTTTTCATTTGATACTCCAACTACAGACTTTGCAATATTTTTTAATATCACATTATCACTAACTAGTTTGTCCTACATAACATTAGTTTTTCTTATGCATAGTCAAAATCTTTAGATCTTGAATCTTACTCTTTCGAAAAATATTTTTGTTAGTGGTCTTTAATGCTCCAAATTTAATCCTAGGATAATATTTTACTTTATTTTGTATATTCTACCAATTCATCTTAAAGTCCCAAAAACTAATAAAAGTGAAGTTGGGATACATAAACTTTTACTCTGATAATATTATAATCTTGGCAATATAAACGATTTATTTTTCTTATAAGAAAATAATCAATCTTAGTTTTAATTATAGCCTTCTTTTATAAGTGATGAGATGTTTTTTTCTTTTCTTAAATAAGTTATTAGCAATTTACAAAAATCATAAGCTAGAAAAAAATTAAATATGTTTCTTATTACCTTTATTAGTCGGCTCCAAACTCATAGGACATCATGAATGCTTTTCAAAATCTCACAACACCCTACTCCCCACAACTTCTACTAACATGTTTATTTAAAATCTCCTCCAATAAAAAACTCGTTTTTTCAATAGACATCATTTGTATTAATTATTCTAATAAGTCATATTCCAAAAATTTAATTTTGAACACATTTTTCAACACATATACTTTGAGGAGCATAAATACTTATAATATTGATAATGTTATCATCAATAACAACCATTTTAAAAGCTATTAATTTATCTTCAATTCTATTAATTTCTATATTATTATCTTGCAAACTCATATATAATCATAACATACATCATTTCTAGTATGACTCATACATAAATAATAAATAGATTTAGATTCTAAGCTATCAATCTCCTTAGCTTTTTCTACTTCAACCCATTTAGTTTCTTGAATGTATAGAATATTTATCTTCTTTATATGAATACAGAATAATATCTATTAATTTGTCGGTAAGATAACCTATATTTTAAGTTCATATCATAAAATTTTAGTTTTATGGATCTTTGCGCACATTTGTCCATGATGTGGGAACCCTTGCTTATTTAACACTATACTTGGGTGTCGGTGCAACAACCCTTGCATACTTCTTGCTGTATTTTGGGCTATGCAGCGTGTGGCTTACAGGGGAACACCCTTAACATTAACACAATGTATTAAATGATTCATGACATGACTATATGAAAGGTTTTTACAATTGGCCGTCAATCGCCTCCCCTAACTTTAAGCCTCCACTTTTGTCAACAACAGTATTATCTAAACTTAGTTTCTGAACTCAAAAAAACTGATCTTCATATTATTTTTTTTTTTCCTTTCTAGAATTTATCTTTTACTCAGAAGTTTATAATCAATATGAGCAACTTCTTAAATATTTATGATTTCTTTAATTTAAAATATCTCTTCAGCTAAACCAATCAAAAATTCAAAACGTAGTTTATATAATATATATGTATATATATATATATATTATATATATATATATATATATATATATATTATATATTTATAATTTTCTTTGCTTTCATTGGCTTCACATAGTTTTATTTATTTTATTTTAACATGTACCGTTCTTTTATGCATTAGAGCATGCTCCTCGCTTGGGGTTTTTTTTCCCGTTTAATTGGCTTTCATTACTTGTTGAAGTGTCCATGAAACGTACATGCAGTATGCTGGAGTTTCTGGGCTTATGAAGCGCTTTTGTTGAGTATGTGTGGTTTTACTTTATGAGCATTAGCAGAGCAGATTAATGATTTGTATATTTCTTTTCAGTTGTCAAGCCCTTCTGTCAAAAGACTGGATTCCTCACAGACAGGAGACAGGAACAGGTGTGGTGTTTTAGCGAAAATTTAGCTTTAAACATAATTCGACTCCTTTTTTTTATTTCTTTTTATTTGACATATTTTATTATCTGTTTTTTTCAGGAGTGAAAATGCTAAAAACACGTTTCCATGGATGTTTTTTTCGTTGTCATCCCAGGATTAAAACAGAGATAATGGGTGCTATTGTGAAAATTGATAAAACAAAAAACACCTGCTGGAGAGTACCTTACTGCTGCTTTAAATGACTTTAATCCTGATCAATTTGAAAGCTTTGCAACTGTTGCTGACGGTGCAAATAAACTTCTGATGCTGGTATTCTCCTTTTATTATTGCAATTGTTATGAATATAACACCCTGTGCACACAAGCTACCACAGTATTAGTGTTTTCGTGCAACTATGACAAGGCAGATCCAATTCATAACGTTCCTATCAAGGCAGGGTCAAGGAAGGGTCTAGTTCAAGTTAATCAAGGAAGGGGTCTATTTCAAGTTAAATATATTCTTTGTTTTATAATCTCATATTATGAATGTGATAGGAAACACTTGAAGATTTCAAAGTAAATCCTATCAAGAGAGCAAAAACAACAGCGAGAAATCTCCACAATTCTAATGGAAAACCAGTGAAAAAATAGTAATTTTATTGCAAGAAAACAAACTACGGGAGAAAAATAATAAAGATACAATTGATACTCTATTCGAGAGGAGGATCAATCTCTCCCAAATCTTTAGATGCTGCTAGAGCCTAAAGAAAACCTATGAGATCTCAAATTTCAGCCAAATTCCAGATGTCCTAACCCTAGGAAAAACAAACTATTTAATGCATACAAATCAAAAGGAAATCCCTAAACAGTCAATACATTTAAATTTCCCTCCTAACTCCCTCAAAAATCCTTCCTAAATAGCCCATGCAATCCTAGGTGTGTGTTCGGAGCATACTGGAGGCGGACACTTCTGCCTCTGTTCGCGTAAGCTAGTCCCGGTCGGACCGGCTGGGCCCGTCCTGTCAGAACAACTAGACTGGTCTAACATTACTTCCATCCCAAAGATCCACCTTGTCCGCAATGGTGGAAAAGACGACACCCTCCTCCATTCCTTCTTCATCACAAATGGTAAAGAACCTGAAGAGTTTGATCCTTACCCCCTACACCCCGACATATACCTCTCATCACTTCTGAAACAGATCGTCTTCGCCCTCTTCTCCTGTAAATTCTGTTTATGTGAACTTCTTGAAGTTGTCTCCAGGGTCTTCCTCCGACACTCTTTTTCTTCTAAATCTCCTAAGAGTACTCGGTGTTGGTTTCTTGCTTGCCAAAAGGTGGTGGTTCATCCTGTATGAGCCTCCTGAACTGCTACATCCTGCTCCTTTTTCCATGTGACTCTGATCCTCCACCAACTGAGCTAGATCCATGCCTTCCATTGACTCTCCTAAGTCTTGAGGTCTCATCACTCTGACTGCTGCATGGATTTTTTGGTTTCAGTCCCTTCATAAAGCTTCCCTCCAATACAGTCTCTGGAAGCCGATCCAATCAACTAGAAAGGTACTCAAATTGCTCACGGTACTCCATCACTATCCCCTCCTGCATCAAAGCGAAGAACTGTTCATAGAAATCCCCTCTCCGGCTAGTTTTGGAAACGTTCCAACAGGCGGTCCTTAAACTCCCTCCAGGTCCTTATTGGTCGCCTCGTATCCCTCCCACTGGTACCATGCTAAAGTTTTCCCTTCCAAGCACATCCAGGCTGCCATCAATCTCTTCCCCTCTATCAACTTGTTGACGGTAAAGTATCTTTTCTACCTTGTAGATCCACCCATGGGCATCATCTCCCTCAGAAATAGGCATCTTCAGTTTCCTCACCCTCTGGTCGTCTTCGTTCCCTTCATAATTTCTACTTCCCCAAGGTAGTGGTTCCCCTCAAGTGTCCCCAATCATCTCTTCTACGTTCATACCCAAGTCTTTCATGAAATTCCCACCTTCTTTCAAATTCAGCACCCCTTGTATCATAACAAAACCCCCTCCCCTTTCAGATTCGGTCCCTCTTTGGTCATAATTACCCTCTTTCCCCTTTCAAATTCTGCCCCTCTCCTCTTCAAATCATCACATCTTCGTTCTTGCTCCACCTCCTCACGCTTCTCCCCTACCCCCTACCCGGCTTACCCATAAGAACAAGCTCCAGGGAAGGCATTCTCTCTTTTCCCTTTTGAGTCTTCACCTCCTGATCTTTCATTTGCTTTATTGGATTAGAGTTTTCCCCACTTCTTGGGTTGTCGGATGCTTCCCTCGCCTCTGATGATGTCATTTTGGATTGGCCCTCAAGCAACTTCTTCATCATCTCCCCAAGGCTGAAAAATTCCAATCCATCTTCTCATGGATGGCTGAAATTTGACTTTTGACATCTGAAAGTTGAGTGTGAAGATATGAAATTTCAGTTTTCAATTGTGCGATCTCTCCTTTCAACAATTCTACATTTTTTCCTGCAATCGGTACCCGGATCTAGGCTCCAAACAGCAGTTTCTAGCCTTTAAACAGCAAAAAACAGTAGCTCGGTGAGTGAAACGCAGCAAAAATTAGCGAGGAAACTTTGATTTATGGCCAGGAAATTACTCTGATACCAATTTTATAGGAAACACTTGAAGATTTCAAGTAATTGCTATCAAGAGAGCAAAAACAGTCAGATATCTCCATGATTCTAATGGAAAACTAGTGAAAAACAATAATTTTATTGCAAGATAACAAACAAACAAAACAACAACAACAAACATCAAGCCTTTGTCCCACTATGTGGGGGTTGATTGTATGAATCCTTTTTCTATATTGTGTCATGCTAAAAGTGAAATTCTCGTTTAAATAGAAAGATCATTTCTAATATTTTCTAACCAAGTCTTTTTTAGGTCTACCTCTACATTTCTTGACATAACTCAAATCTACCTAACCGGGTCATCGGAAGGCCGCCGTTTTATGTGACCACACCATCTAAGGCGATTCTCTCTAATCTTATTTTCCACTGGGGCTACTCCAACCTATTCACTTATATGCTCATTTCGTATTCTATCTCTAAGGGTAAAGCCACTCATCCACCTGAGCATCCTTATCTCTGCAACACTTAGTATTATGCTTCTTTTTTAATGGCCAACGTTCAGCACCATAAAGCATTCCAGGTCTCAACAGAGAAAACAAACGCCGGAAGAAATAACAAGATACAATTGATCCTCTATTCCAGAGGAGGATCGATCTCTCCCAAATCTCTAGACGCCACTAGAGCCCAAAGAAAACCCTATGAGATCTCAAATTTCAGCCAAATTCCAGATGACCTAACCCTAGGAAAAGAAAACTATTTAATGCATACAAATCAAAAGGAATTCCCTAAACAGTCCCTACATTCAAATTTCCCTTCTAACTCCCTCAAAAATTCTTCCTAAACAGCTCACGCACGCCCAGGCATGCATTCGCGTGCGTATAGGAGGCTGAAGTGTCCTCCTCTGTTCGCGTAAGCCGGTCCCGTCAGACCTGCTAGACCAGTCCAATGAACCGGTCTAACAGAATGACACAATTTTGTTTTTATACTCCTGTGATAAGTGGAATCCTATGCATGAGGCTGGAGGGAGGAGGGTTGTTACCTTGATATTGTTTCTTTTTTCTCATTATGAATGCATGCCCCTTGACATGACAATTGATGCAAACTGATTGCTACTCCTATGATCGCATTCTCAACTGTTTCATGTTTAGAACTACGAGAGAGATATAGGGTGCTTGACAACTTAGCTTTAATACCCTAAGTACTAGGCTTGCTTTTAGGGGGGAGAAACCAGCTGTTCTCATGTTCCTTGCCTGATCAATTCCCACCTCTGGAAACAACAGAGAGGCGGGGAAGAACTAAAGGTCTTTGCTAAAATTTGAAAGATGAAATGGGACATTTTCTATGCTCCAGTGGTGGTTTAATTAGACTTACAAGGGTCTTAAATTTAGGAAACTGATAAAAGTGAAATAAATTACACACAAAAAAAAAAAAAAAACCATATTGCCCTTTTAAAGGTTCACTCATTCCATTGAATAATAATAGATTGCTGAAGAACTTCATGTTCGTAGAACTCTTTTTTTGGGGACATTGTGAAGGAATGGTTCATTCCACTACAGTCCAGCCATTAAATTGAACAATTCGCTCACATAGATCTTACTAGATCGATTTGATAGAATTTAGTTGAGTAGAATGCATGGATCAAACAAATCACTAATGATTTCTGTTTCTCTGGGGGAGGTGAAAGACAAAATCAAAACCGTCCATTTCTTTTGATTTCACTGGATGGATCTGATTTCATCATATGAAATATCATACAATGGCCCGCCTAACGAGTTTTAGGTCACCTAATGTCGAGTGATCTTATAAGCATCCTTTAGCTCACATAATGTCGAGTGATCTTATAAGCATCTTTTAGCTCACATATTGTGAGTGATCTTCATATCGATGATACAATTCTCTTATAATAGCCCTTTTAGTTTGATGTTATGTTCTTTCCATAATAAGAAACACCTTTTATATGCTACTACTCTATCTAATGTCATTTTAAAATCAATGAGCAATGTCATCTTGAGATCGATGACCTACGTCATCTCAAGCTCGATAAAAGATGTCTCAATGCCCGATGCCCATTACACAACAACGATGCTTGACTGTTGAGATTCTATGCTCTTGATGCCTTACACGACATCGACATCCGACTCTCGACATCATAATATTAATCATTTCAAGCAAAAATCATAGTCATATAATATTGTTGGATTGCTATAGATGGAAAGGGTTAGGACATAATTCAGGATTATTTTAACACAATTACATGGTTGTGATCTCTAAAAAAAAGGTAATGGGCATCGGACACATTAAATGTTATTGTACAGTTTTGCTTTATTAAAATTTAAATTTTTTTGGCTTTCTGTCCAGTTTATCCCTTTTCCATTTTCTTCATAACTTGATGTTGAGCATTTGCAATCTTTCTTTATGCTGAATGCTTTCCTGAAGATGTGTTTTTTATTCTTATTTTTTTATTATTGAGCCCACTAACATGTCAAATGTTGGGATGTAGCAAAATTCGAGCTTTTAAAAGTTTCAAGGACCCAAATATAATGAGGCTTGTTTTTTGGTAATATCCCTAGCTGTTTTCTGCTGTTATTGTTATCTTGCTTGGTTCTTCACTGCATTTCTAACTGATGATACCTGTATTTTCTTTACTTTTTCGTTTTGCCTTTTTCCCTATGTTTCAGAAATGTTCTTTTTGAGTCAAATCTTGAACTGATAATCTGTAATTTATTTGAATTGCTCCACTGCAGGTCTTGGCTGCAGTAATCAAAGCTGGAGCTGCAAGGGAGCATGAAATATTAGCTGAAATCAGAGATGCTGTTTTTGCTTTCATTCGCAAAATGGAACCAAGGAGAGTAATGGATACTATGTTAGTTTCTCGGGTTAGAATTTTGTATATACGATCCTTACTTGCTAGATCACCAGAGCTTCAATCCATAAAGGTAAGAAAACTTTATATATCTGGCAATTTATCCTTTTGCTTACATGAGAGTTAATTCTTTGTGCATGACTGACTTACAGGTATCTCCAGTTGGACGTTTTCTGGAAAAAGCTAATACTGGCCGAAGTAGAAACTCTAGCCGAAGTAATAGTCCTGGCAGATCTCCTGCCAATTATGATTCAAGTGGGAGGAGTGCTTTAATAGAGGAGCATATTCAAGGATTTAAGGTTAATATACGGCATGAGAAGAAGTCCAAACTCTCATCAATAGTGTTAAAACTTCGAGGCATTGATGAGGTATGGTATGTATGTCTTGCTTGCAGCCTTTTTGTCCAAAATGGGTTCCATAATCTGCCATTTCTTTTTAAATTTGATTTCATGAAGCTCCTTCAAGTCAGGCATGAAAGCTCTTGCTTGAAATAATGGCCTACTAGGTGGCACCTAATTACAGTCCTAGAATGAGGTTCATGTTTGCAACATATTCCTTGCTCATGGCAAGATATTTTTTTCTTGATTATTATATTCATCTTCCCCACAATACCATGTCAAAATATGACATGATTTTTTTTTTTTCTTTCTTTTTTTGAGACGTGCTAAGATTTATTTGATAGGAAAACAATTTGCTCTTCAAATTTTCAGCTTATCTACTCTTGTATATCATATCCTAAGCATGTCAACTCAGGATTTAATAACCAATAACCCAACTTACACCTTCTTAACTTCCTTTAGTTCCAAAGTTAAGCTTTAAAGTTTAAACTCAACATATGTAGCCAGTTCTTTCACTTTTATTATTATTATTATCATTATTATTATTATTTGTGTATGGTTTCCTTTGGCTCATTAATTCACATTTGGCATTTGTTTTGCCCAAGGATAACTGTAATTGTATGTTGTATGTGAATGGGCATGGGGCATGTATCTATTATTATAACTATTTTAGTTATTTAGAATCATGTTTCAGCCTTGTAAAGTCATTTCGAAATATTTCTATGCTACACTTTAAATTTCATGACAATACTTTAGCTTTAAAACTTATTTTGTAGTTTTTCAATTAGCATTTATTATTTTCATTAGTGCTAAGATCTATAACCTTTTCTTACTATATTTTGTGATGCTTATCAGTCGCAAAATTTTACAGGTTTAAATTGACTATTAACTATGCCAGTCAAAACACAAATGTAGACTAAAAGTTACGATTTATTTCAAGCGCATGCTTGAAAAGACTTTAGTAACATTTGATGCAAATATAATTTTATCGAACAAGATGGTGATATCTTTTAGGTATTTGAGAAAAGAAAAAGATTCGATCTAAGCATATGCCAAAAATAACTAATTCAGAGAAATTGCAAGCATACCTTTGTGTTTTTATTGTATTCTGCTGTTTTGTCTGTGTTAATTTTTTTGTTTTATTTAGCAGGAAACTTGGAGGCAGCATGTTACTGGTGGAAAGCTTCGTGAGATAACTGAGGAAGCTAAAGCTTTTGCAGTAGGGAACATGGCTCTTGCTGCTCTTTTTGTTCACACTCCTGCTGGTGAGCTACAACGTCAAATCCGTTCCTGGCTTGCAGAGAATTTTGAGTTTCTTTCAGTTACGGGTAGTGATGCCCTAGGAGGAACAACAGGAGAGTTAGAGCTTCTATCTACTGCCATTATGGATGGATGGATGGCTGGTTTAGGTGCTGCACAACATCATCATACTGATGCTTTAGGGCTGCTTCTATCAGAATATTCCAAGCGTGTCTATACATCTCAATTGCAGCACCTGAAGGTGTGTGCCCTGTCAATCCTAAGAATATCTTTTCTTTTGTCTCATAGAATAGGTAATATGATCTCCTTTGCACAGAAGATGTACAACAAATAGTGTTATTATAATATAAGATTTTTCATTTTCTCTTGTTGTAATATAGCCAAGAATCTTGGTCTACTTGCATGATAGAATCATGAACATGTTCAAAAAGATGTATTGATTAGTCTTTGCATTCTGGTATCACTACATTATCATTGAATGTAATTAGAGCACATAGACCAAATTTTGTGTGATGTCTCTCAAGTAGTAACTACTGTTGTGTGCATTATTATAGAGGACAACATAGCTAGCTTTATAATTTATATGAACCATTCATGTGTCTATATATGATGCTATACATTATAGACACTCAAATATTTAGTCCAAATTGGACCAGCTTTTCATGCTAACGAGAGGGAGTTGATCTTGGCTATTAAAGTGCTAAACTGTACCAATTTTCATACCATTTTAAGTTCATCATTATGTTGGACACAGCAGAAAAACTATTTAGCTAACTTAGAAAAAATCTGAGTAGTTTTTCATAGGACAATCAAAAGTAGTTGATCCAGTTCGTAAGAGGAGATACAAATTGGTTTTCAACCCTGTTTAGGCCCATTTATTTATCCAACTTTTACATTTTTTTTATTTTTTTATTTTTTTAAATGTAATGATATAAAGATAATCTCATCCTTATTTTAAGCAATTAGGATAAGGATAATTTCATTATTTTTTTTGGGACATTTGAACCAATTAAGGCAAACTCACACACACATCACATAGTCAAAGCTCTCAATCAACAGATAAGTTGAATTGCGTTAATTGCATTCTATCATTAGGTCAAACACAAGGTGGTTTGACCAAGTATTTTCCCATTTTAGTTGGATTACATAGGAATCAACTTTAAGCCCATATATTTTTCTCTAGTCATGGATGTTCTTACTAGACATTTGCAAGAGGATGTACCCTAGTGTATGCTTTTTGTTGATGATATTCTTCTTGCTGATAAGGCTAGAGAGGGAGTTGAAGGTAAACTTGAACTATGGAGGTTAACCTTAGAGTATAAAGGTTTTCGTTTGAGTAGATCTAAAATTAAATACATTTTTTTTTTTTAATCGAATACATTGAGTGTAATTTTAGTAGTAATAGGTTTAGTGGGAGGATTGTGATTTTGGGTGATCAAGTCATTAAAAAGAGTCTATTGTTCAAAGTATTGGTGAAATTGATGGGTATCTTATTAGTAGAGTTCAAGTTGGATGGTTAAAGTGGAGGAATGCATCGAGTCTGTTGTGCGATAGAAAAGTATCCCTCAAACTTAAGGGATAATTCTATAAGATGGAGGTGAGACCTACAATGCTTTATGGTACAGATTGTTGACCATTAAAATAAAAACATAAAATTAAGTTAAGTGTTGTAGAGATGAGGATGCTCAGGTGGATGAGTGGTTTCACTCTTAGAGACAAAATGAGAAACAAATATATATATATATGTATATATATATATATATATATATATATATATATATATATATATATATATATATATATGTGAAGAGGTTGGAGTAGCTCTAGTGGTAGATAAGATTAGAGAGGACTATTAGATGGTTTGGCCACATAAAATGTCGGCTTTCCGATGACCTGTTTAGGAGAGTAGATGTATTAGATTTGGCTTATGTTAAGAAAGGTAGAGGCGGACCTAAAAAGACCTGGTTAGAAAATATTATAAATGATATTTTTATTATATTTAGATGATAATTTGACTCTTAATAGTCACAATGGAGAAAAAAGATTAATGTAATGGGATAAAGGTTTGATGATGTTGTTGTTGTTGTTATTGTTGTATTAGGTCCATTTTTCTCTAGAAATAGGCCTCGTTGTATGGACCTTTGAAATAAATGTGATTGAGGATTGAAATTGTTGTATTTTCTGCATTGATCCAAGCTATTTATACTATTTGCTCTAAGTTGTGTATGTGAAATTTTCTCTTCTTCTTATCCTCTCTTTCTCCTTTAGTTATTCCAAACATCATCCTACTTCTATAAGTATTAGAGTATCCTTTATACATCCATCCCCATTAATTGTTGGAGCATTTCTTCTTCATCAATATGTAATTGTAATTTTTCATCTTTTCTTCAATGGCCATATCAAGAACATGAACCCCTTGATTGTTTGGGACAGAGAGGATGTACCTTGATGATGGGTTGTTTATCTCTTGGTAAGCTTGATAAAAGTTGGGGTAGGGCCTTATACAAGTTATGTACTGTTTAATGAAGTATATTGGTTAAAGAATTTGTCAGCTATTTTTTTATAATGAAATCACATTAGTTATGTCCTTTTTAATTAGGTTGTATTTTAAGTATTTATGAATATGTTTCCTTTTATAAAACGGATTTCTTTCTATTTAAAATTTGTTTATAATTGATTATTGCTTGTTAGTTGCTTTACTCGAGAATCAGCTATAGGTGAATTCATCAGAACTAATTTTGTGAGCCATGGGTAGCAATTGCTTGTGGATAATATATTTTTAATAAAACTTACATCAAAGTGATTATTAAATAATATTAGCAAGAAATATGCTGGAAGCTATCTCAATGCAATCCACTTCAATAAAATCTTGCTCTTTGACGGATGTATACCTGAAGAACTGGAAGACTTCAGACAAACTTCCAAGAAGCATGATCTTCATGTTCTAATTTCCCATATGTACTAAGTTTTTGTGGACCTTTGTTTATAAACTTTAGCATACTTGGTTTCAGAAACAAGTCTGGGGAGAATACTTGTTCTATTACAGTTTAAATATTATATTTTGTTAGCAAATTGATGATATTACTTAGTTGGACGATTTATCTTTTTTGTGCAGATCTAGCTGAGATTGGTATTTCATGTATGGGTGGACAATCTGAATAATGAGTAGATTTTATTTAAATATAAATGAAGTAAAAAATATATATGAACTTTATATGGTATGCAATGTAGTAAAAGCTAGAAATGTACAATAAATAAGAAAAACAATTATTAAATAATAGTATTTTGCCAACTATTTATTCGGTACTGTATGCTAAGTATAATTATGGCTGGGTTGCAATTACTATTTTTTTAGTTTAATAGTGGTAAGATAACCGTGCATTTGTGGTGAGGGTCAATTTTTCTGAAATTAGTTGATTTGCAATATGATTTATTTATATATGTTGATAAGGAGAGGAAGATCTATAAGTTTGAGCAAAAGAAACTGGCAAATATGAAGCTGGAAGACTTGAGAGAGTAATGCAAGTGTTTTCGGTCGTGTGTGCTTTGTACTTGTTTTCATGCATTTGAACCCAAAGAAATTGTGTTTACAGTTGGTTGAAATCTGTTGTCAAAATCAGTTTGCAAGTTGTGCTGATTCTTACTTGTATTGTGTGCAGAGACTAGCATATAGTTTTCCTGGCAATTATACTCAAAGTATATTTATAATTTCATACTGAAAACTGCATGTTGGTTTTGTTTTTGCATAGGATATAGCAGGTACCTTGGCCATGGAAGAGGCTGATGACCAGGCTCATGTGAATAAGTTGCGCTCAGCTTTGGAATCTGTTGAGCACAAAAGAAGAAAGGTAGTTGAGTGTTTGTGATCAATATTATTCTATGAAATACTTTGAATGCAACTTGATTACACTCTATGGTTGAGTTTAGAATAGCTACATTCTTGCCGACTTTTTAGATTATTATAGGTGAATTTGGCATGGTTTGTTTCGTTAGTCGAGCACCACTATGTTACATGAATTTCCCCCACAAGGGTTTGACACATGCTGCAACTTTTTCAACATGCGGGAGGGCCAAAATGCAACTCGCTCATGCGTGGATTGTTTGTGGGTGCATGTGCCATGAATGTGCAGCCATGCCAAACTCAACCACCCTAAACTCACTTGAGGGGAACCATGCATATGGTCCCGTAAATCATATTTTGGAATCTTTTACCACACAAAGGAAAAAGGTGGTTTGTTTTTCCACCATATAATATACTCTGAAAATATCTTTAACGCGTCTTGCGTACCCATTATATTTATTTGCTCAATTACTTGATTCTTTCCTGTTTAGTAGACCAAGGGAATAATGTGTATGGCTCTATAAGTCCTTCACTTGGATAAAACGTGCAAATAAAATTATATAAATATTTGCATGAAATACACCCTTTTTATAGACGTTTCCAACCTAGTGGTTTGGATGCCAAATTGGATATGGTTTGAATGTGTCAAGTACTACTTTTAACCTTCTTTGATTCATGATTTCTACATAATGTTCTGTAAAGTTTTCATCTATTTTGGCAATTTGTCTACTAATCAAGGTTTGTTCATCTATTTTGGCAAAAAGTTTTCATCTATTTTGGCAAACACTCATCTGAGCTGTCATCAAATAATGTGCATTTGAAGAAGCGCCATGGAAGAGAGAAACTTAGCTTGAAACTGAATCATGCATCAATCTCCATTCAAATCTTTGATCAGCATGACGTGACAAAAATCATACGTGATAGCCATTTTCTTAATACATCATCTTTTTGTTTATGTTTTAACTGCAAGTATCCCTTAAATGTCAATTTACAGATTTTGGTTTTAATGGCTATCTGCAAAAGGTTTGCACACAAACTTAGTATCGTTTATCATTAAGTTTTACTGTTTTAGTGAGCCTGCACACATGAATGTTTACACGCATATATTGCAATGGGACTTGCTGAGAAAAAAGTTTTGGATTGTCCATCTATGAAGACACGTACACACATATTATCATCTTAATCATCGTGGACTTCCGGCTAATAGGTTGGAGTGTGGGACTACAAGCATCTGAAGATTGGATAGGATAATGTTCTTGTATCTATTGCTGAAAATTTTGTTACTGCACAGAAATTTGCTAAGGGTTAGTGTGCCATCATCTTAAGGAAAATTTTCATCTGGAAAATTATTTTTATTCATGAATCAGGTATATACTTGTTACGCTTAGCCTTTTAATGCTGTAGGAGATATCAGACCATATTTTGCTGAGCATTTGTTTGATCTGGCTGTAAATGGAATCTGGCATGAGCAAAATACTGATTTCCATTAATCTTGTACTCAGCGTCTGGTTAACAATGGCTTTTTCATCTATGAGTGTTCTCTATTTTGGTCTACGTGCAAATATCTAATTGAGTGGTGTGGTGTGGTGCCATCAAATTTAGAAAAGGGCTTGTTTCTATCACTCTTGAATTTAAGAAACTTAGTATGATTAATGTTTTTATCAGATTTTACAACAAATGAGGAATGACACAGCGTTAATATCAAAAGAAGAAGGTGGTTCGCCTATCCGTAATCCTTCTACTGCAGCTGAAGATGCACGCCTTGCATCTCTTATAGCCCTAGATGGAATTCTAAAACAAGTCAAGGTATATTAACTTTTCATAGTTAGTTCTTTCTTGATGCCTTGGAATATGTTACAAGAAACAGATGATAGTTTATATTGCAGGAGATAATGAAACAAGTCTCAGCCAGTTTAACCAAGAACAAGAAGGAGGCGCTTATAGCATCTTTGGATGATCTTTCAGAGCGCATGCCATCACTTCTTGACATCGATCACCCATGTGCAAAGAAACAAATTTCTGATGCTCGAAGACAAATAGAGGTAATTGATTATCTTATATAAAAAACAATTTCACTATTTGCAGATTTATTTATTTATACTAAATTAAATCGTTTGCCGTATTGATTTCCTTTTAATGCTCGAGTTACTCTGCTTAAAAGAATGCAGGTTCCAGTATCCTTATGCTGGTTCCCAGTGAACCTTTTTTTAGTTATTTCTACTTTTGTTGCATATCTGATAACGATTTTCTATAGTCTGAATTGTCAGCCTAACTTGGTAACTTATTTTTCCACGTTTCTTTTTGATTTTGTGCACTAATATATATTGTTAAAGTTGCAGTTTCTGATTTGGTCCTACCTGTTTGGTTTAATATCCAATTTGCTTTATCTTTTTTGATTCGGGGAAGTAAATATATAAGTTTGCTAATTTTTTCAAAAAACAATTTTGGTAAACATCTTCTTTGGGTTTTTATTTTGGTAATGATCTAGATTTATTCAGCGAGATTAGTATTACAACCTCCTTATGGACTAAAGACCACAAGGGGATTTTCTTAGTTGTTTTATGGTGGTGTTTGTGATTCACACAAAATAAGATAGAATTTCATTCAAGCATGAATGCAATATCTTTTAAGCAAATAGGTTTTATTAAAAATCAATGACAAAGGAATTATACAAAATCTTATATGATAAAGCAAAAAATAAAATACACCATCAAGAAAGACATTCATATTCCACCTTTTCCTAAAAAATCACATGAAGAGGTGCCAATCTATATTTCCCTTATTAAGGGAACAAAATTTCCAATTCCCATCAGGACTCCTGCTACAGAGAGACTGGATAGTCTAGTTGTAGCAACATAAACTAGAAGTCTATGAAAGGTAGAATCAAGTGAGTATAATGTTGATTGATTGTAAAAATAAAAATGCAACTGACCTGTGGGGTGCCGGTAGGTTCGCCGAGGGATTAGTTACGCCGTCATGCGCCTCCTAAGGGTGGCAGCGGGTAGATATCCCGTTCCAAAAAAAAAATCAGCTGACAAAAAACAAGCAATATAGGGTTTTTAAGTGGCTCTTTAGATGGATCAAAGAAACGAGATCGCTTCATCGTGAACAATGATTTCTTTCTCTCTGTATTGAATTAGATTTAGCCTTATTCCTGATAAATTTTCATGAATTATATAGCTCTGCAAATGATTAAATTTCTGTAGTAATTAAAGGATTTGCTTAGAGCTAGCGTTTTCCCTAAATGCTCAAGTTGAAATGTTGCAGTAATTTTTTTTTTCTTCACGATTTTCTGCAGTCCATACCAGAAGACTTGCACCCCCGTGATGAATCAAGATCACTTCAACCATTTATTGATTCCATCTCCACCGCAGATACAGAAGTAACCCAATGGAATGTATTGCAGTTCAATACTGGTTCAACATCACCATTCATCATAAAATGTGGATCCAACTCCAATTCCGAGCTGGTCATCAAAGCCAATTCCCGAATTCAAGAACCCAAAGAGGGTGAGATCATTAGAGTCCTACCAAGGCCTTCCATTCTTTCTAATATGAGCTATGAGGAGATCAAACAAACTCTTGATCAGCTTCCAGAGGCAGTGAGCTTGCTGGCCCTTGCGAGGACGGCCGACGGAACTCGAGCAAGATACTCCAGATTGTTCAGGACTTTAGCCATGAAAGTACCTTCCCTGAGAGATTTAGTAGCAGAGTTAGAGAAGGGTGGGTCGCTTAAGGACGTTAAGTCCTGAAAGATTGAAAAGGTTGGGTTTGAGATTATTGCAGTATATCAGTTGTAGTAATTAAAAACTGGACGCTGGAAAGTTGAAATTAGTATTTGGTCAGATTGTTGTAATATTTAAGTTTTTTTTTTTTTTTTTTTTGGGAATTGTAATATTTAAGTTCATTTTATAATGCACAAAAAAGCAATTTTGTGCGTACATAAAATATTCTAAATTTAGGGTTTGTAAATGTGCTGAATATTTATTAAGTATTTGTTGAGTATTTATTGTATATTTAATACTCAATGAATATGTAGTAAATACATAATAAATATATAATAAATACTCGGCAAATATATTGAATAATAGGACAAATTTTGGAGGAGCAGATTAACTTAACAAATCCCAAAAGAAGATAGACCCTTCAACCATAGGATGATAGTAACAAAATTAATTACAAAAAAATCAAAATTTTCAAAAGATTTTTCATTTTACAAAATTGACCAAGTAAAAGAAGATATTATAACAACTACCCTCATCAAATTTCAGAAATTAAATAAATAAATAAAAGAAGTAAGATTATGTATGACAACCACAAATTAGAGGTAAACCGTAATTTCATTAAAGAAGTCTGGTTTAATTGATAGAGAGAATAAATGGCTTTAAGCATATAAGTGGCTTTGTTCCACAAATGCGTCTACCATGACACATTCAACTGAATTTAGAGAAGTGTGTCTAGCCTAGGGGTGTGAACGAGTCGAGTCAAGTCGAGTATTTGCCTTATCAAGCCTGGCTCGTTTAATCCTTATTGAGCTCGAGATCGAGCTCGATTAGTGGGCTCGAGATCGACTCGTTTAGGAAATATCAAGTTCGAGCTCGACTCGAAAGCTCAAGCTCGTTTGAAAAGCTCTAGCTCGAGATCGAGCTCATTTGAGAAGCATCAATGCATGTGATGTGTATTATTATATATATATATAAATAATATTATAAATATAATATATATAATTATATTGAGTAGCTTGATAAGCTTTCGAGTCGAGTCTGGTTGAGCTCGAACTCAAGCTCATTTATCATACGAGCTCGATTGTAGGCTCGAGCTCGATAAGCTCGGCTCGTGAGCTTGTTAACGAGTCGAGTTCGAGCCGGCTCGGCTCACTTACAACCCGAGCCCATTAAAGAGTTTAAAAAGATTAATATTCAATGTTCATGGGAAGCCCAGCTCATCCTTTCTGGGCCCAACCCATTAAAGCAAAGCAAAGTTATAATTGTTCAATATAATGATTATGTTCCTAGTTTTCCAAATTTTACACTACCACACTCCCATGGGAACTTCGGCTTTATTTGGGATAATTTTCTTTAAATTATTATTTGACTTTTTAGATCGTAATCATCATTGTTTTCAATAATTTTGTGTTAGAAAGCTACTCTCTACAGCAGCTTTCAAAAAAAAAAAAAAGTTTTTTTTTTTCACAACAACTTTACAACCAGCTTTATAAAAAGTTACAATTGTCTCAAATGGACCATTCAACTTCATATCATCATTAGTTGTTGATACATCATGAAAAATTATCTTGATCGGACACGAATCTAGAGGCAAAAAGCTAGTTGGAAACTTCAAAATTTAATTTCGAGAGCATCCGAACTCCGATTTCAACGAGCTTACAGTCAAACTGAGCGTCTCGGAAATACGAACCCGAGGTCACCAAGTTCAACCCAATCCAAGCCCAAATGAGTCCAAATCAAGGGCTCAAAGTGCTGTCGGAAGGTTCAAACAGCAATTTAAGTTACCAAACGGTCTCCGATTTTGACGAGCTTATACTCGAATCGAACGGCTCGATGAGACGAGTTCAACGAGCCCAAGATTGCTGAATTCCGACATCATTAAGGCCTCCAAATGTCCAACGAACGGTGCACGATCTAAGGGTTCACTATCGGCCGTCCATTCGAACCACTCCCTATTAGCCCTTGATCTCACTCCTATTTACGGGCCATGCCACTCCAAAAAATCTATAAATAGAGCCCTCATTCTTCACAAGAGATGATCGAAGCAAGAGAGAGAAGAAGAGAAGAGAAGGAAGAAGAGAAGGAAGGAGCTCCTCCTCGACAATCGCCGGACCACCGCAGAACCTCGCCGGACCACCGCAGGAACCTCGTCGGACCACCGCCTTAAGGCCCGACGTTCAGCCCCTACGTCCTACTGAAGACCCGACGTCCTGCCGAAGACCCGACGTCCTGTTCAAGGCCCGACACTCAGTCCCTATGTCCTGTCGAAAACCCGACGTCCTGTTCAAGGCCCGACACTCGGTCCTTATGTCCTGCCGAAGACCCGACATCCTGCTCAGGGCCCGACGTTCAGTCCCTACGTCCTGCCAAAGACCCAACGTCTTACTTAAGTAACTGATTGTAATCTGATCACCCTTGGAGGTGATTCAGTCCTTTGTAACCAACTCAAAGTCTAGTGGAATTGTTTTCAACTGGGCTAGGCCTCGTGGTTTTTCCCTTTTTAAGGGTTTTTCACGTAAAAAATCATGTGTTCTCTGTGTGTGAGCTAGTTATACGTACAACGTTAAGACGCAGAATCAAATCTCTATCGCCGCATATTTTCTAGCCCGCAACAGTTGTATCTTAATTATTTGAGATCAGCAAAATGAATCCTCCTCTTTTTAGTCTTGATAAGAGCAATAAGAGGTGCTAATTATATTTTACCTATCTTTTTGCACATTTTTTTTCATCTTTGGTTTGCCTATTTATCTCCTTAAATCTTCTAACTTAATTTTTTTTATGTTTAATCTTATGTAAAATTTATAAAAATGTGGCCTTCCATTCCTACTAACTTATAAAATTCATTAAATTTGTTTATATGAAATTCCCTTCATAATTATAGCTCTATGATTTCTGTCTTCCATTCTATCTTTCAATTTGCTGTAGACATCAAATAATTTGTGCTTAGAATGTGCCGAATAACGACCGAACAGCATGAATTATACGTAATTCAATCAGTCCTTTTTTCTTGGCAAAGATAGATTCCATGCATCGACTTTCTAACTGCTTTTCCAAGCACTAGTTTTTGTTGATTAGACGTTTATTAATTTGCCTATCAAAAGTTTAAAAAATAATTAAGTGTAGGTAACTAAAAATTAGATTAAAATATCCCAACCTAATTCCTCTCATGATGGTTGTAGTTTGAATGTAAGTCGTTCTGCTCAAAAAGTCCTATTTCATGGTGTTGTCAAACGTTCTAGATGGAAGTCGAAAAAGAAGTAATTGGTGTTGTTGGTCTATGTGTTTTGCTATTAGGGCCTTCTCTCCGTTTTTTGTGTTCTGTTGGCTACTGTCTTTTTCGATGGTGAATTCTAATTTTTTAGTCTGGTCAATGATGAAGCGACCTTCTGCCCATCCATTGGATGGCATTGGCTTGATGGCAACCATGATGGTCCTTTTTCTTCTTCTGATTGGTAGCATTTATTTAGGATGTGGGATGATGTTTGGTCTGTGCTTGTAATTGCCTCCAATAGATGGTCCTTGTCCGGCTATTGATCGGTTGTATGAAAGATCATGACATTTCCTGAGACCGGTTGTTGTTTATCTTGATTTACTTATTATAGCTTTGTATTTTTAGGTTTTTTTCTGTTGGACTGGGTTGTAATCACCTTTTTATTGAATGTAATTTGGGCTTGTTCTAAAAAAATAATAAATAAATAAATAAATATATGAATATGTTCTACTACAATGTGAAAATGCATGTTATGTTAAAATAGTTTTTTAAAGTGAACATTTTTTCTAAAAAAGAGAAAAAAATAGTGGTTAAAAAGAAATTATGGTTGCGACTTGAAAAATAAAACGGTAAGAGAGCTGTCCCAAACGAAGCCTAAATATCTCAAAATAAGAAGTTTATATATCTTTATTTTTTATTTTGTTATGACTTTATTAAATATTTTCTTTAATTTATATTTAATGCCGAATGTCTTTGCTATAACATGAAAGGAGAATCCTGAGTTCAAAAATAAATATTGTTTGAATATGGTTTAATAGATGCGTATTAAATGCAATTCTTAGAGAAAAAATAAATAACAATCAAACATTGAATATGATAAAGTTTGTTATTTTTTAACCTATGGTTCTCCTATTACATCATTCCTAAACATGTATTTGCCCAACATACAATTCCATGCAAGTTAAGGCAATTGGGTGAACTTTTTTATGGATCAAGGCACCTCAAGAGTCACTTATCTTCACTTGGAGCACGCTCGCTGCAACCTGGGTGAAACTCACATAAGCCAAAAGAGCCGGCCAGTCACCCCAACCTAGTGCCACACAAGAGATCAGACTTGCCGATGATTTTATCGACTCGACTGACAGTCTCTCCAGCCACTTCTATAAGATAATTGTCCGTGTATATTTATTGACATTATAATCATTATGTCATCATATCCATAACAGTCATATCATATATCTTTTAGTTATATTTTAGAAGACTTGGGTGTACCTTTTTTATTGCTCAAAAAATCTCATAAGTATAGAATCAATAGGCTATTTCAAGAACTAGAGTAATTCAAATATTGTCAGCCAAATACAAAACCTCACAACATCTATCTCTATGTGAAATTATTCTGTGCAAACGTCGAACGTCGTCTAAAGACTAATCAGAATGCGACACGTCACCCCCTGCTCTGTACCCGACTCAGTATTACTAGGTACCCGGCTCAGTACGGCTGACGTGATGCATTCTGACTGATTTACAAATGATAAACAACGTTCGACATCCGCACATAATAATCTTTCCTATCTCTACAGATTTACCGGTTAAGTTCAGACCATCTTCTCGAGGTGATCACCTTATAAAATTCTACCACCATCATGATTAAACGACAAGACTCCCTTTTACAATATATTTCAGTCCTTAATTGGCTCCTTGCTTTCCTCTCAAGTTTGTTTATTATCATTGTGGATTAGATCTCATTTCCTGTCTGCTATTCAATAGGAAACAGCAATGTTTTATATTCTACTTCCTCCACGTGGAACCTTTGAGTGGGGTCCATCGTTGACGCTTTTGTTGCTTGATGAATATGATTAAAAAGTTTACTGATGAAAAACAAACAAAACCCAATAAAATTTACAATAGAAATTATATAATTCACTTGTTTAAATGTTATTGTGTCATTATTACAAATAAATAAAATTTACATTTTATGATTTATTTTTCTTATATATTTTATTTTTAAGAAAAATCAACTAACAATAATTTCGAATGCAAAATAATAAATTTTGAAGAGATTTCTATGAAATATGAATATTTAAAGCAAAAATAAAAAATCACAAAGATAAGTAAATTATATTGTAAAATTAATAATTAAATGTAACATTAATTAATGGTGTCTCACTAAAGGACATTCCAAAGAGATTTGGATGTTTGGTGATCTTAATCATGTTGCATATAATTGGAATTACATCCATTCTTATTTATGTATTAAATAAGAAATTAATTTAGCTAACTTTAATCTCATATAAAAAAGGTAGATCTATATTAATCATATCTTGTGGAATCTTACATGTTGGGTTCATGTGCCTTATACTCTAATCTCATCATTTATTAAGTTTGCCTTTGACTAAAATTATTTTAAAATCTCCATTAAAATTTAAGTAGCAATCACAATTTTATTTTGTTTTTATTTTCTTGTAGATTTGTAATTGCTTTTTAGAAATTTTTATGATGGGAAGCTGCTTTTTGTAAACAAAGTAGCTAAATTATTTTCCCCACAACAAATTCACAACCGATTTTTATAAAACAATGTAGTCGTCCCAAATAGATCATTAATTTATATATTACGGTGCCAAAGCAAAAGATAAGGTTTTGTGTGTGTGTGTGTGTGTGTGTGGGGGGGGGGGGGGGGGGGGTATCTAGGGCGCTTGACAGCATGAATAATCTTCAATTGACCTAGAAGAGGCATCAACCCCAAAAATCTCCTAGCCCGCACTTGATTCGACCCCACGTCAGAGACGTTGCCGCATGAGAGGAATTGAGCATAGGTTGGGGGGTTCCCAATAAGGTTTTGTGTGTGTGTATGTGGGGGTATATAGGGCGCTTGGCGGCGTTAATACCACCTGCTACCACCCTCGAAAGGACGCTTGGCGGCGTGACTAATCTTCAATTGACCTAGAAGAGGCATCCACCCCAAAAATCTCCTAGCCCGCACTTGATTAGACCCCACGTAAGAGACGCTACCCCATGAGGGAAATTGAGCATAGGTTGGGGGGTTCCCAAACTGTACTCGCCCACCAACCAATCTAAACAATGATGGGTAACATGTATAAGTTGTTAAGTGGCATTCAAATCTTATTTATTTATAAATTTAACATCTAATTATTTTTATTCATAATATAATTTATATGTTTTACTTTCATTAAATTTTTAATGATTTGATTATGATATATGCAAATATTAAATTACTATTTATATTTTTTTATTTAAAAAAAAAACATTAATGATTTGGTCATGACACCAATAAATACACATATATATATCATAAAATTAATTTATTGGTCTTATGTACAAATATTCTAAATTAAATAGAGGAGTTGAACATCAATTTCTATAATGACATTTCTTTATATAAGTTCCTTCTCATAATTGTCAGCTAAGCCACATGCATGATAATTTATTAGACCCTTTGTGCTTTCCTCCATCCATCCAATATTAAATAAACTAAATATTATATAATAAAATAACCTTAATTATTTGTTTTTAGGGAAGGCGACAAAGTTTATAGGAAGTCATTAGTCATAACTAAAGTGGATCAAAGCTTTTGTTTTATAATATTTTGTTTTAAATATTTTATTAAGTAATTTAAGCTATCATTAATTAATATTTAATGTCTTCATAAATTGTTCCATGAATTAATTATATATGCCTTTGTCTATGCAATGTATGTATGGGATTCTATTCAAATATTCTTCTCAATGCAAGGAAAAAATAATCATATATTGTACTATATAAATAAAATATAAAATAAATTCTTTAGTGAAGAGAGGAAATAAATCATGTTTAATTTAATAATACTTTTTTTATTAAATTTCAGTAAGATTGAAATATTTTTTAATTGTGAGTCAGATTGAAATAAAGTATCTTTATTGAATTATTTATTATTTGTTTCTATGAATATATATATATTTTTCAAGTTTAATGATAAACACTTAAAAAAAGAGATGAAAATTTTCAAAATTTATTAATGATATAAAGATTTTTTTTTATTTATTAATATTTCAAGTGATCGAAAATTATAAAAAAGAATGATATTTGATTTAAAAAAGTTTATCCTTGTTAATATTAATGTTAATAATCTTCTTATTATTAATATTCATAATCTTTAAAAAAAAATCCTCTCATTATTTTTACATAAAAATCTTTCTTTTATTGAAGAATAGCATATAATTGAGATTAATTTATCAAAAAAACGATGATCATATTTTTCCCTATAAGACAATCTATTAAAAATACTTTTCTTAGTAATTACATGTTCTATTTAGATATATATTATTGTGCAGTAAAATATTTATGATAGAATTCTTACGTAAATACATATAGCAAAAAAATATATAGTTTACATCCGAATTTTTACATTAAAATTTTGAAAAAGAAAAATTCATAATATTTGAGTTGACTTAGACGAAAAGATTATCATAGAGATATATTACAAAAATCAGTTTTCTCGGCTCTCAAAATTGACTTACTAAACTCACCCCGATTCATTCAATTAAGGCTTCGTTTGGAACGGCTTTTTTATTGCTTCTTATCATTTTTTAATACAAAAATTTTAATTGACTTACCGCTTCATTTGGGATGGCTTTCTCTCTCTCTCTCTCTCTCTTTTTAATACTAGAAAGATGCTTTAAGAAGCAAAATAAAATCTGCACTTGTTGACTTAGGCTTCGTTTGGGACGGTTTTTTTATTGCTTTTTAAAACGGAATTGTAGTACAATTTTTTTAATTTTTGTATTAAAACTCCGTTTTCAGAAGCAATAAAAAAGCCGTCCCAAACGAAGCCTTACTGCTTCTTAAAGCAATTTTTTAGTACAAAAATTAATTTTTTCTATTAGAAAGCTGCTTTAAGAAGCAGTAAGAAAGCCATCCCAAACGAAGCCTTAGACTACATTTCCGATAGCTTTAGTACGTACTGTTTTATTTTTCAAATCTTAACCATAATTTCTATTAATCACTAATTTTTTCTTGCTTTAAAAAAATATTATACTAATAAGTTGCTTTCTATAATAGCTTATATTATTTCCACTATAATAAAATTAAAAAGCAGGAAAAAAGTCGTCTCAAAAGAAACAACGGTCTTGAAAATTATTGATATTCATTTGTGGTATCTTTCTAGGCAATGTTAAATCCAACAAAATTAATAAATAAAGAATATTATATTATGATTTTATCAACAATTATTTAAATTAGTAATTCTACTAAGATTATTACGGCTTCGTTTGGGAATGCTTTCTTAATGTTTTCTAAAATAGCATTTTAGTACAAATTTTTTTAGCTGAATCATTTTAATACTAAAAATTTACTTTAAAAAATAATAAAAAAAGTCTCCCAAACAAAGCCTAAATCTCGTCGCAAATTTGATGATCGCTGGGAAGCCTAAAAAAGGAAAAATTATTTTGTGCGGACACCGGATGACGTTCAGAGACCAATTAGAATGCAACATGCTATTTTTTTATCCGGTATCGATGCTCAATACTATTATATAATGAATGACATGATCCGTTCTGATTGATCTCACGAACCGTCCGATGTCCGGATAGCTAAACCCTATAATTCTCCTAAAAAAAGGCAAACATGCCAAACATCCTTTAAAAAAAAGGGAAATTTACATACATACCACTTTATAACATCCTATTTATATATTTAACATCTAAAATTTTAATATTACATGCATACCACCCTAAAAAAAATAACATGCCAAACGAGGCACCGCACATGTGCTCCTCTTGAACTAGCCTGTAGCCTTCATGTAGCCACTTAGCCAGCAAACAATAATAAACTGATAAAAGCAGCATTAAAACTTAAATATCTAATAACGGTACAGGCAGCCTGTAGCCTGCAAACGCCAAATTTACTTTTATTCCCGTTATGCCCCTCTGGTTAGCTGCCGGTGATGTTCCCGATTTGCCCCGGTCAGAGGTGGCGCTTTCGGCTTTTCCGCTTTGCCCAGTTGCACGTGGTGGTTGATCGTTGTCGCATGCTGCTTTTACGATATTGCCCCTAGGTACATTGTCCCGGTCTGGTTTGATGTTCGCGGCGTCTGTATCCTCAACGTCCGATCATGAATTAATATTTAACAATCACATGAATTTTGTTTTTTTTTTTAAATTTAGATTCAAATTGAAAATTATAACTACTTTATTTCTATTAAATAATGTATATCGAATATTTAATTAATTAATTTTAATTTTCTATTGTATTATATATTTTTTAATCCCACTATTTTAACTTAAATTAGTATATTATTGTTGCGTCCTGGAATATTCGCGGCGGTAGAGAAATATTTAGTTTAACGTCTTAGCATTGTACGAAGATCCAGTACACAAGCAGATAAGTGAGAGGGTGTAGCATTCATAAGAGACACCAGAGTTTTTACGTGGAAAACCCCTGAAAAGGGGAAAAACCACGGGGCCTGGCCCAGTTTGAATGAATCCACTAGTATTTGTAGTCGATTACAAATGAGGCCCTTCCTTAGGAGAAGGCCTTGGATTGATGTAGGAAATGTACATCATATAGATTGCATTACATGGTAGGAGTTATATATACAGGTTTGTTTGGCCTGAAGGATCGTAGTCGGCAGGAGACCGTGGTCGGCAGGAGACCGTGGTCGGCAGGAGACCATGGTCGGCAGGAGACCGGGGTCAGAAAGACCGTTGTCTGTTGATGGAGGTCGGAAGGATCATAGTAGGCGACGAAGGCCTGAAGGACCGTAGGCGGTAGAAGATAAGGAGTCAGGTGTTAGTCCCAGTGTCACTTGGAAGATCGGATGTTGATGGTCTGGCCTTGAGTAGGACGTCGGGTCTTAAGCAGGACGTCAGGTCTTTAGCAGGACGTCGGGTCTTCAGCAGGACGTCGGGACTTAACGTCGGGCCTTGAACAAGACGTCGGGTCTTTGGCAGGAAGTAGGGACTGAGTGTCAGGCCTTGAACAAGACGTCGGGTCTTTGGCAGGATGTAGGGACTAAGTGTCGGGCCTTGAACAAGACGTCGGGTCTTGGCAGGACGCCGGGGATGAACGTCGGGCCTTAAGGTGGTGGTCCGGCGAGGTTTTGTGGTGGTCCGGCGATGTTCCTGCGGTGGTCCGGCGGTGGTCCGACGAGATTCCTGCTGGGTGGTCCGGCGGTGGTCCGGCGAGATTCTGCGGTGATCCGGCGGCTGTCGAGGAGGAACTCCTTCCTTCTCTTCTCTTCTTCTCTCTCTTGCTTGGATCCCCCCCTTATGAGAAATGAGGGCTCTATTTATAGATTTTCTGGAGTGGCATGGCCCGTAAATAGGCATGAGATCAGGGGCCGAATAGGGAGTGGTCCAATGGATGGCCGATATTGAATCCTACGATCATACACCGTTCATTGGACATTTGAAGGCCTTAGTGATGTCGGAATTCTGTGATCTTGGGCTCGTTGGATTCGTCTCATCGAGCCCTTCGATTCGAGTATAAGCTCGTCAAAATCGGAGTCCGTTTGGTAACTAAAATTACGGTTTGAACCTTCCAACAGCACTTTGGATCCATTATTTGGACCCATTTGGGCTCGGATTGGGTTGATCTTGGTGTCGTTGAGTTCGTATTTCCGAGACGCTCAGTTCGACTATAAGCTTGCTGAAATCGGAGTTGGGGTGCTCTCGGAATTAATTTTTGAAGTTTCCAACTAGCTTTCGCCTCGAGATTCGTGCCCGATCAAGCTAATTTTGTGATGCCGTATCAAATATGTATATAGATTGCCACCATCATAAAAAGAGTATTGGACAATTCATAAATTTATATAATAAAGTATCATTACTCTCTTAGGCTTCATTTGAAACTGCTTTCTTACTACTTTTTAAAACAACTTTTTAGTAATTTTTGAACTAAAAAGCTGCTTAAAGAAGCAGCAAGAAAGCCGCCCCAAACAAAGCTTTAAACAACTCAACAATCAATAAGTTATAATTTATTTAAATCAATTATTTAACCAAAATGTTATCTTCAAAACAATTTTATTTTATATTTTCAAACTTAATCCTAGAGGCCTCGTTGAGCTTCAAAAGTGTCGAAATCGAGTCCGGAACGTCGAAAAACGTATCCGGGGACCCCAAAAACGTCCGAATCGGACTGTCCGGGCCGAAAATCGGGCCCGGACACGCGTTGGCGGCCGAACCGGCCGGCCGGCCGGCCGGCCGCCTGCCGCCGCCGCACGCCGGCGGCGGCCCGCGTGCCGCGCGCGAAACGGCGCGACCCGCGCGGTCTGGCGCGCGTTAGCCGCGCGGTTACAGTAAAATTTTTTTTTTTTTTTCAAGTGGGGCCCACATGGATTTAAAAAATCCGAAAAAATTCCAGAAAATTCCAAAAAATTCCGAAAAAAATTCTGAAAAATTCAGAAAAATGTGGGAAATTCGAAAATGCTGGAAAAATCTAGAAACTTCCCCTCTTCTCTCCAAAAACCTATAAATAGGCCCCTAAGGCCTTTAGAAAAATTGTCTCTTCTCCCTTCTTCTCCTCTTTTCTACTTTTCTTCTTCCCCTTTCTTCTTTTCTTCTTCTTTTTTCTTTTCTTCTTCTGCTCTCCCTCTGTCCTTTCTATTGAGGCCTTCCCTCGATTTTTCGAGGCCCCTCTCTTGGCAAGGAAGTTCGGAGATTTCCCCTCCTTCTCTTCTTCCTCTGTCCTTTCTATTGAGGCCTTCCCTCGATTTTTCGAGGCCCCTCTCTTGGCAAGGAAGTTCGGAGATTTCCCCTCCTCTTCTCCCTCTGTCCTTTCTATTGAAGCCTTCCCTCGATTTTTCGAGGCCCCTCTCTTGGCAAGGAAGTTCGGAGATTTCCCCTCCTTCTCTTCTCCCTCTGTCCTTTCTATTGAGGCCTTCCCTCGATTTTTCGAGGCCCCTCTCTTGGCAAGGAAGTTCGGAGATTTCCCCTCCTTCTCTTCTCC
Source organism: Dendrobium officinale (assembly GCA_019514585.1). NCBI lineage: Eukaryota > Viridiplantae > Streptophyta > Magnoliopsida > Asparagales > Orchidaceae > Dendrobium > Dendrobium officinale. The sequence goes on from CM033697.1 coordinate 2,729,943, forward strand.
CTCTGTCCTTTCTATTGAGGCCTTCCCTCGATTTTTCGACGTCGGGCAGAAGTCTGCTCATGAGCAGAAGTTCGACGTCGGGTAGAAGTATGGCCTCTAGCAGAAGATCGATGAAAGTTCGTCGACAGGCAGAAGTCTGACGACGAGTTGAAGTCCGCTGATGAGCAGAAGTTCTACGACGGGGAGAAGTCCACTGACGAGCAGAAGTCCAACGTCAGGCAGAAGTCTGCTGACGAGCAGAAGTTCGACGTCGGGTAGAAGTATGGCCTCTGGCAGAAGACCGATGAAAGTTCGTCGACAGGCAGAAGTCTGACGACGAGTAGAAGTCCGCTGATGAGCAGAAGTTTGACGACAAGGTGAAATCCGATGTCGTGTAGAAGTACGGCCTCTGGCAGAAGACCGATGAAAGTTCATCGACGGGCAGAAGTCCGACGACGAGTAGAAGTCCACTGACGAGCAGAAGTTCGACGACAAGGTGAAATCCGACGTCATGTAGAAGTACGGCCTCTGGCAGAAGACCAATGAAAGTTCATTGACGGGCAGAAGTCTGACGACTAGTAGAAGTCCGACGACAGGGAGAAGTCCAACGTTGTGTAGAAGTACAGCCTTGGGCAGAAGTCCGATGAAAGTTTATCGACGGGCAGAAGTCCGCTGACGTCGAGTAGAAGTCCGCTGACAAGCAGAAGTTTGATGACAAGGTGAAGTCCGACGTCGTGTAGAAGTCCTCTGACTAGCAGAAGTCCTACGTCAGGTAGAAGTCTGCTGACGAGCAGAAGTCCGACGTCAAGGAGAAGTCCATTGAGGAGCAAAAGTCCAACGTCGGGTATTAGTCCGACAATAGGAAGAATTCCGGTGCCAAGTATTAGTCCGTCGAAAGTCCTGCAAGGCAAAAGTTCAGCGATAGGAGAAAATTCAAAATCGTGTAGAATTTTAACATTGTGGAGAAGTCAGATAGAAGTCCATTGACGACATTCTGGCGACGTTAACCAATGATGTGAGACTTTTCCGAGGTTGTATGCCGGAGCCCTGCTCGACGACGTTAACCTGTGTGGAAGAGGTCGGGAGAATCCACTAAGGATGTGAGACCTTTCCGAGGTTGTATGTCGGAGCCCTGCTCGACGACGTTAACCTGTGTGGAAGAGGTCGGGAGAATCCACCAAGGATGTGAGACCTTTCCGAGGTTGTATGTCGGAGCCTTTGCTCGACAACGTTAACCTGTGTGGAAGAGGTCGGGAGAATCCACCAAGGATGTGAGACCTTTCCGAGGTTGTATGCCGGAGCCCTGCTCGACGACGTTAACCTGTGTGGAAGAGGTCGGGAGAATCCACTAAGGATGTGAGACCTTTCCGAGGTTGTATGTCGGAGCCCTGCTCGACGACGTTAACATGTGTGGAAGAGGTCGGGAGAATCCACCAAGGATGTGAGACCTTTCCGAGGTTGTATGTCGGAGCCTTTGCTCGACAACGTTAACCTGTGTGGAAGAGGTCGGGAGAATCCACCAAGGATGTGAGACCTTTCCGAGGTTGTATGTAGGAGCCTTTGCTCGACGGCGTTAACCTGTGTGGAAGAGGTCGGGAGAATCCACCAAGGATGTGAGACCTTTCCGAGGTTGTATGTCGGAGCCTTTGCTCGACGACGTTAACCTGTGTGGAAGAGGCCTGGAGAATCCACTAAGGATGTGAGACCTTTCCGAGGTTGTATGCCGGAGCCATGCTCGACGACGTTAACCTGTGTGGAAGAGGCCAGGAGAATCCATTAAGGATGTGAGACCTTTCCGAGGTTGTATGCCGGAGCCCTGCTCGATGACGTTAACCTGTGTGGAAGAGGCCGGGAGAATCCATTAAGGATGTGAGACCTTTCCGAGGTTGTATGCCGGAGCCCTGCTCGACGACGTTAACCTGTGTGGAAGAGGCCGGGAGAATCCACTAAGGATGTGAGACCTTTCCGAGGTTGTATGTCGGAGCCTTTGCTCGACGACGTTAACCTGTGTGGAAGAGGTCGGGAGAATCCACTAAGGATATGAGACCTTTTCGATGTTGTATGTCGGAGCCCTGCTCGATGACGTTAACCTGTGTGGAAGAGGTCGAATCGGATCCCCCTGGGATCGATTTTGCTTTGATTGGGAGGGGGCGAATGCCGCGTATATCCCGAATCAAAGATAATGAGGGGTCTATCTTTAGACCATTACTACCTTTTTGAGGTCGAGATCAAGACCTTGTCCAAGGAGTATGAGTCCTGTAGGGGACTGCATGAAACTTAGAAGTGATAGAAAGTATCTTTGCATTTGCTTGGATTTTTCTGAAATATCATCTTGATGTTGGAAGTATTGAAGGATCTTTTTGACCAGAATTGGGGTCAAAGTTGCCCCCCAGTCCGCATTTGATGCAACAATGACTGATGTCAGGAAGTTGATAAGAGCGATCTTTTGAGATTGGAGCAAAAGTTGCCCCCCAGTCGGGAATCACTTTCCCACAGACGGCGCCAAACTGTTGCGTCCTGGAATATTCGCGGCGGTAGAGAAATATATAGTTTAACGTCTTAGCGTTGTACGAAGATCCAGCACACAATCAGATAAGTGAGAGGGGGTAGCGTTCATAAGAGACACCAAAGTTTTTACGTGGAAAACCCCTGAAAAATGGGGAAAAACCACGGGGCCTGGCCCGGTTTGAATGAATCCACTAGTATTTGTAGTCGGTTACAAATGAGGCCCTTCCTTAGGAGAAGGCCTTGGATTGATGTAGCAAATGTACATCATATAGATTGCATTACATGGTAAGAGTTACATATACATGTTTGTTTGGCCTGAAGGACCGTGGTCGGCAGGAGACCGGAGTCAGAAAGACTGTTATCTGTTGATGGAGGTCGGAAGGACCATAGTAGGCGACAAAGGCCTGAAGAACTGTAGTCGGCATAAGACCGTAGTCAGCCGGAGACCGTAGTCGGCAGGAGACCGTAGTCGGCTGGAGACCATAGTCGGCCGGAGACCGTAGTTGGCGGGAGATCGTTGTCGGCCGGAGACCGTTGTCTGGTGATGGAGGTCGGACGGACCGTATTAGGCGACAGTGGTCAGAAGGACCGTAGGCGGTAGGAGATAAGGAGTCAGGTGTTAGTCCCATTGTCACTTGGAAGATCGGATGCTGATGGTCTGGCCTTGAGTAGGACGTCGGGTCTTAAGCAGGACGTTGGGTCTTCAGCAGGACGTCGGGTCTTCAGCAGGACGTCGGGACTTAACGTCGGGCCTTGAACAAGACGTCGGGTCTTAAGCAGGACGTTGGGTCTTCAGCAGGACGTCGGGTCTTCAGCAGGACGTCGGGACTTAACGTCGGGCCTTGAACAAGACGTCGGGTCTTTGGCAGGACGCCGGGGATGAACGTCGGGCCTTAAGGTGGTGGTTCGGCGAGGTTTTGTGGTGGTCCGGCGAGGTTCCTGCGGTGGTCCGGCGGTGGTCCGACGAGATTCCTGCGGTGGTCCGGCGGTGGTCCGACGAGATTCCTGCGGTGGTCCGGCGGTGGTCCGGCGGCTGTCGAGGAGGAACTCCTTCCTTCTCTTCTCTTCTTCTCTCTCTTGCTTGGATCCCCCCCTTATGAGAAATGAGGGCTCTATTTATAGATTTTCTGGAGTGGCATGGCCCGTAAAAAGGCATGAGATCAGGGGCGAATAGGGAGTGGTGAAATGGACGGCCGATATTGAATCCTACGATCATGCACTGTTCATTGGACATTTGAAGGCCTTAGTGATGTCGGAATTTTGTGATCTTGGGCTCGTTGGATTCGTCTCGTCGAGCCCTTCGATTCGAGTATAAGCTCATCAAAATCGGAGTCCGTTTGGTAACTCAAATTGCGGTTTGAACCTTCCAACAGCACTTCGGGTCCATGATTCGGACCCATTTGGGCTCGGATTGAGTCGAATTTGGTGTCGTTGAGTTCGTATTTCCGAGACGCTCAGTTCGACTATAAGCTTGCTGAAATCGGAGTTGAGGTGCTCTCGGAATTAATTTTTGAAGTTTCCAACTAGCTTTCGCCTCGAGATTCGTGCCCGATCAAGCTAATTTTGTGATGCCGTATCAATTATAATTATTTAAAATGCATTATTTAATCATTAAAAATATAATTTAATTTATTGATTAAAAAGTGAAACACAATATATCTAGTCATTGTGTCGAACTTGAGATATTAATACTTATCATCGCAATTTGACCAAACCGTTCAACAACCAACGTAATTTATTAACCATAATATCGTTGTCGTCCCTCCGCTACTTCTCTAAGAAGATCTAATGCAACTACAAGAGACCAAACAAATTTGTCTGATTTTTTAATCATATCTTCTCTAATGGTAATAATGAAAAGAATTCTATAACATTAAGTATATAATATATTAATTCAACTGAATCAAGCCACATAATTTTTTTTTTCATGATTTTTCACGTAAAAATTCTGACGACTTTTACATTCTTCTTTTTTATCCATATGTACGTATAAAATTAAAATATAAAATTTTCTCAATGGCTATTAATTTTCGACTATGCATTTGTATTTAAGAAATGCAGACTGAAGAATGCTAAGCTAAATATTTAAGAGATTTGAGCACTCATTTTGTTTTTAATAAATGTTAACACGTTTAATCAAGAGAATAAAAAAGAATTAAAAATAATATAAAAATATTTGGATATATTTTTATTAATTTATTTAATTAATAATATTTTTTTGCTTCTTAGATGAAAAAAAAATTTACGGTTTATAATGTATTACTTCATATGGTGATGAATCTAATGATAGTTGTTAAGATAGAAGTAGTTCTTAATTTTAAAATTAAGCCACCGAACCGGTTCAAGTGTTCAACAAAAGCCGGTCAGTCCTTGAACCGACTGACAACCCCACGCGAGGGCATTTCCGTCATGACAACATACTACGGAAAGATTAAAAAAAGGCACAAGCAGGAGGCTGAAAAGAAAAGGCGCACGTTAACTCATGATGCCCTGCGTGGCACCGGCGCGTGCGGAACTGCAACTCTCCTCCTGAGGTAGCAACGTGGCGTTAGCGAATGTGCGCCAGCTGGACACCGGTCCGCTGCCTCTCGGTGAGCCCAAAGACAGTGGGTTGAGCCCGGCCCGCCCGGAAACTAACTGCAGGGAGGAAGGGATAAATAACCCCTGGTCTTGGGAAGTAGAGCAGCATTAGAAGCTGAAGAATCTCTCTCTCTCATTCAATTTTCCCGCCCCAAGAAAGAAACTAAGGTTTTTCTCCAGGTTTCGATTTCCGTAGCTCTATATTGGCTTTATTTCAATGGCTGCTCGTCTTCAGCGTCTTGTATTTATATTACTGTAATGGCTATTTAGCCTTTTCACTTTGTTTTCAGAGAGAAGAAGAGCTGTGTATGCTTTTAAGAAATAAAGCGGGTTACAGGGGAAGGACTCGGTGTAAGGAAGGAAGGAAGAAGGGGAGGAGATGAACACTAGAATGAGGACAGCAGTGCAGGCCATGAAAGCTACCCCGAAGCACGATAAAGTAAACTTCTTTGTACAAAACACATTATGAAGTTGCTTTTATCTGGATTTTGATGCTCCTGCGTGCGTAAAGTTGGCTCCTTTGTGGAAATTCGTGATGTATTTGTGGGTTTTCGAAGTGAGAATTGAGGGGTTTGTGGCGATTGACTCGATGTTGAAAAGTAGGTGCAGTCGTTTGATTACTGATTGTTTTTCGTTTGACGTCTTGGAAGAAATCGATTGGTTTGGGCATTGGGAATGCATAGGGTTTATCTTGCAAGGCGCCTTTTCTTTTGTTTCTTAATAGGTTTCTTTTTATTTTCCATCAATACTATCTTTACCTGAAGGTTCTGATTGGTTAGTTGATCGGTCTCTGATCTAAATTTGGAATGGGTTCTTTGATTTCACTTGCCATCTCTTCTCCGTTGGAGAATGAGAGCAATTCGGATAGGAATCCGATTGGGGTATTTTAAACACTGCTTTTTCCTTTTCGGCCAGTAATTAATCTTTGTTAAATCATGTTTAATTTCTCTATGAATCTTTCTTGGTGAAGGAGATGGAGAATGAGAAGAAGAATGAGGCGGCTGAGGGGAGCAAATTAAAGGAAACATCAAAATGCCTCTCAAGGAGAGAGAGAAAGATTGCTTTGCAACAAGATGTAATTCTTCTTTAATTTGATTTGATTTGATTTGTCTCGCTGTCATTGTTCTTCCCTTCTTTTTAAAATTTTCATAACTTGCAGGTTGATAAGCTGAGGAAGAAGCTTAGATGCGAAGAGAATGTTCACAGAGCATTAAAGAGAGCTTTTACCAGACCCTTGGGTGCTCTCCCACGGCTCCCTCCTTATCTGCCTTCATATGTAAGTACATTTTACTCGATTCTTTTTTTTTTCTTCTTCTTTGTCTCAATGTGAAAGAAATCCGATTTGGTATAATTTCCTTTGAATCTCAAGACACTAGAGCTTCTTGCTGAAGTAGCTGTGTTGGAGGAGGAGGTGGTTAGGCTCGAAGAACAGGTGGTGAATTTTCGACAAGGTCTCTACCAAGAAGCCATCTACATCTCTTCATCCAAGAGAAGTAGTGAAAACGGATTGGATTCATGCCATGATCAGTTCTCACAGAATGCAAAGAACCCCGAGCTACACAAAGTTCAATCTCGATCGACCGGTAACAATGCTTCTTCTATCAGCAGCACATCGCCCTCGAAGCGGTGGTCTTTGGATGGAAACCAGCCGTTTCCTTCCAATTGTGTTATCAAAGGGAATCGGCTTCCAAAGAAACCCAATTCTTCTTTGGCTGAAGAACCTAGAGGTAAAGAGAACCAGTTGAATGCAAATTCTGCCAAGACTTGCAATCAATCACCACTAAAGAAGGTTCAAAGCCTAAGCATGTTAGATTCTAAGGTGAAGTGTGCCCATGAGTCTCTTCTTGGTAAGATGAATTCGTGTAAACATCTAATTGGCAAACTAATTGTTACTTCAATCTTTTTTCCAGCCAAAAAATCAAGTAGCTGACAAGGACATAAAAATTGCTAGCTTTCAGAAGGCTTCTGATAAAATGGCATGTAAAGAAACTAGTGGTCCAAACAAATTGTCAGAGGAAATCTTGAAGTGCCTCTTGAGTATTTTCTCAAGGATTAGCTTACCAAAGAACAGAATGGTGGTGGAGAGCGAGTTTTCTCCATCTATATCAGGCTCTTCCGACGGTTTGGAGATTGAAGAATTTCTCGATCCTTATGGTATTTGTTCAGAATTCGGAAGAAGGGACTTAGGACCATACCAGCATCTCCATGCATTAGAAGCAAGCTCTCTTGATCCAAATCTTATCACAAATTCATTATTTCTCACTCAAAGACTTAAGTAAGTTTTGTGAGCTGAATGTGTTTATACTTGAATACTTTCTTTGAGCAACTCATTCATTGCTAGCTGAGCTAATTTTCATTAAATTCTGAATTAGATTATTATTGAAGAAGCTTTCATCTGTGGATGTATCTGAGCTTACTCATCAACAGAAGCTTGCTTTCTGGATTAATATATATAATTCATGTATGATGAATGTAAGCTAAACTTGCTGCCTGATTCAATTCAGTATGATTTGAATGATTATATATATTTGCTTTCTTACTCTTTTTTTTTTTTCTTGTTATTTTTAAAGTTTGGTAAATACTAAACTGTCAATATCATTTATAAAATTCTTATAATTTGCAAGGCTTTTCTAGAGAATGGTATTCCTACCACTCCACAGATGGTTGTGGAGCAAATGCTTAAGGTATATTACTGCTCAGTCTTCATTTCCTTGAACTTCTAAGAAAAGAAAAATCATTTAATCTATTTATTTCTTATGCTATTCAGGCAATGGTAAATGTGGGTGGACACTTGCTTAGTGCAATGAACATTGAACACTTCATACTTAGATTGCCTTATTACTCAAAACATGTGAGCATAATTCCATTCATTTTACTACTGGTCTTAACCTTTCCACTGTTAAGCCAAATGACCATATTTGCATCCTTTAACAGATCACATTAGAGGGATTAAGAAGTGATGAGAAAACAACAAGGACCATGTTCAGGTTAGATTGGCCTGAACCATTGGTCACATTCGCGCTTTCTTGCGGAAGTTGGTCGTCCCCAACTGTAAGTCAAATGAATTTAAATTCTTATATTCCAATAGATTCCATGCCTTGTGAAAGGATTAGAAGAAGGTTGTACACAAAGATACCATTAAGGTGCTTCTTATGTTCTAATTAAAGCACATACTTGTTTTAATTACAGGTGAGAGTTTACACTGCATCTCATGTACAACAGCAGCTAGAAGAAGCAAAACAGGATTACCTGCAAGCAGCAGTTGGCATATCAAAGCCAAACAGATTGGCTATACCAAAACTACTGGATTGGTATCTGCTAGATTTTGCCAAGGACATAGAGTCACTAATGGACTGGATATGTATCCAGTTGCCAACTGAACTTAGAAATGTGGCAATTGAATGCCTAGGAATGAGTAGATTTGTAATTCCACAGGCAGTTCAAGTACTTCCATATGAGTTTCGATTCAGGTATCTCATTGTCCCTTAGATGTCTTTTTCAGTTTGTTATAAGCCCAAAATGGTTCAAAAATGTTCAGGGCTGTCCCATTTTTGTGCAAATCCTTAAGAAAGAAATGCCAGTTGAGATCTATAAAGAGTTCAATTGATTTGTCTCGTAAATTTTGCAGCTGTGTTTAATGCAGATTAGTACTTTGTTGTTTGTATGCTGCGGCTCTTTTGCCGAGACTTAGGCTTTGTTTGGGATGACTTTCTTAATGCTTCTTAAAACAGCTTTTTAGTAGAAAAAATAATTTTTCTATTAAAAAGCAGTAAGAAAGTCATCCCAAATGAAGCCTTAATTTGTGGTGTAATTAAAATCACTGAGAGCAAATAAGATGAAGGAAATAAAACACACAAAAGACATTTTTTGTCGTACAAAACAGTATTGGACTTTCTTTGTGTAAAGATACTTTTCCCCGTTTGTGCCTTAGAGAGTCATTAATGAGTCTTAAATATTCATTGTAAAATCTATAAGTTCATACTGCTATTAGTTTGGATGTCAGAAGTGAAGGGAGTGGCAGTTCTTATCTGAATACAGAATGCAAATTATTTGCTATGAATGGATGATCCAGAAAATAATTTTCTTCCCAAAATACTGTCGACATGAATACAGCAAAATTAGTTATTGCAGCAAAACAAATAATGCTAAATAAGAAAATTCAATATCAATTGTAGGCAATGCAATCAATTGCAGCTATTATTCCGTGCGGAGTTCGGACGGGAAGAACCGTTCGGACTATACACTGTGTACAAACAGTGTGTACAAAAAGTTGATACACACTGTATATACTCACATATTCGAACAGTTCTTCCTGTCCGAACTCTATAAGGAATAATTTCTCATGCCAATCAGGCAATAATCATGTACTTAGACAGTGTAATATGTCAATGAAAAGATCAAGAATTAAGACAAAGGGTTGCTATCCTACACAAAATTCAGAGAAAAATTAGAAAAATTTTATTCATGATGGATTTTGGTTTTTCTATCTTAAATTATTAATTCTTAATTTATTTTATGATTATGATATTATATCATAATTATATGAAATTCATATTATTCATTTGAGTCACTCTATCAACTCATATCAACATCACAATAATTTTCAGCCAAACAAATACAACTCTCACAATAGTTCAGATAATAATTTTAATCATATAAGCTTAGCACCAAAGCAGTAGACATCAATGTCCAACAGAGCCTTAGAAACTGCCTTACATTAATGCAAACAACTTGTGCAATATTTTAATTGATAAAAATTAGAAAAAATTTTAAAAAAATATTACAAATGCTACGAAATTTAATAAAATAACTCGAATTTATTTTATTTCATATCTAAAATGAACATATTTAAGAAAAATGTTATATGCTAATAATTTCAAAATTTCTTTTAACAAAAGTTAGTTCTAAGAAAATTAGAATATTTGTTTAACTTTTTTAATAAACCCTTTTTTTTATTGTTGATAAAAAAAATATTTATCTACTTATATATGATTTATTAAAGCTGCAAAACCTAAAATCATGCATTGATGAAAGGAGAGAGAATTGGATTGCAATCAAGATTGTACCAATTGCTTCAATCCAGCAATTGAACTGTCCCACATGCTTAAAAATATTCAACAAAAAGGATGTGTGGTCCATTCATGGAAGCTCAGCCTTTTTCTATGAAGATAACAAAGGAGAAAAAGAGTGCCCTTATAAATTAGGGTTGGTGGGCAAGAGACTTGCATATATTGAGCTTTGGATCTCATTAATACAAAAGGTCTCTGTAAGCAAATAAGGAATAGGATTGATGAGCAGTGGAGTGGTTAGTAGCTACTCCCATGTCTTTATAAAAGAAACAAAAGGGCTCTTTGGTCCCCATTTTTATTCATAGATCCAAGCACTAGCACCTTTTCCTTAATCATAGGATAAATTATTCTGTGCGGAGGCTGGACGAACCAGATGCAGCCACGTTAGCAGTACCGAACAATACCGAGCCGCGGTACCAAGCGAAGGGATGACGTGACGCATTCTAGTTGGTCTTCGGACGGCATTCAGCATTCGGCGTCCGCACATAATAATTAATCCAATATTCTAATAATTTGGGATTGAAATATTTTTATGATTATTTTTGAGATAGTATGATTTAAAAAACCTAATCAATCACATGTTTTAGACATAGTTTATAAACTTTTATCAATATTTTGTAAACAAATTATTATAAATGAAGATAATTATTTAATTATTTTTCTATTAAAAAATTATGATTTATATATTTAGTCATGCAAATCATAATCATACTCCTTGAAAAGTTATTGTTATAATCTTAAGAGTATGATTAGAAATCTTATTTTAATGACAAATATTATAAAAAAGATTCAACATGAATATCTAATCACACTATTTTTTAATAATGTGTCTATGGGTCAAACAAAAATGATTTTGCTTTGAATTAGTCCTGTCAAAGAGTTTGTTCATTGGCATATTTTATATATAAGAGCAATAATCATTACAATTATAAAGTTAATAATTTTTAGGAGCATTTCCATACTTGATTCTTTTATATATATATATATATATATATATATATATATATATATATATATATATATATATATATATATATATATATATATATATATATATATAAATTTTAATTTTTTATTAGGGATTTACAATACATATCATCATATACCATTCTATTTATATATCTAACACTAAAATTTTTAATATTACATATATACCACCAATAATTCACTTTAATATCAAATATATTAATGAAATATGAGTGACAAATTTGATATTAAAACAATATAGGATAATATATATTTGATATTAAAATTTTAAGCATTAGATATATAAATAAGATGATATAGAATGATATGTATTAAAATCCCCCTTTTATCACATCAAAAATACAACTAAATGCACATTTTTACATACATACCATTACAATAAAATGAACAGATAAAAAATTTTAAGACAACTTTCTTACTTCTTTTTTAAATTACTTTTTTAATAAAAAAAATAAACTAAATTTTTTTTTAAAGCATTAACAAAACTATCTCAAACAAAACCTTGTATTTTTATTTTTTGCTGAATTCAATATATATATATATATATATACTAAAAAATTATTATAAAAATTCATAATAAAATTATCTAAATTAGTCGCAGTAATCTCCTATTTTTATCCAATCTTAGGATGTTTGTTTTAAGAATACTTTGATTAGAACTCCTAATAGCTTCATTGCATAAAATAGTAAAGCCATGAATGTGTCTCATATCAGTTTCACATCATCTATAGTTACAACAGTAATTAACTGTACAATACAATTTGAATTTTATGGCTCAATCCTAACCATTTAAAGTTGCAATTACACGGATACTAAGATGAAATTAACTAAAATTATAACCAGAGAAGATTCAAACCCCTGTAGAAATCTTTCTTATAATTCTCTCAAATAGGAGAAACTATCAGGCATAATATTTTTTTTCTATAATTATGTATTCTCTCTTTACCATAATATTTTTTTTTAGAGTAGATAGCATGTACTGGTTGTGTACTAAAAACATAAAATAAACAACGAATGCATAATAACTATATACTTTCATCATCCACACATAAAACTAATCCAAGAGAAATTACTATGTGCAGATACCGGACACAGCTTACCGTCCATAGGCGAATCAGGTGCAACCACGTCATTCGGTACCGAGCCGCGATACCGAGCGGGGTTGACGTGGCGCATTTTTATTGGGCTCCGGACGGCGTTTGACGTCCGCACAATAATTTTACGTACTCCAAAGGTAATAATTGTTGTGAAATGACTCTTGAACTCCATTAAGGATTCACAAATCAGCATTCCAAATAGCAAATTACCAATTCTAATAACAAAGTATTCTATGAAAGAATGGATAACAATTCAAGCACATAATTGCATCACAGTACAAATAATCTAGTTTTTTTCTAGCAACAATCAGTCAAAATTTTCAAAGAATGTGAGAAATATCCTCAGAAATTGAGGAATTAACTAAAGATAGTACTGGTTTGTAGGTGTATTTTACACTGCATCTATTTTCCATTACTCACTATAACCTGGAAGCCAGCTTAAATAAAGCCATTAACTCACCTGTTGCTGGAAACCATAAGTGGAGTAAGGACCATAAGCAGCAGCGTACATGCCAGGATGCTGAAACGGCACAGCATAGCCATATCCCCCATAGATTTGTGCGCCATAGTACCCACCGCTCCGCCGGTTCATAGAATCCACTCTCAACTGAAAACAAATTTGCAGAAGAAATTTGTGGTATTTAACTAAATAAATTCATATTCTAAGTAAATAAAAAAAATATTGCAATGGAAGTGCCCAAATCACCAAAAAAAGAGCAATCAAATTAATCTAGAATAACTAAACTAGCATCACATACTCAATATAATATAGAAACAATAGAATTAGAAATAAGCAGAAACAAGAGCAACAAGATTTATGTAGTTCAGTAAAAAATGTCCTATATCCATTAAGGTGAGGAGGCACAAAATAATTTCACTATTAAAAGAATATGTAGTTCAGTAAAAAATGTCCTATATCCATAAGGTGAGGAGTCACAAAATAATTTCACTATTAAAAGAATGGAACGGAAGGATTTCAATTATTCAATAATGCTTCTTTGAAAGGGTTGAGTTATGTATCACCCTATGCTTTCATATTTGAAACCTCATAAAAAGAATTATCCAATTCATGATTTAGAATTAGCTGCAGTGGTGTTTGCATTAAAAATTTAGATACACTATTTGTATGAAGTAAGATGTGAAATATTAACGAATCATAAAAATTTAAAGTACATTTTCACTCAGAAAAGAATTAAATTTGAGACAAAAGATGTCTATAATTGATCAAAGACTATGATCTGGACATTTAGTATTGCCCAGGAAAAGCTAATGTTGTGGCAGACGCATTAAGCAAAAAGTCTAGAGAGCAAGTAAATTTAATGTTGACTTCAGAGGAAGGATTAATTAAAGATATGGAAGCATTACAAGTAGAGGTCATAATACAGAATAATCAGGATTCAGTTAGTTTAAATTAGATGATGGTTTATCCTTGAGAGGAAAGAATCAGTGCAGTTCAGAAGACTAGTGCCGAATATAAGAAGCTTATGGAGTAATAATGGCAATGAGGCAAAAGAAAGTAATGTCAGTGTAGATCAAGGAAGAATCAGCAGCAATCAACGTTGTTGGATGCCGAAGGAATCAAAGTTAATTCAGGAGATTTTATTTGAAGCTCACAACTTTGGTATTCAATCCGTCCATGAAGCACGAAGATATACAAAGATTTAAAGATCTTATGTTGGTGGCCTAGAATGAAAAGAGATGTGGCATAATATGTGGCTAAATGTGAAAAGTGTCAAGTTGTTAAAGCTGAGCATCAGAAACCCAGTGGCATGTTACAATCTTAACCAATTTCAGAATAGAAGTGGGAGGAAATAGTCATGGATTTTGTTACAGGATTTCCCAGATTAAGGCAAAGATATGACTATATATGGGTTGTGATTGATAGACTAACAAAGTAAGAATATTTTCTACCTATTCGTTAGACTGATTCAGTTGAGAAATTGACTTAGTTATTTTTGAAGGAAACATTAGATTGCATAGAATTCTTAAGGCTATTGTATCGGATAAAGATAGACATTTTACATCCAAATTATGGAAGAGTATACATGAAATTTGGACACAAAATTAAAGTTGAGTACTTCATTTCATCCACAGATAGATGGTCAATCAAAAAGATTGATTCAGGTACTCGAAGATTCGTTAGGATTATGTATGTTGGATTTTAGAGGTAGCTGGGAAGAACATATTATGTTAATAGAATTCACTTATAATAATAGCTGACAATCAAGTATCAAGATGACTCCATATGAAGTTTTGTATGTCAGAAAATGCAGAACTCTGTTGAGTTGAGTTGAAATTGGAGAGAGACAATTATTGGGTCCATAGTTAATTGATCAAAACATTGAAAATGTCAAATTAATTAGAGACAGATTAAAAACAGCACAAGACCGTCAACAAAAATACTATGACCCCAAGCATAAAATGATATAGTTTGATGTGAGAGATTTTGTATTCTTGAAAGTTAGACAAATGAAGAGTGTTTCTAGATTTGGCCAAGGTGGAAAACTCAATCCTAAATACATTGGTCCATTTGAGATAATTGAAATAGTGGGAAATGTTGCTTACAAGTCAGCACTACCTGCAGATATGTCTGATGTGCATAATATTTTTCATGTGTCAATGCTCAGAAAGTGGGTTATATACGAATATCAAAGAATTCCACAAAATGAAATTGAACTTCAGAATGATTTGACATATGTTGAGGAACCTGAAAAGATATTAGAAAGGGATGTTCGTAAATTGAGAAGCTGAATGATTCATTATGTAAAAATAAAATGAAAGCACCGATTAGTAAAATAGGCTACAATAAAAAAACAAGCAGAGATAAGACAAAAGTTTCCTAACTTATTTGAGAAAGTATGAAAAGTTCGATTTCGGAAATGAAATTCGAATAAGAAGGGAAGAATTGTAATACCTCAAAAAAAATTTCAGGTAAAAGTTTAATATTTATTTTCTTAATTAGATTATGAAGAAATAATAAATTCTATGAAAATTTCCATAAGTTTATTTATAATTATTTTAAATTACTATGAAATGATTTAGTAAATAACATATATTATTAAATGGTAAATTACTGTTAATAATTAAATTGCTGTAAAATGAAAATTAAACTTTAATCTTAATATATTAAGGAAATAAACTTGTCGGAAATTTTCATAGAATTTATTATTTCGTCATAATCTAATTAAGAAAAAAATATTGAACTTTTACTTCTTTTTTTTTTTTTTTGAGGTATTACAATTTGTTAAGATTCAGTACTAAATGAATGGCTCAAATTCATTTTTTCACTCCAAGAAAATGCAAATCATTTATGACCACTTGAGGTAATTCTTTTCATTCAAATAAAATGTTAAATGCATGTTTTGTAACTCCCTCATCAACTTTGGGTTGTTAGTCTAGTTTCCGAATGAACTAAGGGCCAAGAGAACCTGGGTATTTTTGTGATCCATGGGAAGGAAAAATGTGGTAATAATTGATTCCAAAGTGAAAGAATGATAAAAATAAGGTTGTTGCAATGAAGGCTATAAGTGAGCTATGATGCACCGACACGCCTCTTAAAGAAAGTATGCAGTGTCGGACACGTGTCGGACACGGACACGCGTCGGACACGGCATGGACACGTGTCTGACACGGCATTGGAGTGTCGGAATTTAAAACATTAAAATTTAAATCGGACACGTGTGTTTGACACGCGTGTCCGGTTATTAAATGATAAAATCGTTCGTTCTATTTAGCCATTTCGCGAACAAGAAGCCCTATTTTTCCGATCCACGAAAAAAATTTTCTAGGGCGGACCAGGAGAGCTCTCAGTCGACGCCAAACGGAGCCCGCTGACTTCGCCTCCCGTTCCTTCGTCATTTCTGCTCGGCCAAGCAGAGCTCGTCTTTCTCATTCCTTCGTTCTTGCGTTATTTCTGCTGTCATTCAAGGCAAAGTTCGCAATCAAGGTCAAACAGAACTCCTTCTGCGCGCAAGAGAGCTAAGAACTGTAAGTGAATTTCGCCATTTCTTCTCTTCATTATTGAAAAACCTAATGTACATGCTCGGTACCGCTCGGTATCGCTAAGTACATGCTCGGTACTGCTCAGTACATGCTCAGTACATGCTCGGTACTGCTCAGTACATGCTCGGTACTGCTCAGTACATGCTCGGTACTGGTAGGTACATGGTCGGTACTGGTAGGTACATGCTCGGTACTGGTAGGTACATGCTCGGTACTGGTAGGTACATGCTTGGTACTGGTAGGTACATGCTCGGTACTGGTAGGTACATGCTCGGTATCACTCGGTATCTTCATATACAAACAACTTACGAACTTTAAAAACAAGCAAACTTCAAAATTACTCTTACAATAAAATTTTGTTCCGGGGGCGCTGCCCCCGGAAACCCCCGCAGGGGCGCTGCCCCCGGAAACCCCAGCAGGGGCGCTGCCCCTTGACCCCGCGACCTGACCGGGTAGGTCGAACCCCGCCAGGGGGCAGCGCCCCCTTGGACCCCCGACAGACCGGTATATTGTTTTAATGTTTTATTCATGTTGTGGTTTTTTTATTTCACTTCATATCATTTTAATTCGAATGTATTCATATGCATGATTGGTTTGTTAGCAAAATGAGCCCGGCTTCTGGCGGGAGTGGATTAGGTGAAGGTTCAAAAGAGCCATCTGTAGAAACTGATAAGCCATTATGGATTCATGTTACAAAGTTAGGAAAAACATTTGAAGGAGGAGGGAATGTGTCATTCAAATACAAGTATCGTGGTGGCACCTACAAAGGATCTTATTCTAGGGTGAAGGCACATCTACTTAAAATTTCTGGCCATGGAATAAAAATGTGTTCTAAGATTACTACGTCGCAGTTGATTGAATTGAACAGACAAGTTGATGAAGCTGAATCTAGGATCCAAAGGACACTCCCTAAAGAAGTACCTTCGCCATCTACTCATGGCTCATCTCACACTTCTTCCTCATCTGTGAGAGTTGATCAAGCTTTATCATTTAGAAGTGAAGGATATGAAACAAAAAAAAAGAAAAGGAGTGGCCAGTAGTCCTCTAGAGAAGGCTTTTAATTTGCAGCAGCGAGAGGAATTGGATGGTGAAATAGCAAGGATGTTTTTTTCAGCGGGGCTTCCTTTCAACCTTGCAAGGAATCCTCATTATAAAAATGCATTCATTTTTGCATGTAACAACAACCTCGCAGGATATGTTCCACCTGGCTACAATGCATTAAGATCGAAATTATTGGAAAGAGAAAGAGCACATATTAAGACATTGCTTGAACCAACAAAAGAAGTGTGGAAAGAAAAATGTGTGTTAGTTTGGTGTGTGATGGTTGGACAGATCCTCAAAGAAGACCCTTTATTAATTTCATGGTCGTTACAGAGAATTACCCAATGATCATTAAATCAATGAATTATGAAGAGGAGAATACAAGGATAAACATTTTATTGCCAATTTGATTAAAGAGGTGATAGTCATGATTGGGCCTTCAAATGTTATGCAGGTTATTACAGATAATGCACCGGTGTGTAGAGCTGCAGGATTATTGGTGGAGCAAACTTATCCCCATATATTTTGGACACCCTGTGTTGTGCACACTTTAAATCTTACTCTAAAAAATATTTGTGCAGCAAAAAATACAGAGGCTAATGAAATCATCTATGCTGAATGTCATTGGATAACAGTGGTTGCAGATGATGTTGTTCTGATCAGAAATTTTATTATGAACCATTCTATGAGACTTTCAATGTTTAATGATTTCTCCCACTTGAAAATGCTAGCTGTTGTTGAAACTCGTTTTGCCTCTGTAATAATCATGTTGAGAAGATTCAAACAAATTAAAAATGTTCTTCAATCTATGGTGATTAGTGAGAAGTGGTCTTGTTATTGAGAAGATGATGTTGGGAAGGCAAGGTATGTTAAAGAAAAGGTCTTAGATGATTTGTGGTGGGATAATGTAGACTATATTTTGGCTTTCACTGATCCAATTTATGATATGTTGAGAGAGGCTGACACAGATAAATCATGTCTACATCTGATTTATGAGATGTGGGACTCTATGTTAGCAAAAGTGAAAGAAATTATATACAGACATGAAAGAAAGTCACATGATGAAGACTCAAGTTTTTGGAGCATTGTCTATACTATTCTTGAAGATAGGTGGAGCAAAAGCAACACATTTTTGCATTGTTTGGCTCATTCATTAAATCCAAGGTATATTTATATTTATCTTTTAAATGAATTTAAATTTCTTGGTAAATGAACATATAATTTTATATGATTTGTATTATTTGAAGGTATTCAAGTAAAGAATGGCTTCAAGAAGACCCTCAACGTGTCTCACCACAAAAAGATTTAGAAGTTTCAAATATGAGAAATATATGCCTGAAAAGATATTTTCCAAATGAGGATGAGAGAAGAAAAATTAATATAGAACTTGCAAAGTTCTTTGGATATTTAGAGGATTTTGGTGATCAAGAATCTTTGGTTGATAGATGGAGGATGGATCCAAAAATGTGGTGGTTGATTCATGGAGCTTCAGCACCGCTTCTTCAAACAATAGCAATAAAACTTTTTGGTCAAGTATCATCCTCTTCATGTTGTGAGAGAAATTGGAGCACATACTCATTTATTCAATCAATGAAGAGGAATAAAATAACTCCACAACGTGCTGAAGATTTAGTTTATGTGCATACAAATCTTCGTCTTCTATCAAGGAAAACCCCACTTTATATAACAGGTGATAACAAGATGTGGGATCTTGCTGGAGATGGGTTCGAGTGTCTTGATGATATGGGATTATTGGAGGTTGCAAATCTTTCTCTAGATGAATCAGAGTTGGAAGCAATGATATTAAATGATGATGATATTGAAGGCCAAAGACCAACATCTGAATCTATTTCTATCATTCCCTATATTGAGTAGTTGGACTTTCATGTTGTACTAAATGATTTTTTGCTTATATTTTTGTGGTTGTATTAGACATTTTGTATTAAACATCTTTATGTTATAAGCTAAACAAGTATCAACTTATCATGAAATTGATTTATTATTGCTTGACATTTTTACTATAATGTCACCTTAATTTTTATATATTATATTAAAAAATTATTATGTCGTGTCCACGCCGCACCCGTGTCCTATATTTTTAAAAATTGCTGTCCCGTGTCTGTGTCGTGTCGTGTCCATGTCGGTGCATCATAGTAAGTGAGCATATTATATGGAAAAGAAAAAAAAAAAAAAGAAACCTATACCAATGAAGCCTTGCAAGGTCTAGGCAATGCAGGTGATGAAAGCTACAGCTTATAAATATGCAAAGAAAAAGCCTAAGACTTTGATACCATAACAAGAATTGGAAAATTGATTTGAGTTTTTCATTCCATCATATGTGCTGAATTTAGATAAGTCTAGGAGAACCTCTAGAATGAAATATACCACACTTAGAGAATGAAACAAAATAAAACATAATTAGGATAGGCAATAGGTTAGCAAGGGGGTAACAATAATCCCAGGGATCAATGAGGTGGCATGACAGAATAAGGTGGAGAGCTGATTGCTACAGTGGTTCAGAAGGAATTGCTGGCATCAGCCAGCGGTTGTGTAACAACAAGGAGGAGAGCTGGCAGGAAGCCCCGTCCAGAGAGAGACTAAGGCTTCGTTTGGGACAGCTTTCTTATTGCTCCCTAAAGCAGCTTAAAAATTTTGAACTAGAAAGCTGCTTTAAGAAGCAGTAAGAAAGCCATCCCACACGAAGCCTAAGGCTGAAGTCCAAGGGCTAGCTGCGGTCCAGAGGGCAGAATCATAGTAAGGTAAGGCGGAGCTGCAGATTTTAATTTCACAAAAAGCAACATCAAATCTCTAGAATAACAAGACTTGGAGAATATGTATTACAAAAGAAAAGAAATGTCAGATGAACAAAGTATAGATCTAATGACTTGGTTTATGCATTAGATCATCACTTGATGTTGAGAGAATGAGAATCCAAAGATCCCCTACCTGCTTATTAGCTGGATTGCGACCCCATGAAAGCCGTGCTGTTTGCTTCCCTATGAGTGTTCCATTCAGCGCTTGCAAAGCAGATTCAGCATTGCTTCTGCCATAATAATTATGTTGTGAGAAGCATGATTCAAATCTGGTGATGCATGACAACAAAATCTGATCTCTGATCAGCTTTAAGTCTTACATGATTGTAGAGAAAAATTGAAGTTACCTTTGGACAAATTGTACAAAGCCACATTGCTTCCCAGCCGGAACCTTCACAGAGGCAACATCGCCATGCTTAGAAAAGATCTGCTTAAGCTCATCTTCACTAACATTTGGGTCAAGTCCTCCCACAAATACCTAAAAAACCGAACAGATTAGCCAAAACTATATAATTGGAAATAGAATGTTTATAATGCCGTATGGAAGAATTTGTGCTTACTGTTGTGTTTGTGAAATCTCCATCTGATTGATAGCTCGGTGCAGATGCACTGTTATATCCTGAACCACCTAGAAAAACAAGATTGAAGATTTCAGCATTTGGTGTTAAACATGACAAAATTATAATACTTCTAAGACAAGAATCAAGATTCAGTATAACACTATAACCAAAGATTAATTGGAATCAGTCACCAAAGAAAATGTTATGCCACTGAGTTCAAAGAAAATGTTATTAGGAGTCTATAGGCTTGCTCAGATGGTCGATTGGACATCTTATTAAGGCATATTAAGGGTCCAAAAATTGAATTGTTGGATCAAATTTCAAATTACAATAGGATAACAATGAAATTAAAATTTTATACTTCTTTGGATAAATTTATATTTAAACTTTAGATTCAGTTTAGATAATTACTACATGAACTATCACTTATTTCAACCTTATCTTTATTATAAGTATAATTTTTTTCTTTTTTTGGAGTTTGTTTAGGAAAAGATTATATTTTATCCTATTATAATTGCCTATTTAAAGGATTGAAATTAAAAATTAAAAATCAATGAAAGATATAAAATTCTTCCCAAGTTCCTTTCCTTCTCTTGACAGCCCTCACTTCTGCACTATAGCAACTACGGAAGGAAGCCTCCAGTAATTGGTTATTGAAGCAGATTTTTACCCCCTTGCCATTTTTAATTCAAGCATGTTGATGATTCCCCTCCAGCTTCTGTAGACCACGGCATTGTAGCTGAGGGCATCTCCAACGGATACGCAAACACTCGTTTGCCGTGGAGAAGGTCGCTCCAACGGAGCGCGAAATCTTACGGCATACCGTCGCCAATGAACAGTGCGACGCCATATTTGGCGTCGCACTGTTCACCCGCCATTTGGGTTTTTTTTTTTTTTTAATTTGAAACTTAATTATTAATTTTAAAGATTAAAAATTAGAAATTTTTTTATTAATTAAAATAATAAATTAGAAATATCTTATTTTTTAGTAATCTAATTTTTTTTTTTTTTACAAAATTAATTAAGTTGAAAAATTGTGGAAAAATTGTCCTACCGGGTGGGCTGGGCAATACGCCGGACGTACTGGATCATTTTACATTTTTTTATGACATATTTATATTCCAAATTATTTTATAGAGCAAAAAATATTTGTTTTAATTATATTAGATTTAATTCAAAAATTCGATAAATAATATTAATGATTAAAAATATGTAAAATGAAATATGGAGAAGAATATACTAGGAATATTCTTTTTTGGTGTTAGAAAATGGAGTTCGGTTGGAGACAAGTTACTGCATTTTGGTGTATTACTGCATTTTGGAGTGGAAAATGAGTTTTTCGGTTGGAGATGCCCTGATTGCAACCCCCTTGCTTGTTCTGTTTGTTGCAGCTGCATGGATTGCTTCTTGTTGTGGTACCCTGATAGCTATATTTCAAAAATAAAGAACAAAAAAACTATTTGCAAAAAGACAACTAAAAGAAGGTTGGCCTACGAATCAAGTTGGTATCAGAATGTCAAATTATGGTGCATGGTACAGACGAAGAAGAGATGCAAAAAAAAAAAAAAATTGAGTTGTGTCGCACCCCATGATATACCTTACCAATTACGATGGGTGTAACTTAGAAAATTCTTAACATTCAACATTTAAAACTCTTAATCATTTCCCTATATATATATATATATATATATATATATATATATATATATATATATATATATATATATATATATAATTTTTTTTTTCCTCATCCACAGCACAACACATTTTCTAACTAAACGTAAGCATCTACAAAGTTTCACTTATATCATAAATACCATTACATGTTCACTAAGAAATCCTAAACAAACAATCTACATACCTCTGCAGACTCAAACACAACTAACAAAATGATTAACTTTAGTGTTTGTTCCCTTTAATTCAATCAAATATAAGTATACATGTCTAGAAATGACAGCCAAGGTTTAAAATTGTGTAAATAAGCCTCGAGGAGTTTTTCGTTCGTGAGACGAGGCGTAAGCCTCGAGGCGGCGTGAGGCGTAAGCCTCACGGACGAAGAATTGTGTTAATGAGAATTTAAGGGTTTTAGCAGGTAAATAATAGTAAGATTCTATCATACAATAAAAATATCTAAATGACAAGTGAAATTAATGGAAAGTAAGAAAATAGATGCAATAAAATCATGTCCCAAAATACATAACCATAAAATATAAGTCTATCAAAACTCCCAAAGTATAAATAAGAAAGAACATATTAAATTAAATTATGTCCCATCACTAAATGGCTCTTCAAGGGAATCTTCTTCTTCAATTGTATCTATGAATGTCATATCTTTATCATCTTCAATGTTACTCAATTTTCTCTTCCCTATTCAATAAAAATGATTATTGTCATAAAATATTAAATTGTTATGCATGTACAGATACTTTGCAAAAATATATATATCTGGAGACCATTTAGCAATAGTAGATTTTGCTGCTTGCAAACCAAAAAATCCCTCCCTATTATGAAATAGAACAAGTTCTAAATATGCTAGCTCCCTGATGTTCTGGCCCAGTATTAGTTGTTCCATGCAATGATACAAGCCAAACTTCACCTCCGGATTTGAGAATTTCATCTCTGTATATTGAAATTGAGGATTGAGATAATACGTCACTGCATGTAGATGACGGTGTAACTGGACCTCCCACCGAGCATCAATGATATCCCAAATCTCTTTATATCTTGCCTCCTCTCCTCCCAAGTTATGTGCAATCAACTCATTTGCCTCATCCATAGCATTATAAATAAAACCCATAGCTGGTTTCTTCTCGGCATCCATTAAACGTAGAACTTGTACCAAGGGTCTCGTGCTCAATATGGCATAGGTCACACTAGTCCAAAATTTATCATTTAGAATTAGCCATCATATTTCCTTCCCCTGAGGTTTCTTTCCCCACGCAGAATTAAGCTATTGTGTCGATGTAAACATTGCTTCAAGAGGTTGTCTCACATCCAGTAGACTCTGCAGTGTCAAATAAGATGTGGCAAACCTGTAGAATAAACTTGTATGAGGAATTAAAAATGATTTGCAGTGCACAAATGTAATAACGAACCTAGTGGTTGCAGGGCGAATGATTTCGTTCTTTGAAAACTTTCTCATTAAGGCTAAGACCCATGAGTGGTTGTAAATGAACTTTGTGATCTTCTTCGCACTAGAAAGAGCGCTCTTGTGTTGAGGTAAATCACCAAGTTCCTCCAATATGAGATCGATACAGTGTGCTGCACAGGGGGTCCAATATAGGTGTTTCCACTCCTCCATTAACATCTGACCAGCTGCTTTGTATGCACTGGCATTGTCAGTCACCACCTGAACAACCAATTGCTCCCCAATCTCCTCAACAACCCCATCTAATAAATTGAAAATGAATTCAACATTTTAAACCTCATTTGAAATTTCAACTGATCGTAAAAATACCGTGCCGTAGGGATTGTTGACAAGAATATTCATCAAGCTCCTACTCTTCATGTCAGACCATCCATCTGACATAATGATAGCACCAGTCTCACTCCATATTCGTTTAATCTCATCAATGCTATGCTCTGTGTTCTGCAACTCTTTCTAAATCCGTGTTTGCAACTCGTACATGGAAAGTGCCTTCAACCCTCTGTCATACAACCCTACAGACCGCAGCATATTGAAGTAAGCCGGCAATGTTGCAATATTAAATGATATGGCATTCTCAAAAAAAAAAAAAAAAAACCTGTCAATATCCATACAAACCTTTCGTCGACTTTCTCTAATACCAACCGCAGGCATCATCTGTGCTTATCCTCTATCCTCTCCTGGATTAGTCATATACTGGTCCATAGGACCCCGTGCACCTCTATTATTTATAGTGGAAAGAAGAGCCCTTTCCACTCTCGCTCCTGAAGTAAGCATCATGTTCGACCCTTTCATCAAATTGCTCCTGCATAAATGTTTGGTCGTGGTGCTCTTTTTCATATAAGCTATAATTTCCTCGTTCACCTTATCCGGAACATTCGCACAACGTGCTACATTCTTATGTGAGCCGAATAAGTATTCCTTCATGCGAGTTACTCCTCCCTTCACCACCTTATTACAAAAATACATTTTAAATACACGTCTTCTCGCCGCCTCTTACATCAACTTGCACACTATATTTCCAAGAAAGATCACGTCGCAATGACGTATTTGTCCTTTCATTGCCCCTAATCATGTTTCATAAAGCACAAATGCAAAATAAAACTCAAAAAAATTAAAACCCTAGCTTTCCTATAAGTTGAAAAATCAAATCCTAAACTTAAAAAAAATCCTAAGAACACTTGAAGAAGTGATGTAGAGGGGCAGCCGGAATCAAAGGACTTACCGGTGCGAGGCGGCGCCGGCAAGAGAGGCGACGGAAACATGCGGGAGAGCCAGATCGGGCGTCTACGTGCTTCATGCGCGGCTTCGGTTGACGTCTTCGGTCGGATAAGTGGGTCTTTGGTCGGGTAAGTGGGCATAATGAAGAATTTAAGAGGTTTTTTAAGTAAGTGGGCCCCCATATTAGAGGTGTACGACTCAAAGGAAATTGCGCAAAAATGCTAATGAGGCGCGCCTCATTCCACCTGAGGTGTACGCCTCATGATGCCTAAGAATTGCCTAGGCTTTGAGGCTATTTTGGAGCAAATTGCACAAAGGCGCGCCTCGGATTGCGCAATTTTAAATTATGATGACAGCATTTACTTTTTAAATTAAAATTGCATTACTTACCTCCATAATGAGTTGACTCCTCGAATTTGGCACCTCGTACCATTTTTTGTTTGTAAATTACCTATAATTCATATCTCAATCTCTACTGCTCATTCCTCCAATGATTTGAATAAAGTCAATTTATCCTAAAATAATCATTTACCTCGAAACTTCCCCTTTGCATTCACTATTTGAATTTCGATGCTCTCTTTCCCTTAATGTTCTCTTCTCCCTTTTTTTCTTCGTCTTCTTCTTCCACTGAATTCTGCACTCCCCCTGATGGCCACTGCTCCCTCACAGCATCACTCCCACGGCTTCCGCTTACTTACTAGAACCCGCAAGCAATGCTTCCCACTCCCTTCCGCACACAGAACCGAACCCTCTGCTAACAAGTGCGTGAATGATCGAACGAAAATAGCAGTTCATGGACTTCACTAAAATGTTCATCACATCTGTTGCATGCATTAATTAGTGGATGGCTGAGTAGAAGTGGATATTAACTAATATAGTATTATTAATGCTGTAGTGGAGTAGGGAGCTAATAAATTAAGATTAAAGTTTAATTAATATATTAGCTAGTATAATTGTTACAATTACTTAACATTAATGAGAAAAGGATCAAAATGGTCCCTCAACTCTTTGTGAGGGACCAAAATGATCCATAACTCACTTGAGGGATCAATTTGGTCCTTCAACTCCTTAAAAAGAGATTTTTGGTCATAACATCAAATTTTTGGATTAATGGTGTTAAATCAAAAGGTATTTTATTCATTTTTTAAATATAATTTTCAAGTAATAATAATTTTAAAAAAAATATTAAACAATTCTTTTAATAAAAAAAATTAATAATAATTCTAATTTTAATTAAAAAAATATAGATAATTCTAATTTTAATTTAGGATCATTATAGACTATAATTATTAATATTTTTTATTAAAAATATTTAATAATTTTTTTCTTTTGAAAAATACTATTACTTAAAAATTATATACCAAAATACCCATTAATTTAACACCATTAACCTCAAAATTTTGATGTTAGTACTAAAAAATACCCTTTTTTAAGGAGAAGAGGGGGTCAAATTGGTCCCTCAAAAGAATTGAGGACTATTTTAGTCTTTAGCAAAGAGTTGAGGGACTATTTTGATTCCTTTCTCTAACATTAATTAATTGTTAATATTAATCTTAAAAGTATTTATATATTTAAACTTTTAAAGAAACATAAATTTGTTATTTAGAGATAATTTATTTAAGAAAAATATTGAAATATTATCTGAAATTTTTGGATATTATAAGTTGCTTCTTGTCTTAGAGATGCATTGGAAGTAAAACAAAGAGACAAGAAGAAGATGAGGAAGGAAGCAAACCACTAGTTCACAACAATTCCACAATGAATATGCCAACCAAGTGGGACCTAACGGAGCATATTTCCACTATGATGTAGTGGATGATGACGCAAACAATTGTTGTTTGCTTTATTGATCATCAGTGTCACTTAAAGTTTGCAAACACTAAGGGCTGAGATGGTATGCAAGGTGGTTTACTAAGTTATCTTTCGCAGCTTAAATCCACATGATAGGTATGCGGTACTCCATTAATTACCTTATCAGCATCAGCTCACAAAAGAATTACATTTCTACGAAACAAAAAAAAAAAGAATGATAGAAAGCTGATGGAAGGTGTACTAACAATGGAAGCAAATAGACTTATCAATACAGATTAGAAATTCAAATTTATGCAATTAGCTTTAATGAAGAACAACAACAACAAGCCTTTATCCCACTACGTGGGGTCGGCTATATGAATCCTTTTTCTCCATTGTGTCCTATTAAAAGTCAAACTCTTGTTTAAATCTAATAAAGAAAGATCATTCCTAATATTTTCTAACCAAGTCTTTTTAGGTCTACCCGTACCTTTCTTAACATAAATCAAATCTAATACCTCTACTCTCCTAACCGGGTCATCGGAAGGCCGCCGTTTTATGTGACCAAACCATCTAAGGCGACTCTCTCTAATCTTATCTTCTACTGGAGCTATTCCAACCTTTTCACGTATATGCTCATTTCGTATCTTATCACTAAGGGTAAAGTCACTCATCCACCTGAGCATCCTCATCTCTGCCACACTTAACTTAGTATTATGCTTCTCTTTTAATGGCCAACATTCGGCACCATAAAGCATTGCAGGCCTCACTACCATCTTATAAAATTTTCCCTGAAGTTTGAGGGGTACATTTCTATCACATAACAAGCTCGATGCATTCCTCCACTTCAACCATCCAACTTGAATTCTGCTGATAATATCCCCATCTATTTCACCATCACTCTGAATAATAGATCCAATATATCTAAAACGTGTACTCTTATTAATGACTTGATCGCCCAAAGTCACAATCCCCTCACTAGGTCTATTACTACTAAAATTACACTTCATATATTCTCTGTTTTTAGACTACTCAAGCGAAAACCTTTAGACTCTAAGGTTGACCTCCATAATTCAAGTTTACCTTCAACTCCCTCTCTAGTCTTATCAACAAGAAGAATATCATCAGCAAAAAACATACACCAAGGTACATCCTCTTGCAAATGTCTAGTGAGAACATCCATGACTAAAGCAAAAAGATATGGGCTTAAGGCTGATCCTTGATGTAAACCCAACCGAAATAGGGGAAATACTTGGTCAATCCACCTTGTGTTTGAACACAAGTAATAGCTCCTGCATACATATCTTTAATGATTTGAATATAAGCATTATTGACTCCATTCTTTTCAAGAACTCTCCATAGCACTTCTCTTGGAACTTTATCATATGCTTTTTCTAAATCAATAAATATCATATGTAGATCTTCCTTATTTTCTCTATATTTCTCCATCAAACCTCTTAATAAATGTATGGCTTCCATAGTCGACCTACCCGGCATGAATCCAAATTGATTTTGAGAAACATTAGTATCACGCCGCAACCTATGCTCCATAACTTGCTCCCATATTTTTAAAGTATGACACATTAACTTAATACCTCTATAATTCGCACAATCTTGTGCATCACCTTTATTCTTAAAAATAGGGATTAACACACTCATTCTACATTCATCTGGCATCTTTTTAGTCTTCAAAATAGTATTAAAAAGTTTAGTAAGCCATGAAATTCCTTCATCTCCTAAGCATTTCCACACCTCTATTGGAATATCATCAGGTCCAACAGCTTTTCCACCCTTCATTTTTTTTAAAGCCTCTCTAACTTCAGTTTTACTAATACGCCGATAAAAACATAAATCTTTATTTTCATTTAGGTTGCTAAGGTCACTATAGCCAATCTTATTTTCACAATCTTCATTAAAAAGTTTAGCAAAACATCTCATCCATCTTTGTTGAATATCATCTTCTAAAAAAGTATTTTTTGATATTCATCCTTAATACAATTCACTTGAACTAAATCCTTACTACTTCTATCTCTTTATTTGGCTAACTTATACATATATCTTTCTCCCTCTTTAGTATCTAATTTATTATATAAATCACTAAAAGCTAATGTCTTTGCATCGCATATTGCTTTCTTAGCATCCTTACGAGTCACTTTATATATTTCCTAATTATCAGAATTTTTAAAATTAAACTAATTTTTATAACAAAGCTTCTTATTTTTAATCTTTTCTTACACATTTGGATTCCACCACCAACTTTTTTTTTACTATTAGGAGCTTTTCCCTTTGATACTCCAAGGACATCTCTTTTGCAATATTCTTAATATCACTAGCCACTTTTTACCACATAACATTAGCATCCTCATGCACAGACAAAATCTTAAGATCTAAAATCTTTATTCTCAAAAATATTTTTGTTAATGTTCTTTAAATGCCCCTATCTAATCCTAGAAAATCGTTTTACTTTATTTTTTATTTTATGCCCCTTTATCTTAAAGTCCAAAACTAATAATCGATATTGGGTACATAAATTTTCACTCGGAATAACTTTACAATCTTTGCAATCTAAACGATTTAATTTTCTAATAAGAAAATAGTCAATCTGGGTTGTACTATATCCATTTTTATAAGTGATGAGATGCTCATTCTTTTTTTTAAATAAGGTATTAGCAATTGAAAAATCATAAGCTAAACAAAAATCCAATATGGTCTTGCCACCTTCATTCGTAGTTCCAAATCCATGGCCACCATGAATGCTTTTTAAAATCATCTACCTCTCTACCAACATGTCCATTTAAATCTCCTCCAATAAAAACTCTTTCTTCAAGAGGTATCTTTTGTATTAATTCTTCTAAGTCAGTCAAAAAAATTAATTTAGAACTCATATTCAAACCTACTTGAGGAGCATAAGCACTTATAATATTAAAAATCTTATCATCAACAACAATCTTTAAAGCTATAATTATATCTCCAATCCTATTAATTTTTATAACATTATCCTTTAAACTCTTATCTATAATAACACCTACACCATTTCTAGTACGACTCCTACCCGAATACCAAAGTTTAAATCCTAAACTATCAATCTCCTTAGCCTTCTCTCCAATCCATTTAGTTTCTTGAATGCACAAAATATTTAACTTCCTATGAATCATAATATCTATTAATTCCATTAATTTTCCTGTAAGGGAACCTATATTCCAAGTTCCTATCCTAATTTTAGTTTCATGGACTAGCTTCTTTGCCCACATCCGTCCTTGATGTGGGAACCCTTGCCTATTTAACACTGCACCCGGGCGCCGGTGCAGCGGCCCTTGCACACTTGTCACTGTATTCAGGCCATACAGCGCGTCGCTTCCAGGAGACGCCCTAGCATTAACACAATTTCTTAAAGGATTCATGTCATTATTGTTCGACAAGTTTTACGCTGGCTGTCGACTACCTAACGCAACCCTCCACTTTTCTCATCCAGGACTTGGGACCTGACAACGACAGTGTTCATTAGCTTTAATGAAGAACAAAGAAAAAAAATTATGCTATCTACCTTCAGCAACGAAGGTGAGATGCATATGCAAAGCTGATGAAGGAGCAAGATGTAGCGTATTTACGACATCAGATTGAAGATTAACCCTACCAAATTGAAGACATTAAAGAATAGCAATAGCTACACATCCAAAGACATCCAAAAGAAAAAAAAATTCAAAATAGCATTGGAGCAATAGTTCTCAAAAGAGGAGAGCCTGAAAGAGTAGTTTGAAGAGCCACCTACTTATCAATTCAAACAAGAACAAAAATAAGAATACATCAGTGCATCTCCAGTTTTGACAAGTTGAAAAGAGGATACATCAATATATAGTCAAGTCAAATCAAGTAGCATACTCAAGGAATGAATTTAGACTTTTGCAAGAGACTGCAAAAGATGAAATGTTACTCAAGCTCCACAAACCCCAACATGTCCAAAGAAGTTTCTAAAATCTCTTTAAAATTTCCTAAAATATCAATTGCCAAAAAGAAAAAAGTGAGAGAATTGGGAGTTTGAAAAGTCAGCATTCACCCCCCACAAGTTATGATTTCAAATGAATGAAAATATTCCTTAATGGCAGACCTGTGATCTGAGGATCAAATTCCAGTTGGTCAACAATCAAATTCCAATTGGTTATCAATCAAATCATTTATGATCTCAATTTGAGTATTACATCATGAAAAAAAAAAAAAAAACTAGAGAGATAATGTATGATGAGGTTTAAACGGTATGAGTTCTCCAAGAAAATTGTCCACGGTAAAAACTCTCATATCAAACCTTTAAGATCAATGGAAATATTGTCAAGTAATCAATACGCGCAATCGGATCATTAATTGCACACATACAAAAAAGATTGAATCTCCAAAAGTTGGACCAATGATCGAATATTAGATTACAGCAAGACATTGATGAATTTGAACTTCAAAACATATTTGAATATGTTTCTATTTAAATTTAAATTCAATTTAATAATTCCTACATACATTATTGCTTATTTTGAACTTCATTAAAATGCAATCCTTTAACAAGATAATGATATGAGTATAACAAAGACAATAACCAAAAAATGCCAAGGAACAAAATAAAATACAAACTATAAAAAAGAAAAAAAAGCATGGAGCCAAAATATGAAATTGATATGCACGGCCCAGACCAACCCGGCCCAACAGAGGTCGAGCGATTAAATAACTCTGAATTGAGTCAGAAGCTGGTGTAGGAGGTTGGACACACGGGTAAGGTCGGAATCGTGAAAGGACCAGAGTGTGATCGCGTCTAGATTGATCAAGCATGAGACAGATCGCGAGAGAGAGACGAGCGGGGTTGGGCGCGATTATTGCGTGTGGTTGTGGGCTGGGAACGGGATGATGGCATCGTCCTGAGCAGGTAGGACGATCAGCAAGACTAGCGACTGGGTCGAGTCGCACGAGGGATCAAACGGACGTCTATGTCTGGATTGACCGAGCGTGAGGATAGATCACGGGAGAAGGACAAGCGGGGTCAGGTACGGCTCCTGCGTGTGGTTGCAGGCTTGGAATGGGACTGGCATCGACTTGAGCAGGTAGGTTGATTGGTTGGACTAACGTCTGGGGTAGGGTCGCACTAGGGTTACTAGGCTGGGCTCAAGCACAGGAAGAAGATGGTGAGAGCGGGCCGATGGGTGGACTTGGACCTGCGATCTGACATTGGCATTAGGTTTACAGTCGCGAGTAGCATGGGCTTGGTTTGGGTGTTTGAAAATAGAGCAAGAGAGCGTCGAAGGCTGGGCCTTAGGAGGGGGTCTCATGCAGTATGGAGAGGACGGGAGGGCTGGGATCTGCCTATCATGGTTTCTGCATGAGTCAAAGAGAGGGCGATAGGGGTCTTTTTTTCAAGGCTCCTACGTGTGGTAAATAGAGAACTAGAGAGAAACGGGCAGTTCCGTTTGCAGTTCTTTAGCATGCATGAGTGTTGTGAGCAGTTATGAGGAGTTAGATTAGTGGGTTGAGTGTGTCAGTGGTCAACACGCATAAGTACCATACATGAACATGAAAAATACTCATAGCAAAATCAAATGCAATACATCACAACTAAAAGAGTTTAGTATATACTATCACATAAACCCACAAAAGGACTAGTGCAAAAAAACAAAAATCTACTTTTAATGCAACCAGATTAGAGAACAAAAACTATCTTATGCGTGACAAAATAAGAGAATTATTATGAAAAACAGTTAGTGCAACAGATCAAGCCACAGCACATAAAAACTTAATTAAACAAAATCATTCATAATCTGAGAAATATAGAATGACAACCACCTTAAGGCATACCAGATAATTTTCTTGGAGTTGCAGCACAAATGCGCATGGGCCTGCTTGAGCAATAAACGCCATTCATCTCAGTCATAGCAAGAGCTTTCTCATTATCATCTCCAAATCTAACAAAGCCATATCCTTTTGAACGGCCAGTGTTAGCATCAATGACAACTTTTGCACCTTTTACAGAGGAGTATTTGGTAGAAAACGTTTCTTGAAGCAAAGAATCTGTAACATCAGGAGCAAGATCGCCTACAAAAATAGAGTGACCAGAAGCTAATTCGGAACGCCTATCACCAGTACTAAATGAGGCCCAATTTAGCCTAAAAGGTTGATCACTGTTAGGCATCAAATGGCCAGTGAATGTTTGAATTACTTTATCAGCTGCTGCATGAGTAAAAAATTCAACGAAACCATATCCTTCTGACTTTCCTGTCTGCTTATTGCGGATAACTTTAATGAAGATGACCTGCCAAAGATCACGTTAGCAAATCATCTGGAAAAACACGGCGCATTCATATTATACCATCACAGGTAGTAAGAGAAGACAATCCTCGAGTAAAAACTAGCTGCAGTATCATTACCAATATTTGGAGATCAAAAAATGCTATTAAAATTGCATCAGAAAGATAGTAATCAAGTTAACTATTTAAAAGTCAAGAACTGGACATGTTTCCATCCAATACTTTGAACTTTTTTTAAATAAAGATTCAAAGAGGATTTGCAAACTTTTTAACTAAACATTATGATAAATATTACTTGACAAACAATACCTCAAGAAGAAAAAACATGTAGGATACGTTATAAGTAGGACTTTCTATAAGATAACTATTTTCTCCAACAACTTAAATCACAACATCCAAAAAGTTTGGGCACAAGATCTAAACAACCTATATATAAGAAGATTATAATATTTAATATGTTTTTAATAACATAAGCATGCATATTCCTTTCCAATGTGAAGTCGGTAAGGACTACAAAAGTGACAAAATATTCCTTGATAATGTAATTTGTATTCAGGCTGATCATTTTGATATTTATCACTTTTTTTTTATTCTTGTGTTTACAAGACAGCGGGGAGTATCTACTAGATTTGCATTGAGAGATCTGAGGTTAATAATCTGATGAGAGTAGGCCTTTTCACTTTGAATGTTATCCTGTGCCTGTATCAATTTACTAAGTTTAGCTTCTTATTAATGGATTGATTCTAAGCCCCTATACACATGTAGGCTACGCCCAAATCATGTGATATCTTTGGGTTGATCTCAATGTTTATTTACTTCTCTTCTGTTGAGCATGAAGCTTTCAACAGTTCCACATTTGTAGGCCCCCTTCTCTAACAAAGGGACACCAAAGTTTCAAAAGGATCACATAAAATGTAGATAATAGAATGAGAGAGGTTTGCTGGTCCAACAATATTCCAGGAGACCCTTCAAGAACCATATAACCAAGACCAAGCTTCTTCATATTAACTTTCTAGTTTGACTATCTTGAGCTAACCCACAAATTGAGTTACCTACTTTAGGAAAACCCAGATACATTAGTTAGCAACTTAGGCCTTATAATAGCCCGTAATTTAATCCAAACAAATAATTTTTTTAGGAATCATTATAAGTTCAATTTGAAATCCGTCTTCACCATAAGATAGATTTCATTGTGTTTTAATTATAATAATTATTTCAGAATTTTTTGACACGGGTGCAAATCCTTAAGAAATTAACATTTGTCGGTACATGTGGAGATATTGGGACCATCAGGAAGCCATTTTGCAAACCGATTTCACTGTAATTTTCTAAATAAATTGAGTTATTATATGAATATTTTTTAATAATTTTTGAAACCCTAAAAAGATTTGCTTGAATTTTATATTGAAAAATTGATTAAATTATAAAATTATATAATAATATATTATTATTTTAATATAATTATCCTAATCCATTAAATGAATTAGTCAAATGCCATTTATTCCTCTTCCCATTTGTTTTTAACAAAGCCAGAGAAACAGAAAACCAAAATTAGAGAAAAAATAGAGGAGAGAAAATAGAACTTAGAATTTGGATGTCTTAGAGCGATTTTCACCACTCGGTCCTATTGGAGGGTTACTCGTCTCACTATAAAGAACCATTACCATATTTCTAATTTCAATAATTTGATGTTTTTGGTATTTTTTAAGTAAATGCATGGTAGATAAATTTGATAGATTTTCCTGTACTCTATGAATTACTATATTTCATATATGACATTGAAAAATATATCATTTGCATGTAAGGGAGGCTAGATAGAAGGCTGGTTGTTAACATGAAAGATAAAGACTGATACCAATTGGTTCACAGTTGGGACTAATTAAAATTGATACCCAACTGGACGACAATTGGGGTAGACCAATACTAATTGGTCGACGGTTGGGCCAAATTAAGACTGATACCCAACTAGGCGATAATTGGGTTTGATTGATACCAACTAATTAAAAGTTAGACCTACATTAAGACTAATAGTCTAATACCCAACTGGGCAATAATTTAGCTAGAAAAAGATGTTGCATTCATAATTGCATTTACATGATAATGTATTTGAATTGATTGATTACATGATAGTGCATTGAATTGATTGATAGCTATAACTGAAATCGTATTGTACTGACAAGATTAATTGGGTGATAGTACTCTATCATATGTCTAATAGTTTGAAAAATTTCTTTTGATTTTATTGATCATATTGATATTATTATTGATTTTTGATATTTTTATTGTTCATATTTGTTGGAATCAATGACCCCTAGTTTGAGCTTTTGATGATGACAAATAATACCGTCTAAATATCTTTTCATTGAATATCATTTGATTTCTGTTATTGCCTGTGAGTACTAACATTTCAGAAAGATCACAAATTACTCAGGACAACAGGAAGATTCAGGACTGGTCAGATTAGGAGTGTGAGTCTGAAACAATATAATTTTCTATTTATTTTACTTTTTCTTTTCTTGAGTCTGGCCACAAACTGCAAGTAAGTCTGAGCAACCAGGCACACACACAAGGGGAGAGGGTTTTTTAAAAGGAAACAAAATGAATTTTTTTCTCTATTGATCACCCTACTATTATGACTAGAGTAAGTTAAAATCACCCAATGCAAAGATCCACACATACCCTAAAGTAGCTCGAATTCAACTTTAGGTTTATAATTACGTTGGACCTCACTCTTCAATCAAAGACTAGAATGATATTAAGAATAATAATTTAGTCTCTAAATTATTTAACAAGCTCTACTCCCTTAAATTTTTTCATGGACTAAAAACTCCATAATAGAAAATAAGTCAACCATAAGGATCAAATTTCATAAATCTTTAATGGCATCATTATACTTTCGATGGAAAGATTAATGAAGGTAATTATGCAAGTATTAATCACTTCTTAAGTTGAGCCATTAAAATTGAAAATAAGTAACAGATGCATGTTCCTTCATTTAGTAAAGAAAATATTAAATACGAAGAATCAAACATATTCTAAAGTCTGTGATGCAATCCAAATATATGAGATCAAAATCAAAATCTCATTCACAAAGCAAGAAGACAATCCATCAACAAATACTCCAATCAACTACAAGACCTCTGGCAAGCAAAGAATCATTAGTAATGGATTTAAACGAAATGTAATAAATATGCAGCCCTTCATAAAAGGTCAGTTAAAAAAACAAATTTATGAGGTTGAAATTCTAGAAAAAGAGGATTTATCTTGTTTCTAAATACAGTCATTGCTATCATTCAAATGGAAGAAGAGTAAAGGGGGCCATGATTACCAATAACTTCATAGAAGGTTTTACTTTAGTAAAAATGATATCAATGTCAAATAGTATGACTCAAAACTCTTTCTCTTAAGGAGCACCGAGTAACCACGTTCAACAAATATGGCTAAAAGAGATTCCCTATGGTGCACAAATTACAAGAAGATTTGAAATACAAAGTAAATATGCTGGAAACATAATGGCAAACCATCAAGCAAAAAATTGGACAACAAAAAGAGGGCAAGCAAATGAACAGAGACATGTATATGTAAAAGATTTGGAAGAAGGTATCATCAAATAATCACCCATTGAATTCCATAAAGAAGAAATAGAAAAATTAAAAAAACTACTTATGCCACTAAAAGAGGCTCCTATGATTGGTATTTTTTCTTTTCTATTCTCAATTATTGCATCCTCTTCTAATACTTTAAAGTCTCAAAGCTGCCTAATTCGAACTCCATGTATTATTGATTAAAAAGCTGCAAATCATATGACCAACTGGTGCAGAAGCACACTGAAACCTGCAAAACTCAAGCAACCTAGGCTAACAGGAGAATTCCAATGGAACAGTAAAAGACTGGTTTCTATTTTCTGTATATTCTATCTGCCTTTGCACTATACTTCTCCAGGTATATATGGTATTCCGGTTCACTACCAGGCACCGGATTAGTCTAAGCAGGAAATAAAAGACATATATAAAAAGGAACTAATAATAGAAAAAGATAAAACGGTATATGGTCGTGGCGCCTGAAGCCATGTGCGCGTTACTCTCCACGGTCTGCTATGCTCCTCATATCCTGTTACAGCATTATGGCACCGCATCACCAACTCCTCTTAAAATTTTATTTTATAAGCTCATTCTCCAAACAACAACAAGAAAGCAACCATTGTCATCATTGAAAACCATTGTTGGTCAATTAAATATTCTTATAAATAAATTTCTCACTTCAAAATGTCCTCCACATACTTAAAATATTCACCTGTGGGCTCCGAAAATTCGGCCCCGGCCTCCGCTCGCTCTTTCTTTTTCGGCGAGGAAGTTTTAACGAACTAAGTTCCGAGGTAAATTTTGGAAGGCAGATGGGTTTGTAGATAAGACACTACCCAGAGATTTCGCCCTCATCTTGTGAGGACTTTATGATCTGAGTTCTGGTTTCCTATAGGCGCAAGCCCCTATAGTTAATTACCTCTCCCGATCACGAGAGAGAACTTTCGATTAAGGCTAGTCGTCGATCAGATACGTAGAATATACGTGTTATCTGGCATATAGTAGCAGCATAGGTTTAGGAATTGGAAATTTTGAAGATTTTGGATTTGGGAATTGAAGAATTGAGTTTTTGGGTTTTGGGTTGAAAGATTTGATATTTAAAATAGAAATTTCACTATCTTACACTTAAAGTGGATGGTGGGGGAATGGATGATGGGCCCGATCAAGATCCCATGGTTCCGTCGTCCCGGGCCATCGTGGTCCCTGGTCTACTTAGTCAGAGGAGGTAGTCGACCCAACCTGACAAAAGGATCCTTGTCGGCAGCCATGGGTTGCTTCGTCCAAGGGGACCTTGTAGACCGGGGTTGATGTTTGTCTAAGGGGACAAATTTGAATCCACCTTAGCTGACAGAGGGCTTTGTGCCCTATCAATCATATCCTATTGATTCATATCTCAAGGATTTGATGTCAGTAAGGAGCGTATTGGCTCTGGCCATAACCGAGATATCGTGGTGCCATTTGGCGGCGAAACCACGCGGTTCAGAGGGCCCCGGGTCGTCATAACCGTTTATCCTGCGGTGGCCATTTAGCGGCAGACCGCCGGTTAGAGGACACGTACCACGTCCTTACTGGCAGGAGATTGTTTGAGAATGGATCCTAGTGATATTTTCGACTAGGCATTTTAGCTCTTTTGTGAGCTGAAGTAAATTTGAATTTGTCCACCTCGGCAAACTGTTGCGGAGGGTAGATGGATTTTGCTTTAAGCGATTGATGGATTGATTTCAGATTTAAATATCTGGGCTTTGGGATTTGTGGAGCTTTGGATTTGAACTTTTGAGAGACATAAAAATGCCTGAAATTAACCCCTCCGGTTGAGATCTTCTTTCAACACGGCCATCATCGGGGTGTTTGGGGTTATTTCTCTTTTGTTGATTGAACCATGTCAACTCGACCAAGCGGCTGATCGAGGATCGAGTTTCTTGTAGGCTTTGTGCCTTTGTTTATGAATTTTCTTGGTTTTAGGCATTGAAGGCCTAAAAAGAATGTATTTGAACAAACACACCGGTCACTACAACCGTGTATTCGTTTAAAGGTTCGAACTCTGTCGACTCCTATTGATCCGTATAGGAGGATCGGGTTCTGTAGGCTTCATGCCTTTGTTCATGAACTTTCTTTGTTGAAGGCCTTAAAGGCCGAATATGAATGTTGTAGACGCCTTCTGTCTGCTTATATCAGTATTGCAGATCCGGTGGCGTTGAATCTTGATTTTGACTCCCCCTTTCTCATTCACCGGGGAAGGGTCTTCCTGAACTTTGGAGTATTGGACTTGATATTGACTTCCCCTTTCTCATTCACCGGGGAAGGAATTCTTTTGGACCTTGAAGTCCACTGATTGTCGCTTCACTTTGAGAAAATCTCCTTTCAAGATCTTTAGTGTAGTAGAGTTTTTTCGTACATCGGGTTGCTATTGTACCCGAAATACTTGAAGATCTTGATCACCATTGTCATAAGTGATATTCATACTTGTGCCCACAGTGATTCGCTATGCTTACGAG
The DNA here is from genome assembly GCA_019514585.1 of Dendrobium officinale. Taxonomy (NCBI): domain Eukaryota; kingdom Viridiplantae; phylum Streptophyta; class Magnoliopsida; order Asparagales; family Orchidaceae; genus Dendrobium; species Dendrobium officinale. The sequence goes on from CM033697.1 coordinate 2,769,090, forward strand.
GTTCTCACTGTTGTTATCCACAAGTTGTTTGTAGCCATTTGCAGGGGACTGTTGTACTCACTACGAGCTACTAGAAAATGTTTGCAGGAGATTCATTCTTTCTGCATCATATCCACCCTTTCACCAATCTCGGGAGGTTGTTGATTGTACTTGTGCCCACAGTGGTTCGTTGTACCTACGATATACCCACTGTTGTTATCCACAAGTGTTTATTTGCTGGAGGTTAGTTGTGTCTGCTACGACCTCCTAGTAGTATTCGTAGGAGAGCCCTTGTCTTTGCATTGAAACCACCTTTCACCAATCTCAGGTGGTTGTTGTTGGGTTGCACTTGTTTGTAGAAATGGGTCCTCCATCATTGGTCTCCTGCATCGCCATCTCAATCAACCGGCGTTTGTAAGGATTGTCGTAGGAGATTCCAACAGTATATGTAGGAGGGATACCAGTGCATTCTACGGCCATTCATTATTCCCGCAGATACGATGCTCCCGATCTCGTAGGGACTGTTGTAAAAGTCCCACTACGTTCTTTGTTTATACGTGTCGAGGTCTTGTTCAAATTTTAGTGTATTCCACACTTAGTAAATTTGAATTTGAGTTTGAGTGTATGCTCAAACGACTGTTCGAAGTCTTATGGAATCTTTGCAGGTTCAGTTTTTTATGTTCAAAATGACTTGAATTTGACTTCAATTTTGATTTTGTTTCATTTGAATTTGGTCTTTATTAGTCATTTGAATTTTGTTCAGGTTTAGGTCCTCTGCTCGTGTTCAATCAAGTTCGACGGTCCACAAGTCTACTGTTCATGTTCATTTGAATGCAGGCTCTTGTTCTTTTATGTCCAAAACTTGTTCACATATACGCCAAAATTCTGTTCAAGTCCACGGTGCCTTCAGTCTGAATTTCGGCAGCCTCCCGGCGTCTCCCCTGTTTAGGGGAAAAACCAAGAGGCAACCTTCCCCTCGACGCTACGTAAGCGCTTCAGGTAGGTGTCAAAAATGACACCGCGGTCGCATATTTCATCAAAAATCCCCGCCCGCTACGTGAGCGTTTAAGGGTGTGGAACACGGGTTAGAAAAAGAGAGATTTCCCCCCTCTGCACCACGTGGGCGTTCGGGGGTACTTACATGAAAATAAAGAACACATTTTTTACCCCCTTCGCCGCAAGCGTCGCACCGGTTTCCCACCCTAAACGTTACTTGAGCGCCTCGGGGGTTTGCCGGCTCGTTGCAAGCTTTAAAGAGGGATCCTTAAATCGTCGCAAGCATCGCACCGGTTTCCCACCCTAAACGCTACTTGAGCGCCTCGGGGGTTTGCCGGCCCGTTGCAGACATCGAGAAAAGAATCGAGGCGATTTCCGCCTCGTCGTAGGCGTCGCACTAGCTTCCCTCCCTACAACGCCACGTGGGCGCCTCGGGGGTTTGCTAGCTCGTCGCCAACGTCGAGAGGGAAATCTGAGTTTAGGGAATATACCTTCGGGACCGGCGGCTCGTGGACCGAGGCGGGAGAGGGCACGGATATCGAGGCAAGGGAAGAGGCAAGCCTCTTTTTTTATTACCTTTTATTATAATTTATATTAATTATAATAATAATAATTAGATAATTATTAACGATAATTAATTACTAATTAACAATTAATTATAATTAATTAGCTAATTTTAATCATAATTAATTAATGATTATAATTAATTTGAAATTAATTATAATCAACTAAATGATTATAATAAAAAATTAACTAATAATTATTAATTAACTATAATTAGATAACTAATTATTATAATAATTAAATAATTATTTAATATAATTAATAAAAATTATAAATAAAATGAAATAAATAATAATAGTTAAAAAGAAATCCCTCAGCTCGGCAGGATTACGGGATTGGCCGGAGAAGGCTAAATCCAGCCAACGATTTTTTGTGCGCTCGTTAAATCCCGGCGGTGGGTAGATCCCGAATTTAAGGATTTATGGCTTAAATCCCGTATTTACTAAATTCCTTGATTCGGTGGATTTACGGGATTAGGCCGAAGAAACGCATGAAGGGAAGAAAGTTACCTTCACTCCCAGCGGGCTCCTGTTGGTGCTTCCGATCAAAATGTCGGACCTTCCAATCCGACGGGAAAGAAGGGCGTGAAAGGTAGGAGGAGCTCTCTCTCTCTCTCTCTCTTTCTCTCTCTCTCTTTCTCGGCTGAAGGAGGAGGGGGGTTGGGCGCAGGGATTCGACCGAAGAAGCCGCGAAAGGGAGAAAGCTGTCTTCACAGCCGGCGGCTCCCGAGTTGCTTCCGATCAAAATTTGTAACTTCCGATCCTACAGGGAGGAGGAGTCGGGGAGAGAGCGTGAGGGAGATAGTGGGATTGTGAGATCGAGAGGGAGAGCCGAACGTGCGTGGAAGAGGGAAATCGCGTCAGAGCTTGGAGAGGGAGAGAGGCAGCGAGAGCTTTGCTATCTCATTTCCTTCAGTATTTAACGACTCGAATGAGTCGTGCGAGCCTTATGCGAAGGTCGTGGGAAGAAAAGACGTCGATCGTGCGAGCGACGTGCGACCTGCTTCGACGACGTGCGAGATGGGGCGGGGCAGGTGAGGATTTGATTTCTTTTTTTTTTTTGTTTCATTTCAGCAGGTCAACATCACCAAATTCTTATCTTTCCAAAAGCTAGCCACAAATTCAAAATGCAATATTGTATTTTATCCTTCATATTGTGTTTTTCAAGAACAAGACACGAGGAGAATAATTAGACTTGCTAAAGAAAGAGGCGATCTCAACCACCTAAAGTAATACAAGGAACAAGGAAGATATACATTACATGTCTTATTATCTTTCCTTAACGAAACATTCAAATTCAATAAAGGCATGATATAGCTTCAACACTTACATCTTGGCCAGCATTCTTCTGGTGATCTCAAAACTTTATTTTCTTTCTTATTTAAAAATATTAATATTCAAGAATTTACCATGACGTTGATGATTTAGCAAAATACAAATATACTAGTTTTCTAAGTAATACAAGAACCCAAAGTACTTTTTCTCCCATTCATAATTATATTTGAAACATCCAACACACATAACATCCATCCCTGGGCCCAATGGTTTGTGTATTTTATTGACAATTGCACTCGTGCGTCATGTATCTTTCAACTAAAAACAAAAAGTACTTGTAAGTACCCTCATAATTTTAAGAAAAATGAATAATAAATGAGTCATCTTGTGTGTACACAGTACAAAGACCAACAAAATAGAGTGGCTAAAAGAAAGAAAGACCACCTACTTACCACCACAAGGGCTCTCATTTTTTAAAAGAATGTTCTATTGAGAAAATTTATTTTAATAACCACTCACATCACAAACCAGTGGCTACCTACAAGAGTTATTGAGTTCAAATGTCATATAGAAGTCTAAAACAATTTATTTTCTCACTTCAACATAACAAATAATGTTATCATCAAGATATTTAGAAGTATTGTCTTTGCCCATGCAAATCCTCAAAACAAAGAAAAACATGATCCAATAGCATTAAATGCATCTTTATTTATTACTCTCCCGCTTAAAAAGGGTACAAATACTACCATCCTCCACAAAAAATGTGTATGTGGCTACTAATGTCACTTTCAGTGAAGATGACTTCTATGTGTTCCCTAACCCAATGAAGAAATATCATTCACAAATAAATACAATAAGAGAATACCCTGTCTTCCTTATCCCTCATCTAGCAAATAACTCTATTCTAGAACTAAAAAATCCAACACAAACCAAGCTCATAACAAACCCACTTTTTACTCAACCACTACATGTTTGCTCAAGAAAAAAAAATATATCTCAAACTACACAAGTCCAATCAATCGAATTTATCCCTTAGCACTGAACAACACATGAATCATCAACGAATGAATAGAGACTTTAAGGGAAAGATTGTTGAAAGAATTTGAAGTCAACAAACTTGATAAACTAAAGTACTTCCTTAAAACTGAAGTAGCATGCCTCAACATGGATTTTTCATATCACAACAAAAATATATAACGGACATATATAACGGGCCTATTAAATGAAACAAGAAAGTAGAGATACAAACTTATCACATACAAGACCTAATGATGCATGTGTTGTACGTGCAATATGTCAATTTATGCACAATCCAAAAGAATCAAATATTTTGATATTGCATTGAATGTTATGATATCTTAAAGGAATCCCTAGTAAAGAAATTTATTTAGAAAGGGGGAGTATATGACACTTGAAAATCTACACATATAGTGATTATGCAGGGAGTATGATTGATAGCAGGTCAACTTCAATACATTGCACATTCTTATGAGGCAAACAAGTGGCTTGGAGAAGTAAAAAAAAAAAAGTAAAATGTGACTGCAAGATGCTAAGATCTAGCATAGAAGCCAAATTTAAATATATGGCACTGGAAATCTACATATTACTACGGCTTAAAATTATCTCATAAGATTTAAAAATTGAATGGAAATGTCCCAGGAAGCTCTATTATGATAAGTCAGCCATCAATATTGCATATTACCCCATGCGATATGATCAACCTAAGCATATTGAAGTTGACATGCTTTATAAAACAAAAAAGGACAATGATCTAATTTATATTTCATTTGTATCCATAAGTGAACAACTTGCAAACATTCTTACCAAAGATTTATCAGTGACAATATTTTAGAAATTAACATGTAAGCTTGGAATGGATGATTATTCATTCATTTGCTTAAGATAGAGAGTAGAAAAGGTTCATAAATTCATTTCTAAAGCAGTAACCTCCAACACCTCTTGTTGTGTCCACCCAAGTCAGGGTCAACTAGTTATGCTTCTTATCGGGTTCACCCAAGTCACACCTAACTAGTAACGCCTCTATGATCCCAGAAAGCAATGCATCAAGTGGATTATGCTCCTCCTGCTCAGCTTAGAAAGTTTGACTTCCTTAGTAATTCTCGTTCCCATCTCATTGATCTATAGGATCATTATTGCCACCTCACTAGTTCATGGGTTGTCTATTGCAATTAATTTAATATTTATTTTTTTCAATTACACATTTTGTATATTTCCCCTTACAACTCTCTTGAGCTTGTATGAATTCATCACAAATTTTGGAATGAAACACTAAATCAATTCTCTCCAATTTTCATCAATGAGCATAATAAGTTCCTTTCACACTAAAGACCCCCCACCCACACACACACATCAACAAACTTCATTATCATGCTAATCCACAAGTAACTAATGGTTTCATTAGCTAGTGTAGTTTGATTATTTGGTGAATAAATATTTTGTATGCCATTTGATTTACATCCTAATTGTCCTACAATGGCCATACTTAAAGGAATCATTATAACCTCTATTTATCTGTAATTTTTTTAAGAAAACAAAAGATTAGAGACATTCAAAAAGAGAAAATATAAAGAAATTTTTTCTGGAGAAGAAAAACGAGACCATGAGAGCAAACAAGCAAACTGCACCAAAAGAAACAACCAAAAATCACGAATGATATAAATAGTCATTACAGCTAACAATAGATTTGCACTAAAAACATCAACCAAAAAGCATTAAAAACATAAAAATATCAAATATACAAAAATACATTCAATGTGTAAATGGACTAAAATTATTTAGTAATAAAAAATGCTTAACTACTTGAACATGCTTATTCATAGAGAATTTCCAGTTTCAAGCGCATCGATAAATGTGTTGTTTTCATTCTAAGGTAAAAAGGGAAACACTAAATAGTTAATATGAAAAAATACAATTTTTCACCTAAGCTCATCTATTCCTTCTCGATGAACATTTATGATAAAATTCAAAACCAAAAAAAGATAGCTGCATAGTAAATTTAATTCACTCGAGATCACTTATCCGTGAAAAAATATGTATCCTCAATAAAAATCAACATTACCACTTAGAATTTTTTTTAATTATAGAAATATATCTCATATGTTTAATATAAACAAGGTGGGTTTGAATCCACATGAGCAGCAATAGAATTCAAGTTCTCAGGTCTATTGTTCAAAGCGATGGTGAAATAGATGAGGATATTATCAGTATAATTCAAGTTGAATGGTTGAAGTGGAGGAATACATCAATCATGTTGTGTGATAGAAATGTACCCCTGAAACTCAAGGAAAAATGTTAGAAGATGGTGTGGCCTGCAATGCTTTATGGCGTAAAATGTAGGTCATTAAAAGAGAAACATAAAATTAAATTAAGTGGAGAGGTGAGGATGCTAAGGTGGATGAGTGATTTTACACTTAGAGATAGTATGAGAAACAAATATATACGTGGAAAGGTTGGAGTAGCTCCTGTAGCATATAAGATTAGAGAGAGTCATCTTAGATTATTTTATCACAAAAAATGTCGGTCTTCCAATGACCATTTTAGGAGAGTGAATGTATTAAATCCGATCTATGTTAATAAAGGTAGAGGTCGACCTAAAAATATTTGGTTAGAAAATATTAGAAATGATCTTTTTTTAAGTAGATTTAAATAAGAATTGAACTCTTAATATAACAAAATAGAGAAAAAGAATTCATGTAGCCAACAACAAAGTGGTATAAAGGCTTGATGATGCAGCCAACAACAAAGTGGTATAAAGGCTTGATGATGATGTTGTTGCGTTTGCAGGTCTCAAACAACAGGTCTCAAACCAAAGACCTTTACCTTAGAAACTAAAAAGTGTATCGCTTAAGGCAAAGCTGTTTGGTGGTATCACCACATATATCTAAAGCGTGAATCCATTCAACTTCTTTTTTTCTTTAAAAAACCTTTGCAAAGCTCCGATCTACAAGATACTCCTCTCTACTATCAACCTGAAGCTATCATTTACCATAAACATAAACTTATCACCATTCCAAAGCACTAAAACAGCATTACAGACAAAACCAATTTCATGCATCTAAACATTCAAAATAAAATCCTATACAAATTCAGATAAATAAATGAATCTCAACAAAAACCTTAAATTACGATGGAATCAAAACAGAATTTTTCAAGGAGAGGACTAGATCTAGACCTCGCCAGTATGCCCAAAGCAACCATGCAGATAATTCTCATCCATCCAGTATTGGAGATCCCCCACCCATATCGTCTTATTCTCATCGGCGCTAGTCCCCATCTGCTGCAGAGGGGAAGAAGGTGGGTGCATCGGCTGGTGAAAACCAAAGAAATGTGACGGCGCAAATTGCGGCGGCGGTGGCGGAACCATGTGGTTCTGCATCACCATCGGAGAAACCGGATACTGCATGACCCCCGGCGGAACCCACGGCTGATGCTTCGACTTCATTTGATCGGCGCCGCTTGCTGGCTGCATCTTCGTTGGCGGAGGAGGTGGTCCTCGCCGGGGGTAGATGCAGGCAAGAGAGGGAGCGCGTGGGTGAGTGCTGGTGAGGGGGAAGCAAGAGAGGGAGCTCGCGGGTGAGCGTGGAAGGATATTTAATGATTTATTCGGGAGGCCGACTCGAGTGTAGGTTTGATATCGGCCGTTGGATTGAGGAAGGAAACGTAACGGACGACCGGGATGCATGGATCTCAGGGTTGTGTGATTTTGACTTGATCTAGCCATGGCACAATAAAATAATTCTATATAAATATAAGTTTTTTTTTATTTCTTTTTTTTTCAATTGAGGATAAATTATTTGGTGCAAAGGCCGGACGTAGCTCTTCATCAGGATTCCAATTAAATCTTGACATGTGGAGTGGACATATGGGTATTAAATTGGAATTATTTTTTTATTTATATCTAGTCAGCCCAATCGACCCGACCTGACTAACGTTTTCTTATTTTTTGGAAGAGGATTTAGGGTTGATGCTCCATTTTAAGAAAAAAAACCCATGAAAGCTCTCAAATTCAAATATTTATGATTTTTATACCTACTTAGAAAGAAAACAATAAGTAACAATGTTGTATTATTCACGGAGATGGCATATTCACAGGACGTTATGGCTAAAAGGAGGTATGCAAACGTTCAGGAATCATAAGTTAATTTGCCTGGAGAAAATACATGTTTCAACTTATCGAAAAATTTTCACCTCATCCCAAGTCGTATTAAGGGCTTCCAAAGTTTTATAATTTTTGAGAGTTCTAAAACAAAGCTGCATAGACAAAAATACATCAATGCTCAATACGAGTGCAAGCAATAGTAGGGGTGTCAATATTTGACACGACACAAAAACTCGACCCGACCCGACCCGGAAAATTCGGGTTGAACCCGACCCGATTTCAAAACGGGTTGGGTTCGGGTTCCAGAAATTGACCCGTTTAAAAAACGGGTCGATTCGGGTTGACCCGGCGGGTTGCCCGCCAACCCATTTAATTTAAATAAATTCGAAATTCCGCCCCTGCCCGAAATCGAATCGGTGAATCCCGATTACCGCGTGACCGGCTGGCTGCCCTGGTGCCCACGGTCCAGCTTCGAGCTTCCCCCCGCGTGACCGCTGCCCGCGGTCCGGCTGCCCGCGGTCGTTTCGTTCGCGACTTCGCGTCAAGCCGTCAAATGTCAATCATCGCATAGCGCATCGCGTGACCGCTGCCCGCCGGTCGACGGTCGTTTCGTTCGCGTCAAGCTGCTGGACACCGCTGCCCGCTGCCGCCGGACGCTGCTACCGCTGGACACCCTTGCAGTGTCCGCGGGTCGGGTTGACCCGAACCCGAAGCGGTCGGTTTGACCCGAACCCGAAGCGGGTCGGGTTCGGGTCCGGTAAATCAACCCGTTTGTAAAAATGGGTCGGGTTCGGGTTGACCCGAATAGTGCCGGGTCATTTTCGGGTTCGACCCGAACCCGACCCGTGACCCGAAATTGACACCCCTAAGCAATAGCATGGAAAAAGCAAAAGAGCACCGCGCCTTTGCTACTGCGCTTTAACTGTGCATTTGCTATTGTGCTTTATGTGCACATTAACTGTGCATTGTTATATATTGTGCTCTTGTTGTGTCTTTTGACTGTGCTTTTATTGCAAATTCACTGCACTTTTAATGTACTTTTACTGCATACTTGCTAGTGCGCTTTTTGTTGTGCTTTCATTGCATTTTTCTAATATTTTACTACGTTTTCAATGAGCTTTCACTGTGCTTTAACTTGACTTTTGCATAACTTTTATTACGCTTTAACTACTGCGTTTTCATTGAGATTTGTTGTGTTTTCTGTTGCGCATTCACAATGCTTTCATTGAGTTATTGATGTGTTTTCACTACGTTATTGATGTGCTTTCACTATACTTTACTTCATATTACAAGTTATGTATAAATATGAGAAATAAATATATGATGCTTACTACAGTTATACCCATAATGTTGGTTTTAGTGTGCGCAATGATCATCGCATTTACTGACCAAAATTTATAAAGATAAAAATTAATGACTTCGTTTGTTCAAAATCTTGTTTCAAAAAAAAAGGTTTTGACCTAAATTTTCAAATAAAATATCATAAGTTAGAGGCCAGAATGGGTTGTCCATCTTTGATTGGGTTTGCAGCTGATGAAGTTAAAAATCAGAATGTGAAAAAATTTATTGAATCCCATAATTATGAATTGGCTAAACCACAAGACTAACACCTCTTGAGATTATATAGGAATATTGATGATGACAAAGCTTCAGTTTTGAAATCAATGATAGAAGTCAGGATAAGAATTGTTGATGCATTCTCTTATGTTATAGAGGAAGTTTGAGGTATCGAGAATGTTAGATTCTCTAAGAGGGATGAATACAACTTTTTCAGATAGAAAAAAAGAGAAAAGATTAAATTTGGAACACCAATATTTCATTCAATTATTTAAAGATCATCAAGTTGATAATAATATGTTCGCATGGGATATCTAATTTGATGAATTTGATAGATTGTTAAAGTTCTTGGGTTGATGGATGGGTGGGATAGATTATGACTCTTGTGAAGATATAATGATTTTTTATACTATTTATATGTTAAATAAATATAATTTAGTTTGTACAACATTTATGGGTGTTAATAATCACTGGCATAATATTTTTGTTTGGGATGATCTTTTTGTTAAAGAAAATAATTGAATCATTTTTATATGGTCATTTATAACATTTGTACGAATGCTAAGTGATAAACATTCAATGACAAATATACCGATTAGGGTCATATAATGGCTAGGGCCATAGAAGTTGTATTACCTCACACTCGTCATAGATTATACCAATGACACATTTCTAAAAAGGTTTCATCAAAAGTCGGGTGCTCCAATAGCAACAATAAAGTTAGCTGACTCTTCTATAAGTGTTTAAGCAAGTGTGACTCTGGAGAGGAGTTTGAGAAAATATGAGCGGGAATGATCACGAAAAGGAACCTCCATAATCATAATTGGTTGGAGGATATTTATTGGATAAGAAATAAGTGATCAATATCATCACTATGATTTGAATTTGTAAGAAAATTTTCCAAAGCTATAATATTTTTTTACAATGATTTAAATATGTAAGAAAAATTGTCTATAAAATAACAATATATTATGTAATTAACTACGCTTTTGCTACATTTTTATTGCACTTTCATTGAATTTTTACTATACTTTTGTTATGCATTCACTGATGCTTACTACAGTTATACCCATAATGTTGGTTTTAGTGTGCGCAATGATCATCGCATTTACTGACCAAAATTTATAAAGATAAAAATTAATGACTTCGTTTGTTCAAAATCTTGTTTCAAAAAAAAAGGTTTTGACCTAAATTTTCAAATAAAATATCATAAGTTAGAGGCCAGAATGGGTTGTCCATCTTTGATTGGGTTTGCAGCTGATGAAGTTAAAAATCAGAATGTGAAAAAATTTATTGAATCCCATAATTATGAATTGGCTAAACCACAAGACTAACACCTCTTGAGATTATATAGGAATATTGATGATGACAAAGCTTCAGTTTTGAAATCAATGATAGAAGTCAGGATAAGAATTGTTGATGCATTCTCTTATGTTATAGAGGAAGTTTGAGGTATCGAGAATGTTAGATTCTCTAAGAGGGATGAATACAACTTTTTCAGATAGAAAAAAAAGAGAAAAGATTAAATTTGGAACACCAATATTTCATTCAATTATTTAAAGATCATCAAGTTGATAATAATATGTTCGCATGGGATATCTAATTTGATGAATTTGATAGATTGTTAAAGTTCTTGGGTTGATGGATGGGTGGGATAGATTATGACTCTTGTGAAGATATAATGATTTTTTATACTATTTATATGTTAAATAAATATAATTTAGTTTGTACAACATTTATGGGTGTTAATAATCACTGGCATAATATTTTTGTTTGGGATGATCTTTTTGTTAAAGAAAATAATTGAATCATTTATATGGTCATTTATAACATTTGTACGAATGCTAAGTGATAAACATTCAATGACAATATACCGATTAGGGTCATATAATGGCTAGAGCCATAGAAGTTGTATTACCTCACACTCGTCATAGATTATACCAATGACACATTTCTAAAAAGGTTTCATCAAAAGTCGGGTGCTCCAATAGCAACAATAAAGTTAGCTGACTCTTCTATAAGTGTTTAAGCAAGTGTGACTCTGGAGAGGAGTTTGAGAAAATATGAGCGGGAATGATCACGAAAAGGAACCTCCATAATCATAATTGGTTGGAGGATATTTATTGGATAAGAAATAAGTGATCAATATCATCACTATGATTTGAATTTGTAAGAAAATTTTCCAAAGCTATAATATTTTTTTACAATGATTTAAATATGTAAGAAAAATTGTCTATAAAATAACAATATATTATGTAATTAACTACGCTTTTGCTACATTTTTATTGCACTTTCATTGAATTTTTACTATACTTTTGTTATGCATTCACTGTAATATCACTGTTCTTTAGCTACAATTAGTTTTAGAAATTAAATATGCTAAGAAATTTTTTTTAAAAATGACACCCTGAGCTTTTGTTGTGCTCAAGCTATAACAGTTCACTGTGATTTAAATTTATAAGGAAAATTTTCAAAACTATAAATGTTTTCACTATGATTTAAAATTGCAAACAAAATTTTATAGAAAATGACAATATAATATATAATTAACTATGTTTTAGTTTTATTTTTTCTACGTTTTCACTGTGCTTTGGCTAGATCGTAGCAAAAGCATAGTAAAAATGTTTTAGTTCATATCATATTACCATAAGCGTTTTCACTATGAATAAAAATTTTAAGGACATTTTCTAAAAAATGTGCTTTAGTGATGCTTAGTTCATATCATGTTACTATAACTATTTTTCATTATGCTTTTGATGCACATTAATTTTGCTTTTGTTGTATTAAAAAATGAATGAAGTATTATAAATAAAAAGGAATGCAATGTTTTAAAAATGCATTATTATTTTATCAAAAATTACAAGCTGATACAATATAATTAAGGAATTGATCAAAGAATACAAAATAAAATGAATCATTAATTATACAAATTATACAAAAAGATGTTGATTTATTCATTGAAAGAAACATAGCGTATGCAAATTCGGTCATAAATTTTGACATTTCATCTTGTCACTTCTTTTATTTGCCCAATCTACTTTCCTTTGAATAATAAATTTTTCCCATATATTTGTAGACGAATATTTCATAATCAACATTGTTCATATGGGTTGGAACTTGGAACAGGTTGGGAATAAGCTTATTATTTTCAAATAACAATAAAGCAAATGCATATATATGATTGTTATCCAAATATGTATATGTAGCTAGGTCATCAAGATCAGCTCTCGATATCATATTATTACCAGAAGTATAAATAATGTCACCTTTGCTGCCTTGAAAAAAAAAAAAAAATAGTGAATTTAAAGCTGAAAAATGCATATAAAGCGCAATAAAAATATAGTGAAAGTGTAGTGACTGTTTTGATGCATTTTGAAGGTTGGGTTGAGTTTGGGTATGTGCCCACGCTCGCCCATATGCACCAACGCACCTGCACCTGTATGAACCTCGCTCTCTTGTAAGTCGATGTTTGGGTTGACGTGGGTTAAGTTTGGGTCCAGGAATATGACACATTTTGTAAGCCGAGTTGGGTTCGGTCATGGGGTGTTGAAGGCTGACCAATTTTGAGTTGGACCCGAACTCGATCCAAAAACCCATTTTTGATACTCCTACCTGAAAGCAATTTTCTCTCTCCACTCTCTCCTCCTCCTCTCCCCCCTTTTCTCATCTTCTCCTTCAAGGACAAGTAACTAAAATGGAGGCTTGGGATGGCTTAGGGTATGCTTAATATAAGGTAGTGGATTTAAATATTTTAAAAAATAAAATTTAAGACCCAGTGCCACACCCTCTAGACACCAGCGCTTCAACGCTCCTCTATATTACTTCAAACCTGTGAGGTTTGTGTCACATTGATCTCAAAGCACAGTGTTTTAGCGCTCTGCCGCTCCCATGCAAATATTCATGCATGCATGAATTTGTATGAGAGTTATTTATAGGTCATTAATGAATATTTAATCATGTAAAATGTGAGTTATTACAACTTTGATCCCATTGATGTCATTTCTAGCAAAATTTCGATCTAAATTTTCTTGTCTCTTTGTTGCTTGACAAGAATTTTGTGAATGCCATCAACATAATATAATATATTACTATATTATAAAACAGATTGAATATTAAATCTTAAATATATAATTGATGTAAATTTCAGTGATATATGTAAATCGTTTAAATATATTTATAAGTTGGTAAGAAAATTATTTTTGTGATAATAAACATAAAATTATACAATTTCTTTATTTATTTATTATAGATAAATTATGAAAAAATTATAATTGAAGAGGCGTGTTCTTGGAGGGCACCAATGGAATCCAATAACAAATAAAACCATATCAGCTCTTTCCTACATTCCTCCATCTCAGAGCCACCATCATTCTAGCAATGGAGGGAGTCGCTCTACTTCGCTCATTATCCACTTGCTCCTCCGTTACCTGCCGGAGACTCCTCTTCCAACCGAAGAACAGACCCCGCCTCATCTCCTCCCGCATCCACAGGTATAAGCAGCAAGTACAGTTCCTCTATGGCTCCTCGACCCGCCGGTGGCAGCCGGCAACGACCACGTTCCAACCCATGCGCCTCAGAAAGAGCTTATCTTTTGCCCCCAGCGCCGTCTCTACTTCGCCCCACCCAGCAGCCCGAGGTAGGAGATCTTATGGACTGATTGCTTCCGGTCTTTGCTTTTGTTAATTTTGTTCTTTTTTGTACTTCTAGATTTGTTCGCTGGTGGCTCCTTCGGAAAATCGTTGGCCTAAGTTTATTTTTACATATATATGTAGATGGGTGATTTCAGTTTAATGGGTGTTTTTCTACGTTGCATAGAGAACTATGATTTTGTTGGCCACCATGGTGCAAGTTAAATTTGGGGATATTGGGAGCTTTTCTCAGTGGTGTATGATATTTGAATATTATATATTTTCCTATTCTAGTTTTCTTCCAGTGATTATTTGTTTGCATGTAGATACAAAAAATAATGGTTTACATAGTGATGACTGTGCATCTTCTCTGTGAAATGAAATCGTTACTTTTTGGTATATGTTGGGATTTCTTGGAGGAAGAAAACTCTTCTTGAATGTAGTGGGAGAGAGGGTATGAAGAGGGAATGAAGGGAGAGAGCACACAGCCTTTATTAATCTGTTCTAGGGTACCTCCATTACAGAAACCTATAAATCTATATATAATATTGAAAATGATAACCTAAAATTGGACCAAATCCTGTAAGGATATTTTGAAGGTGTTTATAGAGCTTAAAATTCACGTTGCATCCGACCAAATGATGGAATTTAGTAAGTTTATTATTTTTTCAAACAAACTTTCGAATTTCCAGCAATTTAATGAACCATAAATGCATTTAAGATGGCAAAACTGCCACTAGCTTTATCCCAACAATTTGAGGTCAGCTTTATAAATCACTGTCTTTGATTTGTTCCTGCTGAACACTGTAATTCGTTTAAGATTTACATTAATTATTTGGTTTTGATCATATTTAGATGCAGGTCATGACATTGCTGAGAAGCTTGGTTTTGACAAGATATCTGAGCAGTTTATAAGCGAGTGCAAATCAACTGCCATTTTTTACAAGCACAAGAAAACTGGTGCAGAAGTAATATCTGTATCAAATGAGGACGAGAATAAGGTTTTTGGCATAGTTTTTCGAACTCCTCCGTAAGTTTAGGCATATAATTTATCTGTCTAGTTTTTAAAATTTTCAAAGTCTAGGTTTGCATTTTGTTCAGACGTTTTTACACAGCATATTTTCTTTTTTATTTCACCTTATGCAATGGTTTTTATAATTGAGGATTTGTAGTTTATTTTATGCATTCCTTCACACCTAGCAGAAATATAAACTTCCTTTGTATGTTGTTTTACTTATCCTGTGCTTTCATTTATCAAGTTCATCCTATTAAACCTGGCAGACCACTTGAACAAGTTCTCATAAATTGCAGGAAAGATTCTACTGGCATCCCTCACATACTTGAACATAGCGTACTGTGTGGATCTAGGAAATATCCTTTGAAAGAACCATTTGTTGAGCTTTTGAAAGGCAGCCTGAATACTTTTTTAAATGCATTCACCTATCCTGACAGAACTTGTTATCCAGTTGCTTCAACGAACGCCAAGGTAACTTATTCTCTTTGCTTCATAAGATATTCATGTTATTGTTTCTCATGAAACTTTAGCCAAGTTGATTTGCTTTTTATGTTGACTTTCAGGATTTCTACAATCTGGTTGATGTGTACTTAGATGCTGTATTCTTTCCTAAATGTGTGGAGGATTTTCAGACATTTCAACAAGAGGGTTGGCATTATGAGCTTAATGACCCTGCTGAAGAATTGTCTTTCAAAGGTCTTACATAGTCTCTATGCGATGCATCTTAATTCTAGATTTACCAACTAACATGCAATATTGAGTTTTCATACTTTTGCCTGCAACCTATTAGAAACAATGAACCATCTAGAGTGGAAAGCATTCTTCTATTTTGCCAAATTTAGTAATCTGTTCACTAAATTTTTTTCCATTCCACTTTGGTAGGAACACAGAAGATGCACTTGCCATAAACTAAGTTTTTCCAATCAGCTATGTACATATAAGGTTGTGAACAAGTCAAGCAAAGTCAAAAACTATTGTGCATTTGTGATTAAATTTGTTTTCATATTTTTAATCAAGCTCAAGCTAAGCTTTTTATTGAATTGTTTATTGGGTCTAGTAAAATATATTCGAGGATTAATATTTGAACTAAACTCTATACCTATCGCAAATGGTTGCATACTTATTCATAAGAATTTTAGATTGCTTAATTAGTACTTTAATTAAATATTTTAATATTCTAATGTTTATAGAAAAAATTAGAAGAAATTGATAATTATATATGAATGTTTATCATACAAATGCTTTCGTTGGTATACCGTATTTTTATTTAATGCAAAATTGCAAAATAGTGGTATTACGTGAGCTAATGAAGAAGCATCATATCAAATTTTTAAACCCTAAAGTACTTTTCTATGAACATATAATAGGTACTTCTAGTAAACTCTTTCCTATTAACTATGTGCACAGAGGGTTATAAGTGTGTCAAGTAGAGTCAAGTACTATTTTGCTCAAATTGTTTCTATATTTTATAATCTTGGTTGAGTTGAGCTTGAACATGATTTAATTTTTAAAATCATGATTACAAATTTTTATTGAATTATTTGTTGAGTTTAGGCTGCATCAAACTTAGCAAATCATATGAGAGGACTAATATTTGAATTTGTAACCTCTACACCATCACAAATACATGCATAACCATTCATAAGAAATTTATATTGTTCAATTAGTATGTTCATTCAATATTTTGGTATTCTTATGCTAATAAAAATAAAATTTGATAATAATTTGATCATTATGGGTGTCCATTAGACATTTTTTTATTAGCATACTTCACTTAAATATAGTTTTTATAGAAAAAATGAAAAAAAAGAGGAATTACATAAGCTAATAAAGAAGCATTAAATGAGAACTTTATCAAGTTATTATCGAGCTAATTATTAAACAACAAATGAACATAAAATGTAAACAGGATGATGTTCAAGCTTAAGCGGATGCTGAGCTTCCTAAATTTTTTTCAAGCTTGTTTAATAAGCTAAATGAATGAGAAAAAAGGTGTCTTTAATTAGCATTGAAGTGTTCAACATGCATATTGGTTTTTTTACAAACGTATGAGCACGAGACTCTGAGTTGGACTCCCATAGTCCTCCTAGGAGCTCAACCAGCTCTCACTTGGATTGCGGAAGAGAATCGCGCTTCAATCTTTTATAGGTACTAAATCTCTATCAAGCATTCTCTTTTAAACAAATAAGGCTTTTTGTGTGAAACAGTTCAAAGTACTATATGGTTATGTTCACTTGTAAAGGTAGAATATGGCTGTTTGTCAGGGCTGTTTTTGTGCTCTCGTATCACATGGAACCAATGGAGGATCTATGATTTTGGTATTTTTGGGTTTGGCCTATGATCCTTCCCCGCATGGAACAACTTGATTACTTGAAAGAGGTCTTTTGGACAAAATTTCAAGTTTTCTGAAAACTGTTTAGACGAAATTGATATTTAATAATTAGGAGAAAACTATAAATTGCTAAAGTTGTTGACGCCTTATTTTTAAATTTAAAGTACTAGTTGTTTAATATGCTATTCCATTTCAGGTGTTGTCTTCAATGAAATGAAAGGAGTATATTCTCAACCTGATAACATATTAGGCCGTGTATCCCAGCAGGCAAGCTCTATATTGGAAATTTTTTTATTTTTCTTTAGTTATGTTGATCACCCTTGTTTTATCAGTCATTTTCAACCCAAGCAACAATTTATTTTTTGCTCCTTAAAATGCTTATTTATCCTCGAGTTGATTACTCTCACGTAACTTAAAATCATAATCATGCTGCATCGGACTAGCTTAGATTCCATAGTTTGAAGCTTTTGTTTTTTTTGTTCTGATATTTAAGAACTTGTTGGTATATTTGAGGCATAATAAAAATGGTATGTAAGTATATTGATTCTGGTTGATGCGGAAGATCTCTGTTTTCCTTCTCTTGCTTAATATAATTGTATTCAGTAATGATTTTTTACTTAAACTTATTGTTGGCAATGTGTTGAATGATTTTCTTTCATTTATCCTAAACCTTAATGAATTATTTCACCCTTAGTTTTGTCATCCATTTTAGTAGCTCTTGTATATAAGTAGCTTTTTCTGCTTGGGTGACTGACTAATGGGCGTTCATGTTAGATGCTTTATCTGCGGACCTGACAATAAATTTTAAACTGAAGATCTTCAAATATTCTATCTTCTTAAAATGCATTCAGTTATCATGTTAACGCTAGAAGGAATACTGGCAAACACTGTAAAAAGTAATACGCATCAAAATATACTGTATTCTGTTCTCTCTCTTTTTAACCAGCAAGGTTTCTTGCCCTCATTATCCTGATGACACCTATATGTTGCTTTTATCTGACTTGGACATCAAGTGTGATAGTTGTTGGCATGTACTCTTTCCATTGCAGCTTTATTATAATATATTTTGTAATTCTTATGAATACGCATAAAAGTTTGTCTAAAATACCTTGACGTATCCACCAATATAGTTATGCTTGTTCTGTTGTGAGCATTATACTAGAATCCTTTGGATTGTGAACCACATTGATTCCTTGTATGGTTACATCAACAACATGGGAATTTCTTGTTGTGAAAAGTGATGGGAACTAAAATCTCTTTGTTTGTTACTGGAATATCTTGATATCTCTGATATGAATATTAGTGCTCTTGCAGGCCCTTTTTCCTGAGAACACTTATGGTGTAGATAGTGGTGGTGATCCAAAAGTCATTCCGAAGCTTACATTTGAAGAATTCAAGGTTAGCATTGACTTTTTATGACTTTGCAATGGAATCTAGAACTAGTTTAGCGCATCACTTTGAATAGACTATAAGCTATTTTTGTAAGTTGTATATATATATATATATAATGAATCGATGCTTCCTAAGATATGCTGATTTTTTTGATTGATTAACATCCACTTGGATGATTTATAAATTGAGTTGTACTGGTATTTGAACATTATGCGGCTCAATACTAGAGCATCTAAGTTTATATCCATGGACTTTGTTAAACTTCATCATCAATTCTTCATCCTCTTTTGTCCAACCAGCAGTTAACTCTAACATCCTAGTTGTTAGATGGTTACTTATGAATTCCTTTAACACTTCACACATCCAACGAGTAGATTCCCCACTCTATGCAAATTTTCTGTGTAAATCATGTATTATTAAATCTTAAGTGCAAAATGACCATTTCAGTATACGATCACCTTAGAAGTTGGGAGTTCTGAGTGTTTCATGGGAATGACAAAAATTCCATCTTTGGCGGTGAATGTTGTATGGGAAGAGCTAAGCTATATTAGTTGAAAGTTTGTGGAAATTTTTGGGTAGGATGTACTTTTAAGGGGCTTATTTGGCTTACTTTTAAGATTCAAGTTGGGTTTATGTGGAAAACTACTTATTTTCTGATTGATTTTTAACGGTCCTAATTATAAGGGTTTTGTGAGCTTGGACTCATCTTATGATGGGAATAATGGAAGCTGTGTTGCTATCCCAAAGGATAGAAGACACAAGCCCTACATCTTATGAGAATATTTTAAAGGCAGATTTAGGGATGTGTATTATTTTGATTAAATTGAAAAATCAAATTGAACTTACCTAAATTGATCGATTTGGCAAACAGAAAAATTATTGTGAATATTTCTTGGTATTATTTATTCCACATTTATTAAATCAACAAACTCAAAAACTGTAAACAAACAAGTGGCAAGAAGATCAATTTGAATATTTGATGCATTTAGATTTTTCTGCTAAATTTTGTTATGAACAATATTTGTTATATTTTCTATTTTTTTTGTTTTTATGCTATCCTATGATGGTGGTAAATCCAATGATCATGGTAGGAAAAGGTTTGGATTTTGTTTCCTTGGATTTGCCGGCTTGGGGGGTTCCATTTGTCCTTTGAAGGTGGCTGGTTTCATGAGATCTATGGCTGATTCGGTTTGAGCTTATGAAGTTAAACTTTAGTTGTGCCAAGCTCATTAATTTCTAGTGGGGAAGTAGCTCATTATGAGCTGATGTCTTGCTATAAAATTTAAGGTTGGAACTTGATTTGGTGGGTGGATTTTGCTCCTTCACATTCCTATTGAAGTAATAGTTCTGCAGCCAATTTTCCTGCTCTGAAATGTTTTCTCACGGCTGGCTGCATTGGGGTGTGATTTGTCTCTTCGGTTGCTGTTTTGACGCCTGGGCATTTCCTCTGTTGACCGAGCATTTATATGCCGCCTGGTTTCCCGTGGTGATTCCTCGGCTGTGCTGTCCCTGGCTGGAACCGTGGCTTGGTTTTCTGTATGGTTTTATTGTTGCCTCTTGGGCTTCAGCGGGAATGAATTTTGGCTCTTGGAAAATTGAGAGCTATGTCTGTTATGCTCCCCCCCCTCTTTGGCCTATATATATGAGGTATTTTGTGAAGGAATGGTTGGTGAATATTTGAGAGCTAAGTGCTTATAAAACCTGAGGGTTTTCTTTGGAAAAGCTTGAGAGCTTTTTCCATTCTCCTTCTCCTCTAGGAAAGCTTGCGAGCTTCTCCTCTTTCTTCTCGGTCTTCTAACCTCCTTCTTCTCTACGCAAGTTCCACTCCACCTGTATCTTTCTTCTAGTTCCATTGGTGAGATTGTTGGCTGTTGTGGTGAAGCCGTGGGCTGTTTTTGTTGGCTGTTTTAGGGCAGATTGTTGGCTGTTTTGGTGAAGCCGTGGGCTGTTTGTTGTTGGCTGTTTGGGTAAAGCCGTGGGCTGTTTGTTGGCTGTTTTAGCAAGGTTGTGGCTGTTTGGAGAAGTTGAAAGGACATTGGAACCCCCTAGCCGTGGTGGACCCTTGGTTTGCATATCTAAACCTTATTTTTAAATTTATTCCTACAATCGGTACATGTGAGGAGTCCTCTTGAAGGATGTTCTGAGGATAGTTTTTTTTGTTAAAAATATTGTTTTTCTTTTTTGATCTTCTTTTGTTTTGTTGTTGGAAGTTATCTTTTCTTAAGCTAGTTGTTTTCTCTAATCCCTTTTGTTCTCTAAGTTATGTCTTAATTTTATAAAAGTTAGAGTTGTTTCTCTTGGCTGATTTCTCTTTGTGCCTTGCTCTAATTTGTTTGCATCAATTTTGGTATCAGAGCAAGTTCTTTGCTTGGGTAGTCTTTTTTTTAAGTCATTTTGTGTGTCTTTGCTTTGCGTCCTATGGCTAATAATCAAGGGGATTTGCAACAACTCTTACAACAGTTAAATCATTTGCAACAACAAATCAATACAATGGCTGAAGCAATCGCTAATCTGAATGTCAATCAAGCTAATGTTAATCCTAATGTCGTATCTTCTGAAAGCGAGGATGAGGGTCCTAGAAATCAAAATAGGCGTCAAAGAAACTGGGATCATGGGATTAAAATCGATGTTCATAATTTCGAAGGAAAATTACAACCTGAACAATTCCTCGAATGGATTGAGAAAATGGATCAATTTTTTGAATGGAAAGAAATACCAGAAAATCGAAAAGTCAAATTTGCAAGCTTAAAATTAACGGGACATGCTTTAACATGGTGGAAAAAATTTGCAAAACAATAGAGTAAGGCGAGGTAAAGAAAAAATTCAAAACTGGGAAAGAATGAAAGAAAAAATGAAAGGGAAATTTCTGCCTTCTGATCATTCAAGAACTCTTTTTCAAGAATTTAATAATCTGCGTCAAGGAACTCAAACTGTGGAAGAATACACTGAAAACTTTTTTTAAGTTGCAAGCTAGGAATGATTTAGATGAATCTGAAGAAAAAACGGTAACAAGATACCTTAATGGACTTAAGTGGACAATTCAAGATCAATTAAACTTGCATCATGTCATTAAACTAGATGAGGCTTATCGCATGGCTTTAAAAATTGAGAAACAACATCAAAGGGGAAGTAGCAAAGTTATTGAAACATATAAACGACGACAAACTGGTGGGGTAAAAATTCAATCTCAAACTTCTGTTGGAACGTCGGGAACAAAAATCAAAACTTATGAAAGTCAAAATCTGGATAAGGGTAAAGGGCTAATGGGTTCTAAACCTACTGAACAACCTAAACTAATTGGACCTTGTTTCAAATGTGGACTTTATGGTCATTTGTCGGCTACTTGCAGAAAAAATAATCCTCCTCGAAATAATTTGATAGAAAATGAAAATAAGAGTGAAGAAGAAGAAAATGAACCAGAATCTGATAACGAAGCTGAAATGGAAAATTTTGATTTGGAAGGAGACGAGGGAGAACCTTTGTTAGTAATTCGACAAGTTTTAACTGCTCAAAAAGAAAAAGGTGATAAGTGGCTAAGAAGAAACATTTTTAGAACTACTTGCACGGTTGAAGGAAAAATTTGCACTTTAATGATTGATAGTGGGAGTTCAGGAAATTTTGTGTCACAACACATGGTTGAAAAGCTCAAATTGAAAACAAAACCTCTTGTCAAATCTTACAAAATATCGTGGTTTAAGGAAGGAGGTGAGGTTCCAATAACAAAGCAATGCACCATTAATTTGACAATTGGAGGGGCATACAAGGATCAAATTGTTTGCGATGTTGTACCTTTAGAAGTTTGCCATATACTTTTGGGGCGTCCTTGGCAATATGATAATAAAACCATTCATAATGGTGAGAGGAACACTTATACATTGATTCAAAATAATAAGAAATTCACTCTCTTTCCTCAAAAAAAACATTTCTGATCCTCCAACAAAAAAAGAGAAATCTGAAAATTCATCCACTCCTGAATTACTTTTGAACACAAATGATTTGAAACAATTTGAAGTGGCTTATTTGGTGCTTGGAAAAGAATCTGATTTGGCTCTTGAAATTCCTAAGGAAATGCAACCGTTGCTTAATGAATTTTCTGATTTAACACTTGACGAGTTACCAACTGGCTTACCTCCTATGAGAGACATTCAACATCACATTGATTTAATTCCTGGAGCAACATTGCCTAATCTTTCACATTACAGGATGAGTCCAAATGAACATAAAGAGCTTTCTAAGCAAGTGACTGAACTTTTAGAAAAGGGTTTAATAAAGGAAAGTCTAAGTCCTTGTGCTGTACCTGCTTTGCTTACTCCTAAAAAAGATGGAACTTGGCGTATGTGTGTGGATAGTCGTGCTATCAATAAGATAACCATTAAATACAGATTTCCCATACCGAGGCTTGATGATTTGCTTGACATGTTGAGTGGTGCCAAAATTTTTTCCAAAATTGATTTGAGAAGTGGGTACCATCAAATAAGAATAAGGTCTGGAGATGAATGGAAAACTGCTTTTAAAACCAAAGAAGGGTTGTATGAATGGCTAGTTATGCCCTTTGGTTTATCTAATGCTCCAAGTACTTTTATGCGAACAATGAATCATATTTTGAGACCTTTTATCGGGAAGTTTGTAGTGGTATATTTTGATGACATTTTGATTTACAGTATTCATCCTTCTGAACATCTTTCACATATAAAAAAAAATTTTGCAAACTTTGAGGGAACAAAAATTGTATATCAATCTTAAAAAGTGTACTTTTATGACTTCAAGTTTGACTTTCTTGGGTTATATTGTGTCTGCTGAGGGAATTAAAGTTGATCCTGTGAAAATCGAGGCAATCAAAAGCTGGCCTGTTCCTAAAAATATCAGTGAGGTAAGGGGCTTTCATGGTTTGGCATCTTTCTATCGTCGATTCATTAAAAATTTTAGTTCTGTAATTGCTCCTATTACTGACTGTTTGAAAAAGGGAATTTTTAGATGGACTCCAGAGGCTGAAAAAACTTTTCAAATTATCAAAATGAAAATGAGTCATGCTCCAATTCTTAGTCTGCCTGATTTTGAAAAAGTTTTTGAAGTTGATTGTGATGCTTCACATGTGGGAATCGGTGCTGTTTTAAGCCAAGAAGGAAAACCTGTTGCATATTTTAGTGAAAAGTTGAATGATGTTCGATCTCGATATTCTACTTATGATTTGGAGTTTTATGCTATTGTTCAAGCTTTAAAATTTTGGAGATGTTATTTGATTCAGCGAGAATTTGTTTTAAACACTGATCACGAGGCTTTAAGATTTTTGGGATCACAAAAAAATCTCAACAAGAGACATGCTAAATGGGTTTCTTTTTTGCAAGAGTATTCCTTTCATATCAAACATAAAACTGGTGTGTTGAATAAGGTTGCCGATGCTTTAAGTCGAAGGTCACATTTATTGATTACTGTTTATCCTACCATTACTTCTTTTGAGTTTTTGAAAGATACTTATGCTTCTGATTCTGATTTTAAAGATATTTGGGAGGCTTGTCTTAACTTGGGAACTGATCCGTCTGGTCAATTTGTTATTCACCAAGGCTTTTTGTTTAAGGGTTCTAGACTTTGCATTTCAAATAATTCTTTAAGAGAACAGTTAGTGCAAGAACTTCATGGTGGTGGGTTAAGTGGTCATTTTGGTCAAGGGAAAACTATTGCTATGGTAGAAGAAAAATATTTTTGGCCTCACATGAGAAAACAAATTGCTAAGTTTGTGAAACAATGCAAAATCTGTCAAGCTTTCAAAGGGACTTCACAAAATTCTGGTTTATACACTCCTCTTCCAATTCCAAATAAACCTTGGGAAGATATTTCTATGGATTTTATTCTGGGCTTGCCGGTTACTATAAGAAAACATGATTCTGTTTTTGTTGTTGTTGATCGCTTTAGTAAAATGGCTCATTTCATTCCTTGCAAAAAAACTTCTGATGCATCTCATGTGGCTGATTTATTTTTTAAAGAAATTGTTCGACTTCATGGTATTCCTCGTACATTTACTTCTGATAGAGACACTAGATTTTTGAGTCACTTTTGGAGAACACTTTGGGCTAAGTTAGGAACTTCTCTTCAGTTTAGCAGTGCTTACCATCCTCAAACCGATGGACAAACTGAAGTTGTCAATCGAAGTTTGGGAAATCTTTTAAGATGCCTTGCTGGTGAGAAACCTTTTCAATGGGATTTGATTTTACCACAAGCTGAATTTGCTTATAACAATTCTGTTAATAGAACTACTGGAAAAACTCCTTTTGAAATTTTATATGGTCAATCAATTCCTCACATTTTGGATCGAAATGGTTTGTCTTTACCTAGCAAAATAAGTGCTGAAGCATTAGAAACATTTGATCATATCAAATCAGTACAACAACAAGTTCTTGAAAAACTCCGTATTTCAAATGACAAATACAAAGCTGCTGCAGATAAGCATCGGAGAGAGGTTGTTTTTAAAGAAGGGGATATGGTGATGGCTTACTTCCGTCGCCAGCGCTTTCCCGTTGGTACTTTTGGAAAGCTGAGCAGAAAAAAATTCGGACCCTTTCGCATTCTCCGGAAATTGGGCACAAATGCATATCTTTTAGATTTACCTAACACAGTTGGAACTTCTCCTATATTTAATGTTTCTGATCTTTCTTTGTATGAAGGAAATTCAGGTGACTCTGTGGATCTTGAAACATTGCCACTTTCCACTCCTTCGTTGAACCAAGATGATCTGATTGAAGAAATTGTTGATATAAAAACAACAAAGACAAGGCATGGAGAACACCAGAAATTTTTGG
Organism: Dendrobium officinale; assembly: GCA_019514585.1. NCBI lineage: Eukaryota > Viridiplantae > Streptophyta > Magnoliopsida > Asparagales > Orchidaceae > Dendrobium > Dendrobium officinale. The sequence goes on from CM033697.1 coordinate 2,794,740, forward strand.
TCAAATGGAGTAATCGACCATTAATTGATTGCACGTGGATTGATGCTGCTGAACTTCAAAAGCGAAATTTGGAGCTCTACAAAAGAGTTGCTGAAATTTTCTCATCAGGAGATGAGAATTCCCCACCTGGGGGGAATTGATGCATTTAGATTTTTCTGCTAATTTTTTGTTATGAACAATATTTGTTATATTTTTCTATTTTTTTTGTTTTTTATGCTATCCTATGATGGTGGTAAATCCAATGATCATGGTAGGAAAAGGTTTGGATTTTGTTTCCTTGGATTTGCCGGCTTGGGGGGTTCCATTTGTCCTTTGAAGGTGGCTGGTTTCATGAGATCTATGGCTGATTCGGTTTGAGCTTATGAAGTTAAACTTTAGTTGTGCCAAGCTCATTAATTTCTAGTGGGGAAGTAGCTCATTATGAGCTGATGTCTTGCTATAAAATTTAAGGTTGGAACTTGATTTGGTGGGTGGATTTTGCTCCTTCACATTCCTATTGAAGTAATAGTTCTGCAGCCAATTTTCCTGCTCTGAAATGTTTTCTCACGGCTGGCTGCATTGGGGTGTGATTTGTCTCTTCGGTTGCTGTTTTGACGCCTGGGCATTTCCTCTGTTGACCGAGCATTTATATGCCGCCTGGTTTCCCGTGGTGATTCCTCGGCTGTGCTGTCCCTGGCTGGAACCGTGGCTTGGGTTTTCTGTATGGTTTTATTGTTGCCTCTTGGGCTTCAGCGGGAATGAATTTTGGCTCTTGGAAAATTGAGAGCTATGTCTGTTATGCTCCCCCCCCTCTTTGGCCTATATATATGAGGTATTTTGTGAAGGAATGGTTGGTGAATATTTGAGAGCTAAGTGCTTATAAAACCTGAGGGTTTTCTTTGGAAAAGCTTGAGTGCTTTTTCCATTCTCCTTCTCCTCTAGGAAAGCTTGCGAGCTTCTCCTCTTTCTTCTCGGTCTTCTAACCTCCTTCTTCTCTACGCAAGTTCCACTCCACCTGTATCTTTCTTCTAGTTCCATTGGTGAGATTGTTGGCTGTTGTGGTGAAGCCGTGGGCTGTTTTTGTTGGCTGTTTTAGGGCAGATTGTTGGCTGTTTTGGTGAAGCCGTGGGCTGTTTGTTGTTGGCTGTTTGGGTAAAGCCGTGGGCTGTTTGTTGGCTGTTTTAGCAAGGTTGTGGCTGTTTGGAGAAGTTGAAAGGACATTGGAACCCCCTAGCCGTGGTGGACCCTTGGTTTGCATATCTAAACCTTATTTTTAAATTTATTCCTACAATCGGTACATGTGAGGAGTCCTCTTGAAGGATGTTCTGAGGATAGTTTTTTTTTGTTAAAAATATTGTTTTTCTTTTTTGATCTTCTTTTGTTTTGTTGTTGGAAGTTATCTTTTCTTAAGCTAGTTGTTTTCTCTAATCCCTTTTGTTCTCTAAGTTATGTCTTAATTTTATAAAAGTTAGAGTTGTTTCTCTTGGCTGATTTCTCTTTGTGCCTTGCTCTAATTTGTTTGCATGCTAAATGTAATTAGGTCAATTTTAAAATTAATTGCATATTTGTTCATTCAAAGCTTAATTGAACTGACTAAGCTAAAATTCGGTTTGAAAAATAATTTTGTCAGTTCCATTTCTTAAATTTTATAACCAATATAAATTAATTTAGCTAGATTTTAAACCAAATCATTCAAATTGACCAGGTATACATCCTTATGCAGATTAGATGGATATTTTTTAGTTATTTCACCAGTATTATATAAGAATTCAAACAAAATTAATTTGAATTATGGGGTAAGATTCACATAAGAACAAGGCCTTATGATTAATTATATGGAGAAATTTTAAAAAGAAGCTTCCTTTTAAACTAAATAATGAAAAGAAAAGTAATTTAATTGTTATTTAAGAAGCGCAGATGTGCAAAAAGTTTTGCATATTTATAGAAACTGCAAAACAACATTTTACATTTTCATTTTTAAAAATTTACTTTTTTTATTTTGTTATTGATAAAAATATTAATAATAAATCATTAAATTTAAGATAGTTATAACTTATAATAAAGTTTTAGTTTTTAGGATAGTTATAAATTTGTAGAAATTTTATTTCATGAATATACTTATAAAATATTTATAAAATTTTAAAATATTTTATATTAATTTTATATTTATAATAATTAAAAATTTAAGCCTGTTATAATGTATGTTTTGATTTTTAGGTTTGTTATAAATTTTATTTTAGTTATATATTATGAACATGTTTATAATATTTTTAAATTTTAAAAAATGTTTTTTGTTAATTTTATGTTATAAATGTTTTAAAAAATATTTATAATATTTAGAAGTTTTAAGTTAGTTATATTTTAAGTTTTAATTTTTAGTTTTTTTTGTAACTTTTTTATACATTTTATTTTAGTTATATATTTATAAAAATATTTATAACAGGTATACAACAACAACAACATTAAGACTTTATTTTACTACATGGGGTCGGCTACATGAATCCTTTTTCTCCATTGTGTCCTGTTAAGAGTCAAATTCTCATTTAAATTTAATAAAGAAATGTCATTTCTAATATTTTCTAATCAAGTCTTTTTGGTCTACCTCTACCTTTCTTAACATAAGCCAGATCTAATACATCTACTTTCCTAACCAGGTCATTGAAAGGCTGTTGTTTTATGTGACCAAATCATCTAAGGCGACATTCTCTAATCTTATCTTCTACTGGAGCTACTCCAACCTTTTCATGCATATGCTCATTTCGTATCCTGTCTCTAAGAGTAAAGCCCTACATCTACCTGAGCATCCTCATCTCAACAACACTTAACTTAATATTATGCTTCTCTTTTAATGCCCAATGTTTTGTACCATAAAGCATTGCACCACCATCTTATAAAATATTTGTATAAATTTAACCATCTTATAAAATATTTGTATAAATTTATAAAAGTATTTATGTTCATTTTATTTAATAAATTTTATGCTAAAGTTATTCTTTTAAAAATATTTACAATTATTTTAAAATTTTAAGTTATAATTATTAGGCTAGTTATAAATTTATTTGGCAAATGAGGAGTCTTTTTTTGTACAACTATTAGTCCTGAAGGAGGGTTAGGACTATCATAGCATCTGCATAGGTATATGCTATTGATAACTATGGGTAAGTAAAATAAGCTAGATATTAAGTCTTGCTTATATCATCATCATAATGCATTAAGGGCTTACGGGCTCAATTGATTTCCCTTATCCCATCATTCACATGCTAAAGGAAGGGCCCATTTTCGTACAACCTGACAACATCCATTCATGCAGTTACAGTTGATCCTGAAGGAGGGCAAGGGCCATCATAACACCTGAAGAGAAATTCAATGCTAATTACTATGGATAAACAAAATTACTAAAAGAATATGTATTGTTTATATCTTGAATCATGATGCATTTAGGGCTAACAATAATTTTGGATTCCCTCTGTGCATGGAAAATGAGGGGCCAATATTCATACAACTTGACAACATTTTGTCATGTAGGTCATTTTCTGTCATGATGTAGATGCTAGAAACTTTTATGTAAGAGCAACCGATATGTCTCATACAATCGTCACAATTTGCTCCCACCTTTTCTTAAAAAAAATTACTTATATTATTGCATTACTTAGAAAGCCATCCTATTTTTTAGTCATGGCAAGCCGTTGTCGTAATAAAGTTGGTGAATGATATTCCAATCCTTTGTTAGTGATGATGATCCTTTGTCATAGGACAATTGATGAAACATCGTCCACTCCTTTCTTATATATGTAAGTGATTTCAAATAAAGGATACCATTATTATATGTATGTTTGAATGTTGGATTGTGACAAGTTGTTATAGAGATTATATGAGAAAGCTATGAAATGCTTGATGATCATAAAAGAGGATTTCTTACTGGGTATGGATGGAAGTTAGTGCAAGATAGAATTACAAAGATGGGTCATCTTTTAGTCGTGTTTCATTACTACAGGAAAAATGTCATTTTCCGGTGGCAATTTTCATCGGAAAATAGCAAAAATCCATCATAAATTAGTATTTCCGGCGGAAATATTTATGCCGGTAAAATGCGCGTCAGAAAGCTGCTACCGGCATAAAACAATTTTACCAGAAATATTTCCGGAGGAAAAAAAACTATTGGAAATATTTCCGCCACCGACCTCCACCACCGCTAATCACCCTGTATTTGGATTTTACACTGTATTCATTTTATTTCAAGCAAAAATAAAATAAAAAATCAATCCCCGCATTTATTTTACACTTATCCAAACAACTCTAAAGTATTTCAAATACACTGCATTCTTTTTCAATCATCTAAGCAGCCCCTTAGTGAGTTGGTGAACTATTGATAACTTTTCGCATCAATGTAATATCTATTAAACTCAATTAGCTAAACAAATAATAGTTACCATTGTTACTCCACTTATTACTAATAACTTGTAGTAATTACAGGAATGCTTTTTATGAATGTGATCTAGCGCCAGATATCCGGACAAACAAGTTTAAGAGCTAAGTCAGCCCAGTTCAAACAAAAAACTAGAATAATTTTTTATATAATTAAATAATACTAGAAATAACACTTGATGCATATTATTTAAAAATAAATTGTAAAATAAACAGAGTTCAACCTGATTAATTGCCCAAAGAATTATAGGATAATTTTATAAATTTTAACAGTAATTTTAGAGTAATTTAACCAATTTATCTTTTGTTTATTACCGATGAAATAACACTTTCACAGCAATTATTGGTGTATTTATACATTGAGCAATTTAAACTTTTTCACAATTAAAAATATATAATTTATAGTTTTGAACAACAATTCCTTGTAGTCTATTACTCACGGATTATTTTAATATTTCTCTTGACCATACCAGCTAAGCTTCTCATAAAAGGATGGGGATTATATTCCTTATTTATAAAATTCATTTACGGTATCAAAAAATATCATTCATTTTAAATAATTATGATTATATTCCTTATTTAATAAACTGCTAAAATGTCGAGGGAAGCCAAGCTATCATCTAAACTGAATGTAAAGGCTTAATATGAGTAAATATATCAATAAAATTACTATGAGATAATAATACTATATAAAGGTGAGTGAAATCTGTCTAATGAGTAGTTATGAACTTTCTTTTGTGTAATATTACTCATAAAATATTAATTAAAGATTGTGCTTTTCTGGTTATGAAAAAAATAAATCTTATTGAATATAAGTCCAGTATGAACCTGATTTTTTTATTGCTATAAGTGAACATAATGTTAATAGCCCGATTAAAATTGGTTTACAATGCATTTGAGATGAAATTATCTGAAATGATTGTTGTACTATTTTGATTCTTGCTCCATACACTTGGTCGGCTGTTAGGGAGCACCTTTGTTTTAGTTTTTATTTCTTCGGCGGCAGTGGTTGTGGGTGGTGGTTCTTGTTTTGAAATTTTAGGTTAAGTATTCAAAGTTTAGTTTTAGCACGTTTTTTTGGGAATATTTTTAATTTTAGTTTTCAAATTTTATTTTAAACATTCATAATTTATGTTTTTTTTCAAAATTCTTCTTAAATATTTACTTTAAAATTTATTTTTATGATGCTTGTCCAAATTTTTACATTTATTTGTTGGTTTTGAAAATTTATGTTAATTATTTATAAAAACAGAAATTACAGCAAAGCAATTAAAAAATATATATGGTGAACTAATTTTCATACTGAGTTGATTTTATTAGAATATAATGAAAATGAATTTGATAAGTTAAATACCTAAAATTCTATTACAAAAATTATGACAATTATTTTTAAAAAAGATGAGGCCTTTGCTAGTAACTTTTTCTGATATAAATCAAGCTAACTAACTAAAATTTAAAACAAAATGTGATAAGAAAAATTTAAACGCATAACCCAATAAAAAAAATATTATGGCACTTAAATTGATAAAATAACTAAAGTTCCACGTCGAAAATCATGACAGGTTTTGGTAAAAAGAAAAAAGAAAATGAGAAAATTGCGAACTAAAATTTTCCAGTATAAATGAAGTATACTTAAATTTAAAACAAAATGAGCCACAAAAAACTTAAGCAAGCAAACTTAAATTTAAAACAATATGTGATAAACAAGGTTACATCAAGAAAGAGTCTACATCAGTGGGCAACAGAAACATTATTTTTATCCTTAAATATGTGTCTCTAGCCTATTCATGAATCATTGTATATCATTCTATAATGCAACAAAGATAAGTATCTCACCCTTATAAAATATCACACACTACATAGAATTTATACTCAAATTAGTTGGATAGACATCTTGCATTATGAGCTTTTAGTTGGCTTGACTGGGCATCATGCATGTTCTTTGCGCATGGAAATATGACTGATCATTATGTTGTAGGAATTTCACCAAAAATATTACCACCCCAGCAATGCCAGGATATGGTTCTATGGAGATGATGATCCAGCGGAGCGGTTACGTATTTTAAGCGGTATGCCAAATTAATCCTATCCAAATCGAACGTCCAAAATTTATTTCTTTGTTATTAATTTTTTTGCCAATTTAAGTTGGAATTTATAATATTCCATAGGGTGAATAAACTTCATAGGTTTTATCTGAATTCCTAAGTTGACACTGAAAAACACTACTAAATTTTGGTTATAAAGTCCCATTGAGCAGGTTGATCTGTTGAACTTTAAGATCGTTCTTTATGCTTTATCATACTTGTATTGTGTTTTGTTAGTCAAGCTTTATCATGGATAAAAGATGATCAGTACTTTATGTTCTCATAATTGGTATTTGGTTTTATATAGATGAGTTTGCTTCAGCATATCTGGTAAAGTTAGAATTTGTTTCTAAAATTATGGAGATCATTAATTCTACTGTATTTTTGGGTCTGCCTTTTATTAATGCAGCTTACCTCGACCAGTTTGAAGCAAGTCCTGCTCCTAACGAGTCAAGGGTTGAAGCACAAAAGTTATTCAAAGAACCAGTAAGGGTTGTTGAAAAATACCCTGCCGGTGAAGGCGGAGATTTGAAGAAAAAGCACATGGTTTGTGTTAACTGGTTGCTATCTGATGGTCCCTTGGACTTGGAAACTGAGCTTACCCTAGGGTTTTTGGATCACTTGTTGCTCGGAACACCAGCTTCGCCTTTGAGAAGAATCCTACTTGAAAGTGGCTTAGGAGACGCCATTGTTGGCGGGGGAGTGGAAGATGAGCTGCTTCAACCCCAATTTAGTATTGGATTAAAAGGTGTTGCGCAAGATGACATCAATAAGGTTGAAGAGTTGATCATGAACACGCTTAAAAGTCTAGCTAAGGATGGCTTTACTACTGAAGCTGTGGAGGCATCAATGAATACTATTGAGTTCTCTCTGAGGGAGAATAACACGGGTTCCTTCCCACGAGGCTTATCTTTGATGCTTCGCTCCATTGTATGACAATCTATTACCAATAGCCTGGCAACCTTATAGCTCATCGTAAAGTTTGTGTATTTTATATTTTTTTCGCTGTGTTTCTCTGCAGGGAAAATGGATATATGATAGGGATCCATTTGAGCCACTAACTTATGAGAAACCATTGCAATCTTTGAAAGAACGCATAGCTAAAGAAGGTTCAAAAGCTGTCTTCACTCCAATAATAGAAAAGTACATATTGAACAACTCTCATCGTGTTACTGTAGAAATGCAGGTGTCCCCTGGCCCCCTAATTTTCTTTCCATGTAAATGAATTGTTATGATATCTTACTTCCGAGGATTTTTTTTTCAAAATTTCTACAGCCTGATCCAGATAAAGCATCTCGTGATGAAGCTGAGGAGAAAGAAATACTTCAAAAGGTTAAGGCAAATATGACAGAAGAGGATCTTGCTGAGCTAGCACGGGCCACACAAGAACTTCGTCTAAAACAAGAAACTCCGGATTCACCTGAAGCTTTGAGATCTGTTCCAAGCCTTTCATTGCAAGATATCCCTAAAAAGCCTACACACGTCCCAACAATTGTAATGGCTTTTCTTTCTGACAAATATTATTTCATAAAATAGTGATGTTTTAAGACCCTTGCACAGTCCCTCCATCCCTTCCTCTCTTACATGTTTTGCAAATGCACCACCATGAAATCTAAATTTCTTTAGTAATGTTTTTATGAATCTTGACTGGAACAAAAAAAAATTATGTTACATTCTTTCTAACTGTAGATTGGTGAGGTCAATGGAGTAAAAGTTTTGCATCATGACCTTTTTACAAATGACGTTGTTTATTCAGAAGTTGTTTTTGATATGTCTGCGGTGAAGAGAGAACTGATCCAACTGATTCCGTTGTTCTGGTAAGCAAGGCCATCTTTCCCTATGTTTATTTGTGCTTGTACAGCGCTCCAGGTTCTGTTGTTCTGCTCTCATTTCTTGTCTAGTTTCTAAACTGTTAGTCTGTGTTGCTTATTCGATGGTTGAACTAATAATCTTAGAGTTTTATACCAGTCAGTCTTTGCTAGAGATGGGTACAAAGGACATGGATTTTGTCCAGCTTAATCAATTAATCGGAAGGAAAACTGGAGGGATTTCAATTTATCCCTTAACTTCTTCTGTGCGGGAAAAGTGGATCCATGCACTCGTATAATTGTACGAGGTAAAGCAATGTCTGGGAAAGTTGAGGATCTATTTAACCTGGTATGTTAACTTTCTTTGTGAACACTCATATTTGTGAAATACTTCTTATGGGCTATACACAGAATATAGGATAATAATAAAACTAAAAACCGCAAGGTTGGCTTCTTTGGTGCTGCTCACTTAAATGTCTTCAATCTCTTTGTTTAACAAATCGTGTTTCTCAGTCCAGTTTATTTGATCCATCTATTTTACACCCTGCTTTTTTGTTTCATATTAGAAGTTAAAAGTTGTATTAGTGAAGATTCCATGAGGAACGGCATTCAGTTTTTATTTATATTTATGCGTGACTTTATCTTCTTGTTGATTGATTCAATATGTTTTCTACAGATGAATTGCATTCTTCAGGATGTTCAATTCACTGATCTGCAACGCTTCAAGCAGTTTGTTTCACAAAGCAAAGCTAGAATGGAGGTACATTGTTTTGGTTTTCCTCCATCTGATTTTTGTGGGTGCCTAGTGCAGATTTTTCCTAATTTTGCTTGTCAGCAGAGCCGAGTAAGAGGTAGCGGACATGGGATTGCAGCTGCCAGGATGGATGCAAAACTAAATGTCGCAGGATGGATTTCTGAACAGATGAGTGGTATTAGGTTTGTTTCCTTTAGGCTTCTTCAATATATCTTTTCCTTCGGATCATGTTTTTAAGAGTAATTTGTGGTACCCATGTCACAATATGTATCATTCAAGTATCAAACCAGCATGGAAAAAAGTTCAATGCATGAGCATCCTGTTAGTTATTTATTCTAATGTGTAGGGTTATCTCCCTTGTGCGGCAGTAGTCTCAGAAGACAAGATGATGCTGAGCGGGTGTTGTAATTTTATTTTAATTGTTGAAAAACCTTCTTGTGTTGTCTAGATTAGGGGTGTAAATGAGTCGAGCCGAGTCGAGTCGAGTTTTGACATTATCGAGCTCTGCTCGTCAGTCGGAAAGCGAGCTTGAACTTGAGCTCGTCCCACTGTAAACGAGCTCGAGCTGGCTCGCAACCCTCGATGGTCGTCTATGTCCGAGCGTCCTTCACTCGTGTTTTCCCGCATGCGATTTCCCGCTCACGGAACTTCCGCCCTTGATTTTTTGCCCTCGGAACTCCGCCTCCGTTCGTGAGGAGCTCGCGAGTCGAGCGGTATGTCGTTCGAACTCGAGCTCGATAAACCGTTGAGCTTGAAACCCTGTTCGAGCTCGAATAGCGAGCTCAATTCGTTGAGCCTGTTAACGAGTTGGGCCCGGGCCTACTTGCGAGTCCGCTTGACTCGGTTACACCTCTAGTCTAGATGTTTTCATTTTTCCCAAATTAACCTTGCTGTGCTGTCTAGATGTTTATACCTCTATTGCTGTTCTTACAAAACACAAGGATGGTACAAAAATAAAAGGATTAGGAAGAGGATTGTTAGAGGGAATGCTATTGAGAAAGAAATAGAAGAGAAGAAAATCTTGGGCTATGCCTCTCCACTGTTGGGTAGTGGTAGGGTTTATACCCTCTTTGTTGTAGGAAAGGAATATGCGAGGAAAATTGCTGATTCGCCCCTAGACCATTTGATATTTTTGAAGAAGTAATGCCGGAAGAAAAATAATGGAATGGTCAAATATTCAGAGGTTTCAATCTGCGATATAATTTTCATAATCTCGGTTTGATATCAGTTCAAGAAAGAGAGTGAGACTCTGCCAAGGAGCAAATATAATGAATAACAAAGTATTTGCAAAAAAAGATCCCATACCAAAAAGAGGACATGAAAATTTATGTAATTAGGCTTAAGTAAGCCTATTTACATTGCCGCACATAGATTGAATAATTCACTAAAGAAAGGGCACATAAATGATTATGCTTAATGCAAAATTGGAGAGAAACTCATACTTTAGATGTTGGTCCTGCTAGTTCTTCTGAATTTCAATTTTTGCACTCCATGTTGTGATTTCATGTGAACATCAGTTCACCATTCCCTAAAATTGTACCGTTGTATTTTGTGAGACTTTTGTGTTTCTGGAGGGAGTGGATACCTTACTTTCCTTACTTTCCTGCATGTTATTGTCAAATACATGGGAACTTTTATTTTATTAAAACATGTATGGCTTTGAGAACTTATAGTTGCTTTATTTATTGTAACATAAGTGATTAAGGTTTTGTTTGGGACGGCTTTCTTCATGCTTCTTAAAGCAGCTTTCTATTACAAAAAAATAAAATTTGTGTATTAAAAAACTGCTTCAAGAAGCAGTAAGAAAGCCGTCCCAAACTGGCTTCTTTTGGGACAGTTTTTTTGCTGCTTTTTAAAGCATTTTTTTAATACCAAAATTAAAACTTTTGTACTAAAAGCTGCTTTAAGAAGCAGTAAAAAAGTCGTCTCAGACGAAGCCTAAGTGATGCTCATAGCATGCTTTTTTAACCGCATTCTGTCATCCTGCAGTTACTTGAATTTCTTAGAAGATCTTGAAAAGAGGCTTGATCAGAATTGGGATGAAATATCTTCATCACTCGAGGAAATCCGTAAATCTGTCTTTTATAGGGAAGGCTGCCTTGTTAATATGACAGCAGAGGAGAAAAACCTTAACCACTCGACAAAATTTGTGGCTAAGTTTCTTGATTTGCTCCCAAGCTCTGCATCCACTGAACTTCATCCCTTGCGGAACCAGCTGCCTCCAGTCAATGAAGCCATTGTTATTCCTACTCAGGTGCAATCAATTACCTACTCGCTTAATTTTTACCTAATAATGCTTCCAAATATAACACTGATCTGTCCTTGCTTATAGGTTAATTATGTTGGGAAAGCTGGTAATATTTATGAAGCAGGATATCAGCTCAGTGGATCTGCATATGTCATTTCCAAATACATAGGTAATACCTGGTTATGGGATCGTGTACGCGTTAGTGGTGGTGCTTATGGAGGCTTTTGTGACTTTGACACTCATTCAGGTGCCTTGTTTGTTCTCTTCTTGTTCTCTCAATTTCAGTTTAATATACTTCTACACAGATATGTAGAATGTGTTGCATTAAGAGCGAATTAGGGACGGCTTTCTTACTGCTGCTTGAAACAGTTTTTTTTAGTATAAAAAAAGCTGCTTCAAGAAGCAGTAAATAAGCCGTCCCAAACGAAGCCTTAGTTTCCATTGGTCCAGTTCCGCATTTCTGCATTTCTACACGCAAGGTTACTTAGAAATTGTTGCATTAGGAGTGAATTAGTTTCCATGGTTCCAGTTAAACGTTTCTACGTTAAAAATGACAGGAGTGTTCTCCTACTTGTCCTATCGAGATCCAAATTTGTTGAAAACACTGGAGGTCTATGATGGAACAGCCAGCTTTCTCAGGGAGCTTGACTTAGATGATGATTCTCTTACAAAAGCAATTATTGGTACAATTGGAGACGTCGATGCTTACCAGTTGCCTGATGCCAAAGGTTATAGCAGGTATGTGGTCACAATTACAAATAAATGCATTTGCACTTATGGTTCAATCTGATAATTCATGGGTGGTGTACATAAGCATGTATAAAATATGTTTGGGACAGCTTTCAAACGCCTTAACTTTTCATACTACAATCACTTTTTTATTTGGAAACTGTTTTATTTCAGCTTTTAAAAAAAATTTATAGTGGAAAGCTGTCTTTTGTAATCAGATCTACTAAAATATAGGGGCAGTAAGAAAATGACCGTCTAATATTTCAAAATAGAAAAATATTTATAATACCAACGACAGTTTTAAAAAAAATTATTTTTCCTAAAGTTTGCTTTTGCAATATTTTGATCATCAGTCTATTGCGACATTTGTTGGGCATAACTGATGAGGAGCGAGAGATAAGGCGCGAAGAAATTCTATCGACGAGGTTCATTTTCCTTCTTTATGTTTGGTTTACTAGAAAATCACTGAGTAAATTCTTAACTTATAACTATTCATGTTCAGATTGAAGGACTTCAAGGAGTTTGCAGATGTTATTGAGATTGTTAAGGATAAGGGAGTTGTGGTTGTAGTTGCTTCTCCAGAAGATGTTAATGCAGCTAATGAAGAGAAATCTGGATTCTTTGATGTCAAGAAAGTCCTGTAAGACTCAGAAGAGTTCACGGCTCTATAATTATACTGGTTGTTCAGAGCCAAAGGCTCTATATAGTCGACCCAGAGAGCATTGATTATATGAAGAAACTGGTGCCATGTTATTAAAACAAGCAATCTGGGGAAGATAAGCATCTGCTCGTAGCAGGACTTTTGTACTAGAAAGTCGTTTTAATACTAGAAAGTCTGGATTCTTTGATTTCAAAAAATTTTTGTACTAAAAAGTTGTTTTAAGAACAACAAAGAAGCTGCCCCAAACGAAATCTTGAGCTAGTCTTTCTAATTCGACAATGCAATGTGTTGGTTTAACCCACTTGAATGAACTTCCTTTTATAATGTGGTGTTATTGGTAATGCAATGAATTGATTTTTGAATGCTTGGAAGTCAACATATTCTCCTATGTTGCATCTCATATTTCATCATGTCATACAAATTTTTAAGTGTATAAATAATAATTTTGTTTATTGGTTAAAAGATATCTATTAAATTAACAGATGCAACTCAATTAGATTAAAAGTTGGCTCGAATTTATTTTTTTCTTAAATTAAAAATTGGCCCAAGATAATTAAAATCTTTGCTTTTGAATTGGTGCCACATTGATAAAACTATATATCATCTGTGTGACCAACCTTTTATGCAATAGCTTTTGTTTGGGAAACTCACTAATGACAACCATTACATAGACAATTTGGGCTTTGTATGGGCCAGCTTCTACAAGCAATTTTATAATATAAAAATTAAAATTTTATACTAAAAAGCTGCTTTAAGAAGTAGTAAAAAAGCCGGCCCAAGCGAAACCTTAATGCTACATTAATTTATAGGATAAAAGGATTGTTTTTTATTATTCAAGAAGATAAAAGCAGTCAGAAAACTCTTGCAAATGAATGGCCTTTATTTATAGATCCAGCTTCCAACAAACATGAAGCAATCCTCATAATATAAAATGTTAAGTAAAACAAAAATGAAATTAAATAGATGGATCATAATTCGCATCAATAATTAGCCTTACTTTGAGGGAACAAGAATCGCAAGGAAGAACCACTGAAGCTTGTGTCGTCAAACCATCAGTTAATGAGAAATGGCCGCCATAATTTTTCACTGAAACACCTAATTCCTCGAGCTCAGCTAAGCTAATCAGAAAAAAATCACCACATCGGCATGGGAAGGAGAGCTCCTTCATATCACCATCAACCTGAACCATCATTTCTTCCAATCTTATCTCATTATCAACAACTTCTAATTCATTTCTGGAAGCTTGCAATATGTTGTCATAATTTTCTCTGGATTTGGGGTCTGACAGAACCTCCCATGCCTTCTGCACATCAAGAAATATTTCTTGTTGAATTCTAATTGGAAAACTTGTCACAGACTTGCCACGAAGCTTATCAGGATGGGAGCTGAGGATTGCAACTTTGTAGTTTTTTTTAATCTCGTTATAAGTTGCATTTTCGTTCACTGACAGGACCTCATAGTGGGTTCTAGAAGACTTGTTTCTGGGATGAAGCATGATGAAAGGGGAGTTGTTGTCCTATTGACTGATTGTTGAAGATGAAGAAGAAAGCTGAAACATTGAGTGGTTTAGAAAGAGTAAAAGGTTTGTGAGAATAAACATTATAGAAATGACTTGGTTTTTTCTTTCTTAGAGAAAATTCAGCTTAAATCCCAACTAAGATGAGGTACAATTAGCGACTTCGAATTGCGTGAAACTGATAGAAAATAGCCCAACATAATAGAAAACAGAGCAAAAATCTGCAATATACAACAGTTTTTACCACAAAATTGTAAAAAATCTGAGAGAAAACACTTGAAATTTGCTAGTAGAAGAAGAAAAATAACACAAGATACATAGATCTTAAATTTGAGATGAAGAACCGACTCTCGAATTCTCTAGCCAAAAACTAGAGCCCAAGCACCACACAAGCGATCCCAAATTCAGATTCAAATTCAAGATGAAACCATAATTCTCCCAAAGGAACTGATTAAAACAAAGAAAAAAAAAACAAAGAGGACTCAAGCAAAATCCCTAAACATCCCTTAATTCAAAATATCCCTCCCAAAGTCATGTTTAATTGAGATGTGGGCCCCATCTCTCCAGCTGCTCCCTTCTCTCTATCTCTCTTCGCCGGTTCCGCCCCTCCCATGGGTCCACCTTCTGTAGAATAAAACCGGTCCAGGTTGGACGAGTTCAGTCGGCCCCCCTTGGGCCGGCCTAACAGAAACAAAAGGTGCAACAAGGATAATTGAGGAACTCAGACAATTGCTAAGTGTATTCCTTTAATTGGAGACAGTGAAAACTAATATGCTTATATTGGTGATGGTATTTTGTTGAAGAAGAAGCCAATATGTTCAACTACTTGAAATGACAACATCATTCTAATATATTGCTCATATCATAAATACTACAATTTGGCACCACAAGGATTTTGCAAATTTAAAAGTAGCATAAAATCTCTGAAAATTTGAACAACAGTTGAGAAGCTGCATATGCTTGCATCACCTAATGAGGCACTAGACTATACAAAATATCAGCTTATCAAGCTAAGATCACAATCTAAATATCAAATTGGCTATGAATGATATCTGATGATCCTAACCATGCTCATTCCATTCATTCAGCATTCGCCACAGTAAAGGGGATGAAAATAAAAGCTTTCCTACTTAAATATTTTACAAGCACTAAATAACATATAATTACAAACAACATAACATAATTCAGATTCTTTGTAGACTCATTTCCAAACATAATTCAGGTGGTATAAACATATCAAGATAAAGAAATCAGCCGACTTTCAGCTACAACATCCCACAATTTAACGAGAGCCTGTTAATTCAGGGGCAACTTCAAAAGTTAGCTAGCAGTCATAAAATAGCAACCCAAAAAAATAGTGTTGTGAATTTTCGTTAAATACTAAAGATAGCTTGAAAATTGGATTGAATTTTGACTTGGATCAACTCAAATCAAAGATATATATATATATATTAGTTTAAACCGGTATGTATGTTAGATTTATAATTTGTCTCAAGGGGGTGTTTGGTATCGGATTTATTTCGAGTTTTTTAGTAGGATTTACGGTAAATCCAGCCAAACGCAAAAAAAGTCGCGGTAAATCCGGCAAATCCGTAAATCCCGGATTTTTACGGCGTAAATCCGCTAAATTCCGGTAAATCCTAATCCCGCTAGAAGTCGGATTTACGGGATTTGGCCGAAGAAGCGCGCAAAAGGGAGAAAGTTACCTTCACAGCGAGCGAGCTACCGTCGTTGCTTCATATCAAAATGTTGTAACGTCCGAAGAAACGACTCGTGCAATCCCTACACACAGTCGAACAGCAACGAAGGAGCCGAAGAAACGGCTCGTGCAATCTCTACACCTGCGATGCAACGAAGCCCAACAGCAAGGACGAACGAACAGGAGATAAAAGCAAACCCTAGACGCCATTACTCGTTAACTTAATTAATATAATTGAAAATATTAATAACTAATTAAATTAATTAAATAATTAATAGAATAATTAGTGTATAAATTAATTATCTAATTTAACTTAGTAAAATAGTTAGTAATATAATTAGCAATTAAAAATTACTATAATTACCTTAATTAATATAATTATTAAAAATATAATTAATAATATAAATAATAATTAAATAATTAATGAGCAGTAGAATTCTTAAGCTATTAATGAGATAATTAATAATAAATTTTATAATTAATACTGATAAAATAGTAATTAAATTATTAATTAAAAAATTCGTAGGCTTATTAGATAAATAATTAGTTATTTCCTTACTCGCAAACAATTTTATAACTTGATGCGGAAGCGAATTAAGTGTCTTTATATTACTCGTTCAATTTTAAATCTCCAACTGTTTTAAATCCTGTAATCTATTGCCAAACATCTTTATGGATTTAACATGATTTAAAAATTGTCATGCCAAACATAATTCAGGATTTAAGAGCCCAGGATTTAGTAAATCCGAATTGAATCCAATCCTATACCAAACACCCCCCAAGAGATCAAAATAGGATAAACTTTTTTTGCTAAGATTGAGTTAGAATTGAAGTTAATGATCCATGATTGGCTTGAATTAACATAGAATCAAGCCACTTACGAAATACACATAATAAAATAAATGAGGATTATATGTCAAACTAAGATTGAGAAGCCTAATTTATGTAAAAAGATATCTTATTAAAAAAAAAAGCCTTAGATCATAAAAAGAGAGAAACAAATACCAGAAAGTAGATGGGCAGTAAATTTTGAAAATGAGAGTAAAACCCTAAACAACAACAACAAGCGAAGAAATGAAAATGACATAGTAGCAGGAATGGAGAAGATGAGCTAGGCACCATACCTATTCGATTTAGTCCTCCAGTATAGGCTGCCAACCAAAATCCGCGAGCAAACCTTCGTGGTCCGCCACCGAGCCCTTGATCTTCTTCAAATCCTCTCTCACCGTTCCTCCTGCGGCCGCCGCCCGCTGGTCTCTCTCTCTCTCGCCCTAGGCCCGTCTCACCCTTTCTGGCCGATTGGAATTGTCGAAAGTATCTTAGGAATAAGGAATCTAATAAAAAATAATAACCCTAAAAAAGAAGTTTATATTTATTCTTTAATAAATAAAAAATAATTACCTTGAATTTCAAGGCTTAAAATAATAACTTTTGGGATTTAATGAAATAGCATTAGACGAACACTAATAGGAAAGCCCTAATAATGGAACTTTTATTTGATCCGGTCACCTAACGTAGCTCTACGTTCGGACGTCAGTAAATTAGTGACACGTGTTCTCACTATTTACGGCGCGGCCCGACAACACGACCCGGAACGGAGGCGGGATTGCTATGTTTGCGTATTACTACGTATTACTCGGTATTACTAGATATTGGTCGATTTTGCTCAGCAATAACGAGAAATATCATTCTGTGAAGACCAATACCGTGCAATACCGAGAAATACCGAGCAATACTGAGCAATATCGAGATTTTCTCGGTATTGCTCGGTATTTCTCGGTATTGCTCGGTATTGGTCTTGACAGAGCGGTATTTCTCGTTATTGCCGAGCAATACCTAGAGCAATACCGAGCAATACCTAGAGCAATACCGAGCAATACGCGAACATAGCAATCCCGGGTTAGGTCGTCGGGCCGCGCTGTAAAGAGTAAGAGCACGTGGCGACATATTATTGGTGTTCGAATATAGAGCTACGTCAGATCACCTGACATAATAATTGTTCCTAATAATGAAGGTTCTAAATCAATATTTTAATATATAATTACATAAATAATATGCCAATTCATATAATATAGCATTGAAAAAAATATTATAATACGATATCTTGATGCATTTTATAAAGCAATGATTTTTTTTTCTCATTTCACATATTATTTTTCAATACAAATGAACTAATAGATAATATATTTAATATTTTTTCCAGTTGAGATAAATGGGATAATTTCATTGAAGTCCGGTAATATGAGAAAGCCTTACGGGTAAGTAAAACTATAGAAATATGAAGTTCTGTAAGCTGAAATAATTCCTCCCATAAATTATCTTGTAGTTACATAGATACTGCTGCACTTTAAAAGCATTAAGATTTCATATGAGATTAATTTCTTACTGTTTTTTAAAATAAAGTTTTAATAAAAAAAAAAATTATATTACAAAATTACTTTAAGAAACAGTAAATGACGATTCGACTAGATTTGATTGAGGACTTGAAGTGAAAACCAGACAAGATATGGCATATAGCATGTAGTTCACAAACTCCTGAAATGATAAAATCAGATAATGAATGCCCATAAGCAATGTTATTTGTGGAATCTGATTGTTCTAATCAATTGGGTTGTTTTGTCGCCTCAAACTACAAGTCTGTCGTGCTAGCTGGGGGTTGCATAGGGTTTACCTCTAGATTTTTTTCCACCTACAACGCCCTAACGTTATGTACCAGAGCGCCTCGGCGCTACATACTCAACAGCCCCGATGTTTTTTTCCCAAGCGCCTCAGTGCTGAACAACAGAGAGCAAAGCGCCGTAACGGTCTAAATATGATGTCGTTGTGGATCGAGATAGAGGTTTGAACGCCATATCATCCTAAAATGGAGTCGCAGCGCTACGAGACGAACTTGATGAATTTTTTTTCTCGTTTTTTTAAAGGGTTGCGTACCTTGAGATTTTTTACTTGACTTTCTCTTGTATTTTGAGTGATAAAAATATAGAGAATGGTGCACGTAAAAAGAGAAGAAAGAAGAAAATGAGAAAAAAGAGAGATCTGTACTAATTTTTTCCAATTTTCATAGTGAATTGTTTGGCGTGTTGTGGCCCAGTAGTTTTTTTTTTTTCTATTTGAATTTTTTTTCACGTTAAATCCTGATATCATTTATTTTCTCTGTTGCTTCTATTTCTTGCTTATTTTATCAATATGGTGTTCAATCCTCATCCTCAACAACCAAGCCAAATCAGTCGATTCCAACTAAAATTTCTCACATTTGCCTGATCAGACCGCACAGCTTCAACAAGGAATAGCCAGCATCTGACAATGAAAGATCTACTCATTATTAACTGCAAATGATGACAAAATATAATATACAACTCTTTCAAAATAAACATGCATCAACGGTCTACATTAACAACAACAACAATATCAAATCTTTATCCAAATTTTATTTCAAACAGACCCAACATGATGCTCATTACACTCTTATCCTTCTAAGTTTTACTAGGTGTATTGGATCCAATACATTCACATAAAGCTCTTATATCAAAAGCATACATTTCTACAGAACTGAACAGCACGATTAATGATTATGTGCGGACGACAAATGCCGTCCGGAGACCAATCAGAATGCACCACATCACCCATTCGCTGGTACCGCAGCTCTGTACCACTGACATGCCACATTCTGATTGGTCTCTGGACGACGTTCTGCATCAGGTATCCGCACAGAATAATTTCTCGAAGAGCACAACAACTTTATCCAACCTCACTGTAAAAACTGAAAAAGAAATCCAAGATATGAACCATTAGAATCCAGAATGAGCTGTAAGAACAGTGGAAAGCTCAATCAAATTTGTATCACATCTGAATATTATCTCTATAAATCATAAATTGTTAAGAACTATCTAACTCTAAGAGTTTTAAACCCCTAATGCACAAAAACGCAAAGGTTTTTAGAATGCTGTGGCGTGTGTTAGAAGGTTCCATGCCCGTCGTCGGAGTGGAACAGTATTTCATCACCAAGTTATGCGGCCAAGTCACCTACTGATTACACCAGACATCCATGGGACAACCACCGGGGCCGTTGGGTGAGAGCTCCTGTATGAGTCAGAGTACTTATCTTTGAAAGTCAGGCGAGGCTTTTCATCCTGCATTCAAAAATTGAGGAAAAAAATAATAGAAATGAAATTAAATTGACAAATATACTTGTGAAGGCAAGGGCCTTATTTTTTATAGATGTCGGTTCATATGATCAACATGTCATAGTTATGTTATTTGCTTGTAATCAAATGAAAATATTATGAAATTTAGGCTTCATTTAGGACAACTTTCTTGCTGCTTCTTAAAGCTGTTTTTTAGTACAAAAATTAATTTTTTTATACTAGAAAGCTTCTTAAAAAAGTAATAAGAAAGCGGTCCCAAATGAAGCCTTAATAAATATGAAAGTTTAAATTTTCTTCGCAATCACCACCTTTTGGAATTAGTTGTAGTATCATCATTAGGAAGCATATTAATATTTTAGCCACATATCATACGCATCATCCATTAATCATATACATGAGTTTTTTAGCTTCACAACAACAACAACAACAATAACAAGCCTTTGTCCCACTACGAGGGGTTGGCTACATGAATCCTTTTTCTCCATTGTGTCATGTTAAAAGTCAAATTCTTATTTAAATTTAATAAAGAAAGATTATTTCTAATATTTTCTAACCAAGTATTTTTAAGCCTGCCTCTACCTTTCTTAATATAAGTCAAATCTAATATCTCTACTTTCTAACCAGGTCATTGGAAGGCCGTCGTTTTATGTGATCAAACAATTTAAGGCGACTCTCTCTAATCTTATCTTCCACTGGAGTTGCTCCAACCTTTTCAAGTATATGCTCATTTCGTATCATGTCTATATGGATAAATCCACTCATCCACCTGAGCAACCTCATCTCTGCAAAACTGAACTCAGTATTATGCCTCAAGTTTCAGTAGAATAAAGTATTGCAGGTCTCACCACCATCTTATAGAATTTTCCCTTAAATTTGATGGGGACTTTTTTATCACACAACAAGCTCGAAGCATTCCTCCACTTCAACCATCCAACTTGAATTCTACTGATTATATCCCCATCTATTTCAACATCACTCTGAACCATAGATCCAAGATATCTGTTAGACCGGTCCATTGGACCGGTCCAGCCGGTCCGTGCGGGACCGGCCCAGCGCAAACTGGGCGGAGAAATCTCCGCCCGCGGAGATGCCGAGCAAGCCGCACACCGTGCGGGAGCTTTTTAGGAATCTTTTTTGAGGGTTTTGAGAGGGAAATTTGAATGTAGGGACTGTTTAGGGATTTCCTTTTGATTTGTATGCATTAAATAGTTTGTTTTCCTAGGGTTTGGGCATCTTGAATTTGGCTGAAATTTGAGATCTCTTAGATTTAGGTTTCTTTGGACTCTAGCGGCGTCTAGAGATTTGGGAGAGATCGATCCTCCTCTCGAATTGAGGATCAATTGTATCTTTGCTAATTTCCTTGCATCTACTAGTAAAATACAAGTTTTTCCTACGATTTTCTCTCAGTTTTCTACAGTTTTTCCACTGTTTTCACTGTTCTCCTGCTCCGGACAGCAGTATTTCGTGGAGATTTGTTGTAAAGATGAATAGGAAATACTTGATTTCAAGTATTTCCTATCAAATTGGTATCAGAGCAAGTCGTGGGACCGGTGGAGGGCTGATTTCGGCAAATTTCAGCGGTGATTAATTGCCCGGAAGGAAGGGTAATTGCTGTTTTTGAAGTTCCAAATCTAGAATTTGTGATTTTACAAACTCAGGATTGTGATGGCGGCCAAAAAGGTGGATGCTCTGGAGGAAAGACTTGAAGAGAAGATGAATCAAATTAAAACGACGGTGGAGGAAAGGATTTCCTCCATGGAAGAGTAAGTTGCCGATCTATGAGACATGATGAAAAAGATGTTAGAAATCCAGAACCAAACTTCAGCTTCTGTGGCGAAAAGAATGGAGGGAAAAAGTACGAATTCTGATATTCGTAGGGAGGAAGAGGAGGTGGAGATCGTGGAAGGAGAAGGAAGAAGACCCCATCTGGAGCCTATCCAGAGGGAAGAAAGAGGAGGATATGAGGAACGCCATGAGGGATACTGTGGTTGGCGAGGTGCTGATTTTGAGGACAAAAGGGGGGATTTTGAAGGAGGTTTGGGCTATGGTAGAGCAAGGGAAGACCGGGAAACATGGGGTGCACCTAGCACTTGAGAGAGGGGAAACTATGGAAGAATCCGGGGCAATGGGGGCAACCAAAAGGTGAGGAAGTTGAAGATGCTCATATTCGAAGGAGAAGATGCGTATGGGTGGATTTATAAGGTGGAGCGATACTTCGCCGTCAATGGACTGACGGAGGGGGAGAAGCTGACCGCAGCCGGAATGTGCTTGGAAGGAAAAGCCCTGTCATGGTATCAGTGGAGAGATCAGAGGAGGCCTACCAGGAACTGGAGGGAATTCAAAAACTGCATAATAGAACGTTTCCAAACCGACCGGGGAGGAGATTTCTATGAGCAGTTCTTTGCTCTGGTGCAGGAGGGATCAGTAGCAGACTACCGTGAGCGGTTCGAGCACCTGGCTAGTAGGGTGGAGCGATTATCAGATATCGTATTGGAGGGGAACTTCATGAATGGGTTGAAGGCAGAGATCCGAGCGGCAGTGAAATTTCTGATGCCTAGTGACTTGGAGGAGGTAATGAAGTTGGCACAGCTGGTAGAAAATCAGAATAATCTGGAGAAGGGAGCCAGGAGCAGCAGCTCAGGAGGCTCTTACAAGACTACAACCGCTGTTTTAGCACCCAAGGGGCCTGCATCAGTCAACATTAATGAGACCACCAGGGAGAAGCCATTAGGAGGAGGGAGTGGGTATAACTTCAAGAAGCTTACTGAAACAGAATTACAGGAGAAGAGGGCAAAAGGACTTTGTTTTAGATGTGACGAAAGGTATACGCCGGGGCACAGGTGTAAGGACTGAACTCTTCAAGTCCTTACTGTTTGTGATGAAGAAGGAATGGAGGGTGTCGCCTTTCCACCTTGCGGACAAGGTGGATCTTCGGGAGGGGAGTATTGTTAGACCGGTCCATTGGACCGGTCCAGCCGGTCCGTGCAGGACCGGCCCAGCGCAAACTGGGCGGAGAAATCTCCGCCCGCGGAGATGCCGAGCAAGCCGCACACCGTGCGGGAGCTTTTTAGGAAGCTTTTTTGAGGGTTTTGAGAGGGAAATTTGAATGTAGGGACTGTTTAGGGATTTCCTTTTGATTTGTATGCATTAAATAGTTTGTTTACCTAGGGTTTGGGCATCTTGAATTTGGCTGAAATTTGAGATCTCTTAGATTTAGGTTTCTTTGGGCTCTAGCGACGTCTAGAGATTTGGGAGAGATCGATCCTCCTCTCGAATTGAGGATCAATTGTATCTTTGCTAATTTCCTTGCATCTAGTCATCTACTAGTAAAATACAAGTTTTTCCTACGATTTTCTCTCAGTTTTTCCACTGTTCTCCTGCTCCGGACAGCAGTATTTCGTGGAGATTTGTTGTAAAGGTGAATAGGAAATACTTTCCTATCAATATCTAAAATGTATACTCTTATTAATGACTTAATCGGCCAAAGTCACAATCCCCCTCACTAGGTCTATTACTACTAAAATTACACTCCATATATTCAGTTGTTTAGTTTCACAATGAAGAATAAATTCATTTCCTAATTGAGGTTTAACTTCAAAAATAATTTTAAGCTCAAACTCATTTTCAGCTTTAGATTCCAATTGATGTTTGGTTGCAGATAAGATCTCAGGTTCAATTTTATATCAGGGTTCATAAACAAGCTCTAATATAGTTTTTAGTGTGTAAGGATAGATAATAACAATCAGCGAAAACAAAAAAATTGAGAAAAGCAATTGTAACAAAACACAATTATAAGTACACACAGTTTTATGTGTCAATGACTATATAGAGTTTAAAAGTTCCGCTAAACTTTAAGAGAGATGTACAAAGAGATTATTATTACATGATAGAAGATGAATCAAATTTAGCACTTCGATAAGACAAAATAACAAACAAGTACTGCGATCAAGGTGAGATCAAACAAATCACGAAAGAGATAAAAGCTCATAATTGTTTGTTGTAGGAAGTGACCAAACTACCTCCTCCCTTCCGGTGAAGCCGAAATCTTCTTTCTATTGTAGATCACCCGATTCTTTTTAACAATGGCAGAACACTATCGTTGTAGCAAGAAGTTAAACTCCTCTTTAAATTTTATTTATAGAACAGTGATAGGAAGCACTTATGTCACAAGTATTCCTATCCCAAATCAGTAAAAACCAATAGTAAAACTGCTGTCCACAGCGAGAAAACAGCGAGAAACAGGGAGAAATTGAGAGAAAACACAAGAAAAGACTTGTATTCCACTAGACAATGAATAAAATCGCAAGATACAATTGATCCTCAATTCGAGAGGAGGATCGATCTCTCCCAAATCTCTAGACACCACTGGAGCCCAAAGAAAACCTAAATCTAATAGATCTCAAATTTTAGCCAAATTCAAGATGATCAAACCCTAGGGAAATCTACTATTTAATGCATACAAATCAAAAGGAAATCCCTAAACAGTCCCTACATTCAAATTTCCCTCTCAAAACAGTCAAAAATGCTCTTCTTGAGCGGACGGCCCACCCGATCTCCGCCTCCTGCGGAGATTTCGCGTATTACTCGACTTTGCCGGTCCCGTGCGGACCGGCTGGACTGGTCCAGTGGACCTGTCTAACAAACAGTTATTGAAATAGCAATGTTATATAAATAGAAATATTATCTTTTGTCGAATTCAAAGATTTGAGAGGGAAAAACTATATCTTTATTGCACAAATCTATCCCTATTATAGATCTATACATTATATCAAATAAAGAAACAAATAAATTACAGAATCAAGCATTATTACCCTAATAGAATCCTTCCTAAATCAACCACCTAACTATGAAAAGAATTGGTGTGATTCATGCGAGCCTCCCACGGATCTCCGTGGAAATCATCGGCTTAGATTTAACACTCTCCGACAAGTTAGAAAATATAGATATGTTATTCCCAACTTGGTAATCAACTCGAGAAAGACAGAGTTGTCCAATCCCTTGGTAAGGACGTCTGCAAGCTGATCTTTTAATGAGACGTGGTATATACATATAAGACCACTATATAATTTTTCTTTTATAAAATGTTTGTCCACTTCTATATACTTGGTCCTATTATGTTGATCTGGATTGTTAGCTATGTTGATCATTGATTTGTTGTCACAATGTAGCTTTATGGAGCCTTCCCACTTGATCATTAGGTCTTCTAGAATCATCTTGACCCATAGTAGTTCACATATTTCCAAGGTCATAACTCTGTATTATGCTTTTTATACTAGATCTTGCCACCATGTTCTATTTCTTGCTTCTCCAAGTAACTAAGTTTCCTTCAAGGAATGTGCAGTATCCAAAGATAGATCGTCTATCTACTGATGATATTGCATAATCTGCATCAGTATATGCTTCTAGGGTTATTCTGTGGTCTCTTCGAAAGAGAATCCCTTTCATTGGATTTCTCTTAAGGTAGTGCAGTATTCTGTCTATAGCTTCCATGTGACTGTTTTGAATTTTGCATGAACTAGCTGACCATACTTACAACAAATGCAATATCAGGTCTATAGTGGAAAAGATAGATTAATTTTGCCACAAGTCTTTGATAAGCTCCCTTATCTACATCTGGATCTTCTTCAGCTTCCCCAAATTTGAGATTTGGTTCTACTGGTGTTGTTGCCAGTTTACAAGCTAGTTTATTTGTTTCTTTAAGAAGATATTTGATGTAATTTTGTTGTGAAATAAAAATTCATTTGCTGGAGCGGGCAACTTCAATTCCAAGAAAATATTTTAGCCTACCAAGTTCTTTGATATCAAATTCCTTGGTAATACATTTTTTTAGAATAACTTTCTCCTTTCCATCATTCCCAGTCAAGATAATATTATCAATATAAACTAATAATATTATGATTTTTCCTGAGTCTGAGTGTTTGAATAATAGTGTATGGTCCCCTTGACTCTGTCGATAACTATTAAGAAGCATGAATTTTGAGAATCTTCCAAACCAAGATCTAGGTGACTACTTTAACCCATATAGAGCCTTTTTAACCTACACACCTTATTACCCCAAGAATTTTCTTTAAATCCGGGTGGAATCTCCATAAATCTCTTCTTCCAAGTCCTCGTGCAGAAATGCATTTTTTACATCCAGCTGTTCCAGATGTAAGTTATAATTAGCTATTGGTGAGAGTAGGATCTTGACAATGTTCATCTTGGCCACATGTGTAAAGGTTTCCTGATAATCGATGTCAATGTCTAAGTATACCATTTCGCCACCAGTTTTGCCTTATACATTTCCAATGTACCATCAGCTTTATATTTTATAGAGAAGACCCATTTGCGGCTGACTGGTTTTTTCCCCACGATAGATCGGTGATCTCCCAATTATTGTTCTTTTTAAAAGTCTGCATTTCATCTTTCATAGCATTTTTTCAATTTTTATCAGATAAGGCCTCAAAAATATCATTAAAAATATGAATATCATTTAGCATAACCAAGACGTTTTTATGTGAAGATGAGAAATTACTTAATGATATAGAGTTGGTTATGAGGTATAAGGGAGGTTTCTTTGGAGAACTTGTGTTTACCTCGATTTTAGGAGATGATTTAGATTCTTGGATCTGCTCTGGAGTATAATTGGACTTGTACGTCTGGAATAAACATTCCCAAACCTAATAACAACTTTGTCCTCAACTTCCCTGACTTTGATTTAGGTGGATTGGTTTGAGGTGGAGGTGGAAGGTCAAGAGGGGCAAATTGGCTTTCCTCATCTTTCTTAATTTCAGTCTCCCTTTGAAGATGAGGTTTGGTAAAATAAATTTTTTGTTCATCAAAAGTAACATCAACAGATACAAGAGTTTTCTTGGTGAGGGGATGATAACACTTGTAACATTTTCGGGTGGATGAATATCCAACAACAATGCATTTAAGTGTTATTGGATGTAATTTTTCTCTATTCTTGTTGTGTGTGAATATAGGCAGTGCACCGAAAGATTCTGGGTGTTAGGTTATTATGAGTTCGAAACTCAGGGTAAAATGAGGATAAAGTATTCATCGGAGTTTTTAGTCCCAAGATTTTTTAAGATAGTCGGCTTATGCATGGGAAAATTACCACCCTGATCCTGAAATAAGCAACAAGTAGGGTTAAATAGTATACAATAAGTTTTTGTATGGAGATTAGATTTGTGGATAATTGAGTTACGCGGAGCACATTTTTTAGAATGAGAGAGGGAGATAAGGTTATGTCTCCTTGACCTGCTACTGTAGTAAGGGAACCATTAGCAGTGATAATTTTTATCACTTGAGCAAGGAGTGTAATTGATAAAGTAGGAAGTGGAGTGTGTCATGTGATCGGTGGCTCCTGAGTCAATGATCTATAAACCTTTCAAATAATTTCAAGAGGCACTTAATCCAATGGAGCAAAAGAAGATGATGTTGTGATTTTCAAGGTATACTAAAAGTCATTTTAACTTATCAATATCTTCTTTATTGAGCTCTCTGAAGTTAGACTGCGCTTCTAGGGTGTGCTGACTTGTTATAGTGTTAGCTTATGATGTGATCTTTTGTCCACTTCTTTGGTTCCATTCTTTACTAGGGGGCTTTCCGTATATCTTCCAGCATGTCTCTTTTTTATGTCTTGATTTCTTGCAATAACTATACCAAAGGGAATCTTTATCTTTAAATTTTGAGGAATCTTTATCTTTTTCCTTCCATGATGCTTCTCTGGTTACAGTCCTTTATGTTACATAAAGATATCAATAATAGTCTCATATAATCTTAAAAATATGATTTCTTTATAATTATTAGTCCTAACCATTTATCTTTTTATTGATTATTGATAGAAAAATACTTATTACTAAAGCATTTTGGATCCTCTTACTCATTAAGATTTTATTAAAAAGAATGGTTAACCAAAGCATTCCAATATCTTCTATGACTCTCCAAACCCCAATAAGTATCTCAACACAACCTAAAGTTTAACTGTATGCATCTTCTTCAAAGTTAACTTAATTTAATGATTTGGATCAATCAACACAATATGCTTCAAAATTTTGCTCACTTTATACTTTAGAAAATTTTATTATTTAAATCTTTCATTACTAATCTTAATCTCGAATGATAAAGGTTGAGAGTTGATGTTATATTAACAATCAATCATAAAACTTGGTATTTAAATCTCTAATAATTGGTACTAGGTTGAAATGAGAAAGGCTGAGAGTTGATATTAGGATGAAAGTCCATCATAAAGTTTATGCCAAAAATAATGAAATTAAGTCGAGCACAAATAGTTAATAAATGATTAATGATGCTGATTAAAACCCTTTTGTGACCTAAAGTTCTTGAATTAGATTGCCTCTATTGTGACTTGGTGGCCATAGGTTCAAATCAAGTAAACAACCTTACTATAGTGCAACATAAGGTTGCATATATTAACCTTTCCCTAGGCCTCTCAATGGAATTCATGCTCTAGGAATGCACTTTTTGCATGATTCTTTGATGGCCTCACCTTAAAGAAAGATTTTATTAGCTTCAACCCCTCCCTAGACCCTACATTGATGGGAGGTTCATGCATTACACATGCCTTTTTTCTTTAACATTTGAGACACCTAACTTGATCTAATTCGCTAGGTCCCTGTCAAAATAATGTGTCAACCAATAACTAGGTAAGTGAAACGAAAAAATCATAGGACATATCATGATTATTTCCTATTGGACAAGAAATTAAAATTTTGACAAAGCATGGCACATTTTCTTCCGAGCTAGCACTTCAAACAAACTAAAAATGTGATTGCAGAATGCCATATGCGTGGGTGCCCAACACCTCTGCCTACCTCAACATCACCAACTCTGCCGAACAAGCTTAGTATGTATTTTGAGTTTGAAACAAAATCTCAACTTTTCAACAGTGAGAAGGCGTGTTGAGATCATCTAATATTTTAACTTGTGAGACGTAATTTACCTGTTTAAGCCAACATTCTTGATGCTTGTGCTCATAAATGTCTGGAGAATAACATCCAGACTCTGATGGGCAATAAACCCAGATGTTGCATTTCATGTCACCTAGCTTTGCACTTTTGGCCTGATCTAGGCAAGCTTGACAACAGTCAGCTGCACTTTCTGTGTGGTGGGTAAGGCCCCATCTCACAGCAGCACCCGCATAATCAGTATGAAGTTCAGTATGACATTCGGGCGGCATTGACCGACCGGGGATGATTTCTTCTTCTGTTAACAGGGAAAAAAATATAAATCAAAACAGCATTACATGACACAGATTTAGAATTTTTAAATTTATTCCAGAAAGAAATTTTCAAATTTATGCTACAACAACAACAACAACATCAAGCCTTTATCCCACTACGTGGGGTCAGCTACATGAATCCTTTTTCTCCATTGTGTCCTATTAAAAGTCAAATTCTCGTTTCAATCTAATAAAGAAAGGTCATTCCTAATATTTTCTAACCAAGTCTTTCTAGGTCTACCCCTACATTTCTTAACATAAGTCAAATCTAATACCTCTACTCTCCTAACCGGGTCATCACAAGGCCGCCGTTTTATGTGACCAAACCATCTAAGGCGACTTTCTCTAATCTTATCTTCTACTGGAGCTACTCCAACCTTTTCACGTATATGCTCATTTCGTATCCTATCTCTAAGGGTAAAGCCACTCATCCACCTGAGCATCCTCATCTCTGCCACACTTAACTTAGTATTATGCTTCTCTTTTAAAGGCCAACATTCGGCACCATAAAGCATTGCAGGCCTCACTACCATCTTATAGAATTTTCCCTTAAGTTTGAGGGGTACATTTCTATCACATAACAAGCCCGATGCATTACTCCACTTCAACCATCCAACTTGAATTCCGTTGATAATATCCCCATCTATTTCACCATCACTCTGAACAATAGATCCAAGATATCTAAAACGTGTACTCTTATTAATGACTTGATCGCCCAAAGTCACAATCCCCTCACTAGGTCTATTACTACTAAAATTACACTCCATATATTCCGTTTTAGATCTACTCAAGCGAAAACCTTTAGACTCTAATGTTGACCTCCATAATTCAAGTTTACCTTCAACTCCCTCTCTAGTCTTATCAACAAGAAGAATTTATGTCTTATTCAAATTTATGCTACAAAGTAAAAAAAATAATGTTAGCAGAGAAGA
This sequence comes from Dendrobium officinale, assembly GCA_019514585.1. Taxonomy (NCBI): domain Eukaryota; kingdom Viridiplantae; phylum Streptophyta; class Magnoliopsida; order Asparagales; family Orchidaceae; genus Dendrobium; species Dendrobium officinale. Next base: position 2,824,946 of record CM033697.1, read on the forward strand.
ACACCTAGCTCATAGGCAGTATCTGGTTTATCATCCACAACTGTGTTGTTAACATCAGAAGGCAACCAAAAACCAATTCCCTCCAAGAACTTCTGCCAATGAAGTTCTAAAGCTATTTTCAGCTTCTCTGCATGCATATCACGTATCAGAGAAAATGTCGACAAAAGAAACCTCAATTAGCATTCAGCAGAATGTAAGACTAAATATGTCACGAAATATAGTGAATTTAAAGGATAATGAAACCAACAAATCTTAGAGACTCTTTCAGTTATACTTGTTTCTTTTGAAAGAATGCTCGGCTTTGTTGAATCTGCAACTGACAACCTCTTGATTTTTCTTCAATCTTCTGAACACGCCACAATTCTACCACTTCTGAACAAATCAAGTCAAAAGTGTACATTCAGAAAGTGATCACAAGCAAAAAATGAGTTAAATGCAAACAGTAAGTTACAAAGTTATAAGCTGCTAGCGTTTCTTGTTGTGAGGATTTGACTGGAGCAAAGCATTTTATTCAAAATAACTGTTGAAAAATTAGAATAAAGAAGAAAAGTAAAAAAAAAAAAAAGGCTAATTAGGATAATGAAGATCAAGTACATGGCATGCTATTTTAGTGACTGTGATTGTGCTAATTATCAATTAGTATTTACTAAAACTAAGGTGTTAAATAGGTGTTATAGATTTATTGGATCTATTCTACAAAAAAATTGGGGATATAAGGTGTTACAGGTTTAAGTATCTTAGTTCTATTCTATCAAAGATTGGGAATATAGCATATAATATAACTTCTAGAGTTAAGGTTAGGTAGCTTAACGAAGTAGTGTTTTGCAAGTGCAACAAGAGAATATCATGAAGACAAAGGTAAATTATTTTTTTTAAAGTACAAAGGTAAATTTTATAAATTACAATTAGATCAATCTAGGTTGTATGAATTTGAGTATTGAACAATAAAAATGGGACTGATAAACAAGTAAAGGATGATAGAGATGATAATATTAAGATGAATATGTGGCAAAATCACTAAGGATAGATTGATAATCTATATTATAACATAGGGATGATGGGAGTAACATCTATTAAATATAAGTAGTGAAAAGTAGACTTGGGAGATTTGGGTATATACAATAAAGGGTATAAGATGTACTAAATAAGGAAAATAGGTAAAATTAATATGAAAAAAATTAGAAATAAAAGTGATAGATTGAAAGTAACTTCTATAAGTACAAAAAAAAAAAAAATGGAAAGATGATGATGTGAATTAGTAGTCTCTACATCCCAAAACTTTTACTGTTAAATTTGATTTGTTAAGATAGATATATGCATCAAAAGTACCTTGCAATAAGAATGCATAATGAACTCTTTAAGATATTTTTTTTTTTCAAAATTACATTTAAACCAGCTGTATTAAAGGATCAAAATGACAGACAAACAAAATTGTCATTAATAGATAAGCTCAACTTGAGGCCATATGTGCATGTAAAGAGGTGCAAATGAACCAATTATGCAAGTACATAGAACTAATGAGGAAGGATTGATAGAGAAAGTAATAGAACAAAACTAGCATGTCTAGAAGTTGAGCAAAAGAACACTCAAAATAAAGTTAAGAACTCATTTAGCACAATATAGTAATGACTGCAAAACAGTTTGGAGATGTGTAATGACAGTGATATTGACTTGAAAGATCTGATTTTTATATGCAACAAGATTAAAAGGAAGGTCTATCAGTTTTCAAAACAAAACAGTTCAATTTAAATAAAATCAAACAAAACAAGTTGCAGCATAATTTTTTCCAACATATGTATATAATTTAAACCTCTTAATCAATAATAATCATTAACAGAATTATTTAGAAAATTATTTAAAAAGAAGATAGCCTTAAACAATGCTATTGTAGCGAACAAGCTGATGAGGATGATATGGAGTTTAAGGATTGGGATCAGCAGCATGACTACATTTGGAAGATCAATCATTACAAATAGGATAAGAGGTAATATAATTTTGTTTCAGAAGGAAGTAGAGCTTTAAAACATTTTAAAACCTAGAAAGAGACATTCCTTGGGGCGCTTGCCTTGAACGAGTTGGAGGAGAAATCTGTCTGTAAGGCATACACCCACAGGTTGGGCATCAGCCTGCATATGTCACGTTGTCAAGTTAATTTAAATTAATTTTAAAACATCAAATAATTAAAGTTTAGCCTATTATATAGTCTTCCCATTGTTTAAGTATAATGTTAAATCATATGATTATTTGTCTTGATCTTTGCATGAACTGTTTAACCTCAAAAAATATTTTTTTAATCCCTTATACATGCTTTAACTTTTTAAAAGTTCGATTAGCAAAATCAAAGACAATAAAGCTGTGAATCTATTAGAAGATAAGAATAATGCCTGAAATGAGATGGAGTTTGTTCTTGAAATTGAATTTGCAACATCAAAACCTACAGCTACATCTGATTTGGATGTCTCGAATGGAGAAGACGACTTGGAGGATGAGAAGATTGAGGAATGAGGGCTTCAAGAGTGCACAATGGTTGTCTTGTTTCATTTTGACATTTAATTTGATATGAATTTATGTTTTTGTATCAAATTAACTTTAGAGTTAAATATGAATAATATGTTTACAGACTTTGGAATTTATTTTAATTTTTGTCATATATTTGATATTTTGTATCATAATTTTCTATTTATGAAATTTAATGAATAATTCATGGGGATTACACTCATTGCCTTGAGGATTACACCCCACCTTGTGATTTAAAACATTGGAAGGAAAACATTAAAAGGATGAAGAAGAAAAATGAAACTGGGAAAATAATACGAACCGAGTTAAAAGACGACGAAACCAACACCAACACCAACATCAAGCCTTTATCCTACTATGAGGGTTCGATTAAATGAATCATTTTCTCCACTGTGTATTGTTAAGAGTCAAATTCTCATTTAAATCTAATAAAAAGGATAATTTCTAGTATCATATAACCAAGTCTTTTTAAGTCTACATCTACCTTTCCTAACATAGACCAAATCTAATACATCTACTCTCCTAACCGGATCATTAGAAGACCGACATTTTATGTGGCCAAAGCATCTATGGTGACTTTCTCTAATCTTATTTGTCATTGGATCTACTCCAACCTTTTCATGAATATTCTTGTTTCACAATTTGTCTATAAGAGTGAATCTAGTCATCCACATGAGCATCCTCATCAACACTTAATTTTATGCAATATGCATCTGTTTTAATGACCAACATTCTATGCCATAAAGCATTGTAGGTCTCACCACCATCTTACAGAATTTTCCCTTAAGTTTGAGGGGTACTTTCCTATCACACAACATGCCCAATGCATTCCTCCACTTCAACCATCCAACTTGGATTTCACTAATAATATTCCCATCTAAAATGTGTACTCTAAACAAAAAGAATTAAAAAAATGTTTCATAACTAAAAGATAAAGAAGCTGGTCAAGCCACTGATAAATCATGACATGACTGTTTGGATAGTATCCGATCATTTTTCCCTCATTTGCTCAAGATCAGGAATGGAACAAGCTGAATATGCTGACAGAGCCATTCATACCCCTTTCATGATAGCACAAAAACATAGTATCAAATTGATAAGGCAAATATAACTGCAAATAATCCCATGGTTAGTTATATATTACCTCCTAATTGTCAGAATAGATAGATAATGCTGTTGCCTTACAAATTACCCAAGTTACCATGGCCACATGCAAGAAATTGTAGCGGTCTGAATGCTGATCAAGTTATGTACTTTGCTATAATTCACAGACAAGGACACGACGACACGGATACGACACGACACGGACACGGGACATGTCAGTTATTGAAAATATAGGACACGGACACGAGTTGGACATGGTATTATAGTTTTTATATTTAAAAAATAGTATATAAAAACTAAGTATAATTTTAAAAATAATTTGAAAATAATAAGCCATTTAACTAGAATTTGTACTTAAAATGATTAGTATTAGGATGTCGAGAATCAGTCGTCGATGTCGTTTATCAGTCAATGAGATAGGAGATGAAAATACCTTCACTGTCAAAAATAAATGAAAATGAGAATATTATATGATTTGGTATTAAGTGCAGACGTTGATTTGGTGTTGTGGATAGGAAATAAGAAATTTAGTTTAAATCCTGCCAAATAAAAGAAATTATATTTAAAAGAATTCATAAAATATTTAAGATATGCGTGTCAGGCACGCGTGTCCAATTTGTATTTAATATTTTTTAATCGGACACGTTTTTAGCATGTCTGACACGTGTCGGAGGAGTGTCGGACGAGTGTCGTGTCGGATACGGTGTCGGACACTGCACGCCTCTTTGAGGAGAAGTGTCGGTGCATCATAGGTACTTTGTCATGATTAAACCACAGTATCATAGACTATGCAACAAAGAGCAAAAGGCACAAATTGAAACCAAGATAACATTCACCAAAGAAACATAAAATAGATTCAAGGAGTCACTATCCACTACTGAAACCCGCACCATTATCATTAGCATATCAGCAGTTTGGATGATCCTTAAAAAAAATTTCTGATTTAGAGCAAAAAATTGTATTATTCCTATCATAGCTAAATTTTTTGGAACTTCTAACCTTGTTCACTTTAAGCAACCCCTGCCAAGCCACTCTACGGGTTCATTTGGGACGGCTTTTTTGTTGCTTCTTAAAACAGCTTTTTAGTATAAAAATTAAAATTTTTATACTAGAAAGCACCTTTAAGAAGCAACAAGAAAGTCGTCCCAAACGAACCCTACATTATTTCTACCATGCCAGCTTCTTCTCCTTTTCATTGTACATATATCACATTATCACCTTTACTATAAAAAAAAATAGAAGGATCGATTAATGCTATTCAAATCGGACTCCTCCACCATCCCTCTCTATTGCCACTCAACATAAAAACCAAGCCAATTAGCTACCTTATTCTGACATGTTGGAGGTAATGGCTAGTGCTCTGCATGACCCAGCTCAAGCTATTATACAAATCCTGTAAATTACATTTTCTAACAGCACTATCAAGTCCATGGACAAGTTAATCCTAATTTAAATAAAATATTCAAAGTATACCAACAAGCAATGCACAAACAATATTACAAAATGAAATTCTCAATTCTGATATGCTTGGATGGGAGTTAATTTTGGCTTCCTTGATGAAAGTTAACTGGAGTGTCCTATATTGGATTTCACAAAAAAATACAGGCAAAATAGTTCTAAAATCGAAGTACGGTCAAAGCCTGTATGATAAATCAGCTAACCTCGCTGCTCGGTAAAATTAACAGAGGACCCCAAAGCCTTCAACCTTGAGAGAATCTCGAACGCCGATTTCTGATTAACTGATTTTGATAGTTTGGAACCCTTTTTTCCGATCTTCAATTCCTTCTTCAGTTTCTTAGCCTTAACAAGACCGAACACCAAAAGATCATCAAACATTAGTAAATGATATAAAACAAGCCATACAAACACAATAAAGACGAGAAAAACATATTCTTACCAATCTAACAAGTTCCACGGGTTCTAATGCCTGACGGATCCGAATCGACTCTTCAACTCGCTTAATCTGGTCTTCAGTATAAAGACTATCTGGCGCACAAAAAGCCAAATCAATGAAAACTGAAGAATGCTCCATCAAAAAAACAAAATTTTCAGATAAAGGGATTCCCTGCTTCACCTGGCGTGGACCTTTGACCGGTATTGGACGAGGACGAGGCAGAGGAAGAACTATACAGCGAGCGCAGCAGGGAGATTGAGAGGAAGACATTCACACAGCAGAAGGCCACGAATACCTTCTTGTAAGAGAACCATTTCAATCCTCTAACCCACTCTACCTCTCCCCTCGCCATCGCTCCGCCGCCGAAGTCTTCATATCACTTTGCGGCGTGGCACGTCGAGCAAGCGCCCATAGCCAACTCAACTCCGGCCGTCAATTTACTTCCATAGCTCTTCTTGGATTATATAAATAGCATTGGAGACTTGGAGTATCTGTTCGATTAGGATCCCTTCCTTCTGTCTGTCTCTCTCAGTATGTTCGCAAGCGCAGTGAGAGAGACGGGAAGGGGGAGAAATGGCGGAGCAGCGTACCGGTCAGTGGCCCGACTCACCACTCTCGTGATCGAACGGCCACATTTATGTCAATTTCTTGTTTTATTAAAAAGGAATTTTTAACTTATTTATAGATCTTTGCATGAAAATATTAACAAATATGATTTGAATTTCACTCTTAGAAAAATAGTTTTCTTAAAAACCATTAAGTTACCAATCCTTTACAATTGAAAAGATTATATATATATATATATATATATATATATATATATATATATATATATATATATATATATATATATATTCTATTAAATATTAACTTATTTTTTAACTTTAATATATAATTATTAGATATATAACTTGTTGCGTCCAGGAGTATTCGCGGCGGTGGAGAAATATAAAGTTTATCGTCTTAGCATTGTACGAAAATCCGGCACGCAATCAGATAAGGAGAGAGGGTCTAGCATTTATGAGACACCTATATTTTTACGTGGAAAACCCCTAAAAAAGGGGTAAAACCCACGGGGCCTAGCCCAGTTTGAATCAATCCACTAGTATTGCAGTCGATTACAAATGAGGCCATTCCTTGAGAGAAGGCCTTAGCTTGATGTACATTTTATATAGTACATTACATGATATGAATACAAAGAATCATTATTGACATGTTCGTTGGGTCTGGAGGACCGTAGTCGGCGGGAGACGGAGGTCAGAAGGCTTGTAGTCGATGGGCGACGTAAGTCAGGAGGACCGTAGTCGGCTGGCGACGGAGGTCGGAAGGACTGTAGTTGGCGGGCGACGTAAGTCTGGAGGGCCATAGTCTGACGATGAAGATCAGAAGGACGACGTCAGGTAGAAGTCCAACAAAAGGAAAGAAATCAATCTTCACATAGACGTCCAGCGAAGTCCGATAACCGGTAGAAGTCTGGCGTTGGGTAGAAACTTCGCGAATAGTGAATGCCCGACGTCGGGTAGAAGTCTGACGTCTGTTGGTGGCAGAGGAGAACTCCGACTTCACTTGGGCAGAGTTTCGGCGTGAGGAGAGAACTCTGTTGTTAATTGGAAAGAATTTCAGCACCATGCGGAAGTTGGGCATCATTCCGTCGTTTCCCGAAAATCCGGCAGAGTTCCGACGTATTCAGGGGACGGGAAGAGCTCCGGCGGTGGTCGAGGATGAGCTTCTTCCTTCTCCTCCTTCTCTCTCTTCCCCTCCCCTCCTTTCGTGTAGAATGAGAGCTCTATTTATAGTTTTTCTGGAGTGGCATAGCCCGTAAATAGGGGTGAGATCAGGGGCGAATTGGGAGTGTTTTGAATGAACGGCCAATATTGAATCATTTGATCATGCACCGTTTGTTGGGTATTTTAAGACCTTAATGATGTCGGAATTCGGCGATCTTGGGCTCGTTGGATTCGTCTCGTCGAGCCGTTCGATTCGAGTATAAGCTCTTCAAAATCGGAGACCGTTTGACAACTCAAATTGTGGTTTGAACCTCCCAACAGCGCTTTGGGCCCTTGATTTGGACCCATTTGGGCTCGGATAGGGTTGAATTTGGTGTCGTTGGGTTCGTATTTCCGAGACGCTCAGTTTGACCATAAGCTCGCTGAAATCGGAGTTCAGGTGCTCCCGGATTTAATTTTTGAAGTTTCATGCTAGCTTTTTGCCTCGACTGCCCGATCAAGATAATTTTTGTATCATAACTAAAAAATTCAATAGATATAAAAATTAAGATGAATTGTCATCAATAAAATAAAATAATCGTTGCTTATTAAACAATTAATAATTTTTAAATCGACATATCTCGTACGATTGTGATTAAGCAGGTAAGGTTTCGGTTATGTGGGGCCCTGTAGAAGTATGCTTTTGCAAGATTTCCACGGCTCACGACCTTACTCCATTTTTTTAATGATGATTTCTAAGAAAATAGTTATTTTCATTAAAGAAATAAACGAGTTAAATTTCAAAATAGCACCCCAATTATTTATATATAATTCTTTTAATCTTAGAATATAACATTACTTCAATTTAATATTTTGATTATACAAAATTAATTCAAAATCATTTATTTAGAACTAAATTGAGATCAAATTTATAAAGATGAGAACTAAATTGGGATTAATTTTATATTACAATTATAATATGAGATTAATTCTGTATAGTCGAGGAATTAAATTAGGTCAATATGATATTCTGGAATTAAAATGATAATACATGAATAGTTTGAAGACTATTTTGAGAATTCTCTATAAAATAAATAAATATTTTTTTATTTGTTAGGTTAATTGGGCCTATGAAAATTTCACTCCACTTGACATGATGATGATTATAGAGTTGAATGATATTGTTTTATTTTATTATTGATATATCATTAAAAATTTTATCTTGATCGGGCACGAATCTTGAGGCAAGTTTGAGTTGAAAACCTCTAAAATTAAATTCGAAACCATATGAACTCTGCCTTCAGCAAACTTATAGTCAAACTGGACGTCTCAAAAAAAAAAAAAAAAAAGAACCCGATGACACCAAATTCGACTCAGTCCGAGCCCAAATGGGTCAAAATTGATGACCCAAAGCACATTTGGATGATCTAAATCATAAATTGGATGACCAAACGATTTCGAAACATGACATGCTTATAGTCGAATCGAGCAGCTCGATAAGAAAAATCTAATGAGCCAAATATTGTTGAATTCTGATATAATTAAGATATTCAAATGTCCATTAAACAGTCCACAATCAAAGGGATTAACATTGGTCGTCCATTCAAACAACTCCCAACTTGCCATTGATCTCCAAAAATTCAACACATAGAGATAAGAGAGAATTGTGCAACATTCATAAGAGACATCAAATTTTTTTTTTTTTTTTTTTGAAAACTCTTAAAAAGGTAAAAAAATCACTTAGTAAAAATGACTACACTAGTGTTGGTTGTTGATTACAAATAATGTCATTCTCAGGAGGAGGGCGCTGGCTCAATGTAGCACATTATATAGTTGAAGAATGAAATAATAGTTGTTCTTAAGAGAATATTGTCTTGCTTATACAGTTGGCAGGGTCTTAGTTGAATTATGACGTTTAGAAGGACCGTAGTCGACAAGTTCCAAAGATTGAAAGTCGTAGTTGGGTGAGGGTGATCAGAGGGACCGTATTTGACTTTTTATGGAGGTTAGAATGACAGCAGGCGAGCGACAGTGGTTTGAAGGACCAGAGTTGGGCGACGGTAGTCGTCGGAGGGACCTGAAGGACCACAGTCTGACGACAGTGCTTAGAGGAAGGCTCTCCAATAGCTGCCAGATGGAGGTCTGACGGTGTTGGTCTGGAGGAGATTCAACAATGGCAGCTTGGTGGCACATATTTGTTAGTGGTGGTATTGGGATGGAGCTCCATGATTATTTAAGTTACAGAGTTCTCATCTTCTTCATTCCTTCCACTCTCCCCCTAAATGTGCAAAATAATGGGCTACTAATAGTTTTTTTGGGAGTGACATGCCTAATAAATATGGAGAAGATCAATGGTAGGTTGGAAGTGTTCCATTAGATGACTGGTATTAGCTCCCTTGTTCATGGAGCATTTATCAAGCTTTTAAGTACCAGAGATGTTAGAATTGAGTGATCTTAGACTCATTGGATTCGTCTCGTCAAACCGTTTAATTCGACTATAAGCATGCCATTTTTTGAATATTGTTTGGTCATCCAATTAATGCTTTGAAGCTTCCAAGAGTATTTTTGGTCCTTAGATTTGGGCTCGGATTGAACTGAATTTGGTGTCATTGAATTTCGTCTTTATGAGCTGTTCAATTTGATTATAAACTTGCTGAAATCAGAGTTTGGATGATGCTGAAATTTAGTTTATAAGTTTTTAATTTGGGTGCTCTTCAAGATTTATGCTCTTTCAGGACAATTTTTTGTGACAAATCACTAAACAAACTAATTTACAGTTTCATAAGAAATAAAAAAAATATTTATTTATAGAAATAAAAATATTTTTTAATTTCTTACAAAACCGCAAGTCTCACATGATTTTAGTACATCATGATTTTATTTTCCAATATGACGCTTTTCTCAAATTAACGTCTGATTCGGGAGAAATTATTCTACGCGGACGCTGAATGTCGTCCGAAAACTAATCAGAATGAGCCACATCGGTACCACTCGATATCGCAGCTGGGTACCGTGCTCGATATTACTAATATGACTCATTCTATTTAATCTCTAAATATAAAGCTGAGTTCAACTATCGCACATAATAATTTCTCTTGATTAGAACCCATACCTAAATTCAACAAAGTAATTTCTCCTCATCCGGACCCATACCTAAATTCAATTGGCAATGGGCTCTTTTTTTAATTGGCCTAGTTCTGCGCAGATGCTCATGCGGAAAACATTGAAGTGCAGTAACGCCGTTAATACTTAATACCAACCACACGCTTCTCACTTCCAGTAACGAAGCCTGATGAGAGAAAGCCTCGAGGAAGCTAGCTAGGAACGGACGAAATTTCTCTCTCTATATCTCTTTCAGTTGTTTTTCCCAATTTTAATTTATATTATATATTGTTGTTATTGTTGGTTGATTGTAGAAGAAGATGGTGTGTGTGAAAATCTAGGCTCTATTCTGGATTTTCGTCAAGTTACTAGGGTTTGTTAATCCGATATTTTGGGCATCTTGACAAATTTATATTGGTAATTTGTCACCGAGATGATGGTTGGTAGGTTCGAGTTGTTTCATCGGTGGAGATAAGCCCTAGCTTGGTGTTGCTTTTGTACTTCATCTTGGGTTGGATCGGCGAGAATGTGGGGAAAATTCTACTGGCAGAAGAAAGGAGGGAGGAAAGCAGAGGGGATCGTGGTGCTCTTTGCTTGGCTCTCGAGCCAGGAGAGGCATCTGAGGCCATATGTGGATCTCTACTGGTCTCTCGGATGGGACTGCCTCATATGCCATGTCGATTTCCTGACTCAGTAAGTAAAGTTAGTTTGCGTAATTTTCTTCTATCTGTTTTGATGAAATTATTTTCCTTGGCGAAGAATAATCAAATAACTTTTTGAAATATCGGAAGCAAAAAAAAAAAAAAAAATCTTCTTTGAAATGTTTAGCTTCATTTGGAGTCATGTAAGTGATTTCCTCTAGCGAACATGGATGATTCTGACATAGAAAGCCATCGTAATTATTCTGTTAGGAATCGAAGGATTCAAAGCTTTTTTATTTGGCAAAGAGGTAACAGGACTGCAAGAGACCAACTGCTTATCTTCTATCTTTTTTCATTTCATGTGGTCTTGACTAGAGATATATTAACATTCGAGGCAGAGAATGCTTGTGTAGCATCTCAGGAGAAGCAGAAGTCTTATTAAGGAAGTTAGTGCTTTGTGTGAAATCTTGCCAAGAGGATTGGGAAGCAATATTCAGAATTGCTGTTCTTTTTTGAATGGAGTGAAAACCTAAACACAGAGAAACTTGTTATATCGTTTAACGCTTTAATTGTGCAATGTGTTCAGATTGTAAAAAAAACTAAACTGGAGAGAGGCTTAATGTGGTAACAATGGGCCTCGCCATGTATTTTTGACAGGCATTTGTTAGTTTCTTTACATATTTAATCATACAAATTTATACAATGTAGGAGTTATGCTAAAGAAGACAACATTTAGGGCTGTTCATCTCTTCTTTGACCTTCAGAGGTCTCTTTGCTCAAGCTCTATATCTAGCCACCCAAATCATAGAGTCCCAGCCATGGCCATATCACCCTAGCCCTTGGATTACTCTAACAAAGACCTCGGTTTCTCTAGGAGACATTTCCATTACCTCAACTCCATAGGTGAACCTAGCTCCCTTAATGAATTAGGTGCTATTCCTAGCCCTTGTCTAAAGTCAAGCCTAAGACAAGTTTGCTCAATGGTTAGTCTTGTCCCCGTATGGGTTGATCTTTCGTAATCAAATACATATAGAGAAATAACATACTGCCTCGAAAGACATAAATGTTATTCTAAAATAGTTTTGGAAGACAAAAGTGAGATTTGAAAGTTTTCCATTTTTGTTATTAAATACAACGATGATCATATCATATCACCCTAAAAAGATGAAAATGATATTCTACCAAGGTATTCAAATATAAAAACGGGTTTTAAAAACTATCTACTTTCCCAGAGATTTTTCCCCTATCTTGTGAAAATAAGATAGAGTTTATTTTAATATGGAGTTGCAGGTTCCCCATAAGGGCAAGCACTTATGATTAATTACATCCCAGGAGAAGTGAATCCCCAAAAAATACTCTCGATTAAAGTAGTGACAAGTATTTTCTTGGATTTCAAAGATTAAGACAATGATGAGGGATTTTGGAATTTTCAAAGAGACATGTTTAATGTTGAACAATTCTTTCTAGAAGCCAAAAGGATGAAAAGTATGGAGTACTTTAAGATTCCGGGACCATCAGTGGCGGATCCAGCTTCTTCTTTTAGGGTGGGAAAAAAAAAAATTTTTTGTGAGGGATGGGCAAATATGCTTAGGATTGATAAAAGTAGGGCAAAAAAATTTTTTGAGGGGGGCAAAATACCCAAAATATTCAAAATATTTCAAAATCTCCTCTCAAAATATTAAAAAAATTTTTTTTGAGGGTGGGCATTTGCCCACCCTAAGCTATGGGTGGATCCGCCCATGGGGACCATCTAGAAGCACTTCAGTCTATCCTATGTTGAGTTTTAATATTTTAGAGAGAGAATTTTATGTTTGAATTGACATTTTATTAAAAAATTGAGATTATATTCTTAGATGGTGAGGACTTAAGATTTGAAATATACCTCAGAACCTAGATCTAAATTGGGTACTACAAAGTAGTGACTCAAACCAATCTAATAAAGTGCAAGCTGGGTTTACATCTTGCTTGAAATAAAAAGCCAGCTAAATCACCTAATCACATCAAAATCATGCTGTCTAGTCTTTTGAAAGATGTTTAAGCTGTTGTTTAAGTTTTTGAAATTTATGACCGACATCTAAAGAATATCCTAAGTGGTCATGGACTTATGAAAGATGTTGTGTTTCTAAAACTAATGCAATTAAATTTTAATTTTACTTTGTTTCTAATGTATTGCATGATAGTTGAAATACTAAAATCATGAATGCTTGCTATTTTAAAAAGGCATAGAAAATAATTTTTTAGAAGACTAAACTTTCCCAAGTTCAACACCTCATTCTCATAGGTCGGATTATCTGAAATGTACTATTATGTGAGGAAGTGTCTAAAACAATGGTAGAAGAAATGTTTTAATATGCATGCGACCCCAGACGGTATTCAGTTTACTTTCTTAGGAAGTTTATCTTTCTATGTTATTTATTCATAAATTTTATGTTTAATTATGAGAATAAATATCTTTTAATTCCTAAGAGCCTAGCAAAATTCTTAGAATCTGCAATGCTTACAATCATTCTCCTTAAGAAATAAGTTAGCTGCTTACAGCTTAATTAATAAGATCATATAATTGTGATTGATAGAACGTTTTTCTTGTAAAATATGACATTTCACTCCTTGAACACAAATTTGCATATGTATCATTTCGTCACCTTTTAATTGTATTAGATACTTCTTCACAATTTCCTGCTGAAAACTTCCTTATCATGCAGGTTTTTCCCTGAGAAGGCGACAGAACTTGCCTGTGGTGTTCTTGATGAGCTGATTAAGGTTCGTATAATGTAGGCAGCAAGCTCCATAAAATTCATTAATAAGTATGTTCGTTCCACTAAAATCACAACGAAGTTAGTTAACTAATAAAGTTCATGTAATAAATGTAATGAACTCTCATGCTCCCTGTTTCCTACTATTGGTGTTCATTACTCTGAAACCCATTTGTTACATTACTATTTTCACTTTTATTGCTTGGACTAAATTAATTTATGATGTATGTTTTATAATATCTCAAAAGTACAGTGGTTGCTCTTTGAGATGTTGGTGATGATGAGAAAATAAAAAATTCAAAATTTGCTTCTAATAGGCATTTTAATTTTGTGATTTATTGGTGTTCAAGAGTAGGACTCTAAGACACAACGGTATGGACATGGAAAATTGACACAATAGGGTATAGACATGATACACGACTATTGTTGAAAATATAGGTTACTGGAAAGTATTGGACACATTGCATACATACATATATATATGTATATACATATATGTATGTATGTATGCATGTATGCATGTATATATATATAACACTTGCCTCTTTCAAATTTAAAAGGGTCTCTCATTAGTCTTCCATTAATCCACAGTTTTGTTATTCCCATCTTCGTTATTTCATTTAACCCATGAGAATGTGTTCTATATGCAAGTTGCCGAGTTTATTTATTATTTTTATTTGGAAATGCTGACGGCATGTCCAACACTTGTTGGACTTGTGTAGGGTGTGTTTTGCATCCTTAACGATTTTATTGACAGTTGGTAGATAAATTTTGATTTCATTTTATAGGTTTAGCATTGTCCGGGCTGCTAGGATTGGCCCTTATGAAGTCTAATGAAGTTTTTGTCTGTATTTCTGTGAATGCAGGAATTAAAGATTAGATCATTGCCTATTGTACTTACTGCTTTTTCTGCTGGATCGAAAGGCTATTTTTTCAAGGTTCTCCAGGTACAACTTTACTGATGCCTATTATTTCCTCTTTATATTGCATTCAAGGATAAGTTGCTGCTTGCACATATTAGTAAACTTCTTACCCTTTTCTGTAGTTTGTCGGAGGAAAAAGTTTGGGACCACATACTCAGGTATGCCTAATGTTCTTTGGTTGCTGTTTATTTTTGGCATTTTTTAGAACTCTTCCGTACTTACAATCAAAATAACGTTTGTTAACTTCAGAATCAATTTTCATTACACTTTCTGGTTTCATAAATCTTGTTTTTATTGATACTTTACAGTGAAGTTAAACACTAATGCCCATTGACTTATTCAAGCATTTTGACTTTCTATTTATTATAATTATAGCTAGATCATTGCATGCCTGAATCGTTTTTTATTTGTTAATTACAAATGTTTGATTCTGCCTATTAAGAGTTTTTGTACGCTTAAATAGAAATGAAATTTTCTTTCATATTTGAAGATTATTCTGATAGGATATACTTGAGTTCGCAAGTAACCCTAAGGTAATACTTGAGTTCGCAAGCAAACCAAGTCGAAATTAGCCCAAAACAGTGAGGAAAACTGCTGTCCCAGCAGTCTAACAGCAATCTCGCAGCAGGAAACACGCCCAAACAGAGAAAAGTAAGGAAAAGAAACAAGGTTTCCACTAATAGATGCAAGAAAACAAAGAAAGATACAACGTTCTTCGATTCGAGAGGAAGAACAACTCTCCACAAGTCTCTAGCAAACCCTAGAGCCCAAGCACACCAAGAGATCTCAAACTTTTCATTCAAATTCAAGATAACCCCCCTTTTCCCCCAATCCTCCTAATTAACAATAAAGAAGTTTTCCAAAATACCTAAAAAGCCCTTCTATTTCAAAATTTTCCCCCAAACATTGCATTTAACCCATGCTTGGGCCCACCAAGCTGCCGCCCCCCTTCTGGGATCCCGCTTGGTTCCGCCTGGTTCGGGTGTAGAACCGGACTGGTCCATGCTGGACCGGTCCAAGCGTAACATATTCATGCATGTTGCTAAGTAGTTTTGCTACATAAAATTTGGAGATTTTCATTGAGAAGATATAAGAATAGCGGACATACTGATTAGTAGAAAAATAAATATTGTTTGTTTGTAATAATTTAAATGGTAAGATGAAAAATTCAAGGACATTGAAAAATTGTACGCTATTATATGTAGAAAAGATTAATAATAAAAATGTATAGAGAGTTGAATGATGAAATTATTGAGGTTAGTAAAGTTAGTGCTAGAGTGATCTCTATTAAATTATTGCTAAGTACATTTAAATTTGGTCGATTCCTTTTTCTCCTATAATTTGATTATAGAATAGTTTGAAAACAAATTTTTGGAAGAGGCAAATGACAGTGAGAGAATTCATGATGGGAATTAATGATGGGAAAACAATATATATTGCTAGTTTGCATGGATGGAAATATAGTTTTTAGTAGGAATGACAGTGAGAAAATTCATGATGGGAATTAATAGGACATATAAATGTGATGAGAGAAGCTATACTTGATTTTCCTGTAGCATATGATCTTATAATATAATGGACACATACTTGAACGAGAGGAGCATGCTTGCATTCAAAATTGGAGTCATCATATCACAAGTTGGCTCTTTTTTACTTAAAAAGGAAGATAATTTATTTTGCAGTAATTGTGAGATGATTCAAGAAAAAATTTGATTATAACAAAAAGTAGTTATTAGATATATATCATAAGAGTATAGATAAAATAATCAAAAGGACCAATCTCCAAGAATGAGGTGATGAAACTAAAAGTGTAAGAAGTTGGCAATTTTCAAGTTATGGTGCTAAATGAGCCAAGTTATAATTTCTTTGTTGAGTTGGAACCTAATGTGGGATAAAATTGCTTGTTCCATTAAGAATATTATCATATTAGTTTAACGATTGTCTATATATATTAATTCTATATAAAAGAGATTTAGTTGTGAAATGAGGAGGTGTACAATGTTATTATGAAAATAATTGTGCTTCTAAAGAATTATACGACCCACTTTTATAATGATTTTAGGTACACGTCTTACAAAAGGTTGTCATCAAAATAAAAGTTATAACTTTTACTGAGGCACTAATAAAGGAGAAAAAAAAAGAGAGAATAGTTTTAGGCAAGCTATAAGAGATTTAGACACTTTTATCCATTTAGCATCAATAAAATCATTGATAATGTGTTTGACTGGTCCATTAGACCGGTCTAGCCAGCCCATACAGGACTTGCTGAAGCGTAACATCTGCCTCCTGTACAAGCCGCACAAACCGCCCCGTCCAAGTAGATTAGGAAGGTTTTAGGAGAAGTTTATGAGGGAAATTTGAATGTAGGGACTCTTTAGAGATTTCTTTTTGGATTGTATGCATTAAATATTTTGTTTTCCTAGGGTTAGGGGCCTAGGGCATCTTGAATTTGGCTGAAATTTGAGATCTCTTAGTTTTTTTTTTTTGGCTCTAGCGGCGTCTAGAGATTTGGGAGAGATGGATTCTCCTCTCGAATAGAGGATGAATTGTATCTTGCTATTTTTCTTCCGTTAGTTGGATTATTGAAATTAAATTTAATGTTTTCTGGTTTTGAATGTAGAATTTTTTGATGCCCCCATCACAATAGGATTATATTGCGGACAAAATAACATCACATCCATTTTTTTTTGGTATTGATTGGAGATGCATTCGAAGTTTATTTAAAGTGGGGTGACTTAGTATACATTTTTTTTCTAAATGGTAGTTTTAATCAATCAGACATTTGCTAAAAATGCTTATACATAAATGGTTCACAATAAAAAAAAAAATAGATATAGGATATTCAATATCAGTTGATGTGATAATAATAAGTATCAATCATGATTTCTAAAAAAACGCGATTCCTAGGTGTGGTATGTGAGGTATCCTGAATGTACTATATGGATGAATGGGGATATGGTTGAGAATATGACTTCTAGAGTTAATTTTGGGCGGTGGTTAAAATAACGAAAAGCCTTCAGAGTACTATGGGGCAGTATCATTAATATTTAATGGTGCATTTTGTAAATTTTAATTACTATGGCCATGTTGCATGGCTTCTTTTTTGGGTGGTGAAGAAGTTATTTATGGCCTAGTTGAGTGTGACATAAACTAGATTAAGATTGATAGGATACAAATTTAGAAAGGATTGATAAAAAATAATTATAATATGATAGTAGCATTTATTAGTGAAATGTTTATATGATTGGGCATGTTCAATGAAGAGTAGAAAACACACTAATATTTTTGGTAGATAAAATAACGGATAAAAGGAATATGAAGGAAAACGGGAGATCAAAGTTAGTGGCTTGAGGTGTGCAAAACCATTTACATCTGACGCAATATTCAGTAGGGGAAAAAAAAATGTAAAGATTCTAAAGGATGATGGTGATGAACTTGCAGGATGATTATATGTTGCTGAGAGAGTGCATCTCCGGGCAAATTTATGACTCAAGTCCTGTCAATTTCAATGATGATCTGAACGTTCAGTTTGTGCTTCATCCATCATTTCTTAAAATGAACTATACTCCAAGAATGGTTTCATGGATGGCAAGAGCTTTTGCATCTGGTTTGGATGGTCTCTTTCTCAACGGTTTTGAAGCACAGCGTGCTGAATATTGGCAGGCTTTGTATTCGTCAGCTGTAAGGCTATTTTTCTTTTCAGTTTTGTTAACTCAGCCTTTATCAAATATAAAAGATTCATCATTTTGTTCAATTTTTTGGAATTACTATGAATGCAGAGCATGGGTCCTTTCCTCATACTTTGTTCTGAAGATGATAAATTGGCTCCCTGCCAAACTGTGTGTAGTTTTGCTCAACGTTTACAAGAACTTGGTGCAGATGTCAGCTTTATCAAGTGGGGCAGTTCTTCTCATGTTGGTAAGTTTTTGAGCAACTCGTTATTGTATTTTCCTGAAGGAAGGTTTACCAAGCTGGGACATTGTGTCTAACCTGAGCTTTTATTCTGTGCGGACACCGGACGGTTCTCCCATCCGGTTAAGCATTGGGTACTGAGCTCGGTACATTTTTGAGGTGACGTGACGCATTTTTAGGTCTCTGGATGCCCTCCGGACTCCGCACAGAATAATAAATCGTCTAACCTTTGGTTGAATGGCACACAACTACATCCCTTATATACACAGGCTTACAACACAGAAAAAGAAAACTTATAGCTCATGCATTATTCTCCACTTTTTTGAGAATAGATTCCCTTACGATTAAACTGTATATCTCTGAAACTCTTTTATGCAAAATAGATCTACGTAGAAGCTGTCATCAATTAGTAACATCGCCCAACTACCAATTTTCATAGGAATTACTTAGGGATCAGACGTCACATTCATTTATTAATTCTGCTAAGAGTGTTGCTCCTCAACCCTGTGCTTTCATAGGCTCATATCCGTTTAAACCTGTGTCCGACCAAGCTCATTGGTCAGTCAAGGACAGTAAAAAAGCCGTCCCAAACTACCAGGACTTTTAGTTCAATCCTAATCAACCACCGGTTGTGCGGGTTTAATTTAAGAGGCCTTTGTCTATGAAGCATTAATCTTATGTTAGAGCAGTGAAAGTTACATCCTGTATTGGTTTCTCTTGCAGCTCATTATAGGCACCATCAAGGCGAGTATAAGGCTGCTGTAAATGAGTTTCTTGCCAAGGTATCTCTCAACTTTTCGACAAAGCAGCTCAATAGAGCTGCCAATAGCAAGATACCCGAATCAGTCTGCGATCTCCATGGCGCAGCACTTAGTTCAAATGAAAGCTTAATGAGAGTAGCCGTTGAGCCCAGTGATCACTTCTTCTTGCCTAGATCAAACGAGTTCAGTGATACCAGACCTGCCATTGATGAACAAAAGGGTGAGTTGTTTCAGCTCCCAAGTATAAAACCCCATGGAGTCCTCAGCCAGATCCTCTTTGATGTCTGTGTCCCTAAGAACATTGAAGGCTGGGACATCAAGCCAATGTCATCCTTGAATAGTAGTCGTGATTGTCGACATGGCCCTTTTAATCCAATCAAATACATCAGACGGTCCAGGCTGTAGAACCTTTCAGATAATGGGAAAATTATTAGGTGCGGAGATTGGACGTAGAGATATATCCGGACATCCACTTAAAATTTAACGCGTTGAGTGCACTTTGGTTGCACTTTTTTGTGCGCTTTACCTGCACTTTACATGCGCTTTGTCTGTGTTTTTGATGCTCTTGGCTTTAAAGTTCCACGGACACATTAAATATATAAATTAAAAAAGAAATTCAATTGAATATCCCTGTGTTCACTTCATGTGTCAATATTTTATTGGAGTTCGGACGTATCTCTATGTTCGGTGTCCGCACCTAATAATTTCTCGAGATAAGGAGGAACTCTTTATGTAAATATGAGTAGTTCAGCATCCCTTGCGCTTCTAACTTGTGTCATTTGTCTTCATGAATGAAGCATGTATAAATGAGTTGATTTATACTCGCAGTGTTTCAAGCATAACAGGCAATGGTCTGATCCAATGTATATTAATTTCCATTAAATAAAATTATTATCTAAATCTAAATTCTAGCCGTTTATGATTTGTAATATATGCGTGGCATTCTTTATGTTGTGTACTAATTGTATTTAAAATATTTATGGCACAAAATATTTAAATTTAAAGGTGGTTCTTAATGTTATATGGTGTTATATGTTAAATATTTTATTAATAAAAATAATTATATTAAACAATTATATTTTAAAATACAAATCTGATATATAGAAATTCCAACTTCATTAGAAACCAAAAAAATATAATTAAACTGGAAAATATTTTTTTGATTTCTAATATCTTAGATATTTAGATATGTTAGATGTATTAGATATTTTGATATAATTGTTCATGTATTTAGATAATTATAATTAGTAAAATATATTAGTTATAAGTAATATAAAGATTTAATTCTATA
Organism: Dendrobium officinale; assembly: GCA_019514585.1. Classification (NCBI taxonomy): domain Eukaryota; kingdom Viridiplantae; phylum Streptophyta; class Magnoliopsida; order Asparagales; family Orchidaceae; genus Dendrobium; species Dendrobium officinale. The sequence goes on from CM033697.1 coordinate 2,845,550, forward strand.
TTTAGATATATTAGATATAACTAAATATATTAATTTTTAAAATTTAAAATTCGTTAAGCTCCTTTAATTAAATTGATAGAGTAAAAAATACCAACGAAGAACAGATTAATAGCTTATTAATTACCAATATCAGTTAGAAGAAATAAAGTTGCTATCGCTTAAATAAACAAAATACATATCTAATATCCCAAATAATTTTGGTAATGCCTGATTCTCTGGTCTCTACTAACTTAAGAAAATTAAAAAAAAAAATATGAATAATCTTATATTTAAAAAAATATAATTTTATTATTTATTGCAATTATGAGATTGTTTCTGTATATAATTGTTAAAATTTACCCCCCAAAAAAATCTTTTTATATTATTCAAATGCAACGCTTCATCAGTCATTTCTCACTTAAAGAACGAAATAATTATTTGTTTCTTAAGGACGATTAGGTAAGACGGATCATTATGTTCGGAATTTCTTCAAAAGCTAAGAGCCAACGCAGCGTTTTCAGATAAATTGGTCGGAGTCAAAAGTCAATACGGAATTAATACGGAAGCAAATATTGACCGTTTGATCCAATCTGGCTGAAGACTACAGGACTTATTTATTTATTTTATAAACGAGTAGATTAATCTTTAAAATTAGCAGAAGAAGCATTGATTAATTAAAAATTAAATAAGATCAATTGAGCAAAACTAAATGATGCATTCTACTTAATACACCAAATTAGTTGATGTAATTAGACTACGCCAAATAATATGACGCATTTAATATGATGCAGAGGTGTTATTATTAGGAAATAATGAACCAAATGCAAAAAGAAATAATAAAGAGAATTTATCATTTTATTTATTAATTTGAATTTAAAAAATATCAGTATAGATCGAACCTCGTCAGAGGGCGTCGTTCTCTTGCACCCCTAACATATATGCGAAGCGTACAGCAATCAAGTATGTGAACAAATATCAATTTTTCTTTTTATTTAGAGGCATTAATTACATTTGTATCTAAAATATATCTTTAGAGATTTTTTTGTCGTTATTAAGCCATTTTCTTGTACTGAAGGGTTGAGTCAAATTCGTGACAACACCAATAGTTAATTATAAGTTATTTATTTTAGCTTGAAGATTTTTCTTGATTAACGATCACATAAAATATATATTATTTATGAAACATTATCTAACATATTAGACATTAGGTGGTTTAGGTTTAGTAAAAGATTGAAGAGAACAAAAGGAGAGAGAAAGATATCAAAGTTATATATTCATTGTAATTCTATATAATTATAGTGGTTATAGCCACTGTTTAGTTTCTATAAAATTGCAATTAATGATTTTAACCGTGTAATTAATATAAAATAAATAAATAAATAAATAAATAAATAAATAAATAAATAAAATATATATATATATATATATATATATATATATATATATATATATATATATATATATATATATATATATATATATATATATATATATATTTGAAGCCACTTAGATATTAAGATGTTAATATATATTTAATTATCTTTTTTTGGATATAAGTACAAATTGAAATGATCGATCTGATGGTTATCTAAATTCTAAAGGCAGCGGAAGGAAAAGGACTTTGTTTTTTAACAAATAAATATATTATTTAATGCAGAAAAATTTCAACGGGCCTCAAGAAGGCCGAATTTTTTTTTTTTTTTTGAAAAAATTGGGGCATAAGCCCATATCTTTGATGTATTACAGTAAGAAAATGTCAAGAGACTAAAAGCAGACATCCAAAAAATGCTGCAGGTATAAACTCAGAAAAGTAAAACAGTACAGAAGAAAAAAGGTTGAAGAAGAAACCAAGGGCTCAGGATGCATAGAGCAATAAACCCAGGCAACAAAATCATCTAAAAAGATGTAAGGGATCCCCTGGTTGCCGAAAAAACTATCCGTCCAAGGGGAAGCATAGATACACTAGCATTCATCACTGCCCTTCAAAAAAATTGATCTCTGGCTGCCAAAGAGGCCACCCAGAGATCCAAAACAATCGAGCCACTATTCTAGATTCCGAAGGGTAATAGAAATATCACAGGAACACAACGACAGCCCAGAGGCACCATCAAAGCATCTGCTTAAAAACATGAGAATTCTTCCACTTTGAAATTTTGTAGGAAACAACCTTCCTGATATTAGCAGCAATATAGTGGCTTGGCATTGAATAATATTTCCAAATAATCTATCATTTCTGGCTCTCTACACATGATAAGTGATCGCACATATCAACAAAAAATAAAATTTTTTCCAGCTCTTTTCAGTAACCCAATCATCAACACAATTGAAAGCTTGCAGTAAGGTGGGACGAAGCAGCATACGGTTCATACTAGGAATAAGCCATTTGAGGATAACAAATGTGAAATCACATTCAAACAAAAGATGGTTACGGCTTTCAAAGTGTTGGCAGCAAAACACACAATTTTGAGACGTGGAAATACCTCTAGCCAACAGATTATCCGCAGTTTTCAACCCATTTTTAAAAGATAACCATGTGAAACAAGAAAAGCGTAAAGCATGTTTCTTACGCCAAACAAATTTGTGCCAACAAACAGTAGGGTTATCTTTATAAAAATCCTTCTTAAAGTGCTAAAAACTTGGCTTTTCAGAATCAACTCAAGAGCAAGTAAAACCAGAGTTCACAATAGGCACCGAAGAAATCATAGTCTTGATAAGATCAGGTAAGTTATAATGTGGCTTCCAATTCCCATTAAGAATCAGCCAACTGATTGGAAATTTAGAGAAAGTAAAGCTCTCGAAATTTCCAATCCCAAGCCTGTAAGCAATCAAATTTCCAAAGCACCATGGGTCCCAAAGTAAAGAAAGTTTGTTGTTATCAAAAACCTTAAAAATTAGGTTTTGCTTAATATTGTCAGCTAGATCAACTAAATTCTTCCAATAAACAGAGCAACGATGATTCTTGGGGTTCCAAAAGGAAGTATATTTTTCCCTCCACCAACTGAAAAGAAGATTATCCGAATTATAGAATATCCATATGATGGAACAACCAAAAGCATGAGAAAGCAGAGGTATTGCCGGTATATCAAGCCCACCGAGATGTTTTGGTTTACAAGTATCTTTCCAACATATCATATGTAGCTTTCTTTTAGTAATATCGCCAAAAAACAACAATCTGAAACAGATTTTGTTGATAGTTTTACAGCAGGTTTTAGATAAAATAGCCCCACAGATCCAGTAGGCTAAGGTGTTAGAAATTGTGAATTTGAGATATTGCAGCCTACCAGCAAACGATAGAATTTTTGCTTTCCAACCATCAAGGGAGTTCTGAATTTTTTGCATCAAAGGTTGAAAATCACTCAGTTTAAGTCTCCTATAGAAAATAGGAATCCCCAAGTATCTAATAGGGCAGTCAGTAATAGGGATGTTAAGAATACTAGAGAAAGATTGAACATTCAAAACATTCCTAGGAAAGATAATGGTGCTCTTATCTTTGTTAATGGTAAGTCCCGAAATATCAGCAAAGTGGTTAAGAAGATCTGCAAGGGCTTGAGCATTCAGAGAAGAAACCTTACCAAGCACCAGCAAATCATTAGCATAAAGGAGGCGAGAAATGTGGGAGTTACCCAAAGAAATTCCTTGAAAATTGTTATAAGCAACCATCTCTTCAAGACATGAAGAAAGACCATCCATAACAATACAAAAGAGGTAAGGAGACAGTGGGCACCTGTCTAAGACCAAAAGTTGAATTAAAATGACCTTCTAAAGCACCATTGATGCAAATAGAGAAAAAAAAATGTTAAAAATACATCCATTGATCCAAGAGACAAATTTTGGAGGGAAGCCTTTGCCAAGAAGACGATTAAGAAGATATTCCCTGGAAACAATGTCAAAAGCTTTATGAATGTCGAATTTGGCACAGAAGTGCTTATCTCTAGTATTAAGATTGAAATCTCCGAGAAGTTCAGCGGCCAGAAGGATGTTATCAGAGATTACTCTGTCATTGATGAAGCCAGCTTGGCTAGGATGAATGATGAAATGCATGACCGCTTTCATTCTGTTAGCCAAAATTTTTGCAATAATTTTGTAAAATGTGTTGCAAAGAGAGATGGGCCTATAATCTGCAATGTTGGTTGCATGAGAACGTTTAGGAATCAAAGCAATGGTCGTGGATTTGACATGTTTTGGCAAGGAGCTAGAGCAAAAGAAAGAAGATATCTCTTCACAAAGTTGCTTTCCAATAGTGTTCCAGGTGGCCTTATAAAATTCAAAAGTGTATCCATCAGGGCCAGGAGAAGAGGAGTTTGTGAGAGAAAAAAAATCACATCTTTGATTTCTTCAGTGGTAACATTAGTAGTTAAACTAGAGATAAGATGCTGGGGTATGGTGCTCCCAATAGGAGTGTCCCAATTATCAGTGATAGGCATAGAAGGAGTGTTGTAGAGTTTCTGGAAGTGAGTAACCATAGCATCTTTGATTTCAGCAGGATCAGACAGAATTCTATCATCCAAGGTGATAGTTTTAATAAGGCTATGGTTGTGTCTAGAATTGATTCTTGAATAAAGAAACTTTAGGTCATCTTCCCCACTAGACAACCAATTGACTTTAGCTCTTTGTGTAATCCAAGTAGTCCAATCTGAATTTCTCTCAAAAAAATTGTGATTAATACTCATAAGATCCAAGTTAAGAGTATGATCCAAGGGGGAAGCTTGGATTTGATCCAAGAGAAGGTGTTGAGTCTTGGAAAGATCTTTTATTTCTTGCTTGAGAGAGTTAGAGGATGCTCAGGAATGAGTTTTAATGCTATTTTTGAGAGTCTTGAGTTTATGGTAGAAAGAACAAAATTGGACTACTTTGATTAGGAAGTGAGAAAGCAGAAATGAGACAATCCCAAAAGCTGGCATTAGAAGCCCAATAGTTCTTATAAAGAAATATATGTTTTTGCTAATAATTAATCTCATTTTACAAAATGATAAGAGAATGATCCAAAATTTGGGGATCTCCAACTCTATAAAAAGAGTTAGGATAAGAATTTAACCAAACATCATTGACTAGCATTCTATCCAGCTTTATATGAATGGGATCCTCTATTCTCTGATTATACCAAGTGTAATAATGACCAACTGAAGAGAGCTCATTAGCACCAATGCTAAAAATCAAATTGTTAAAATCCGAGAGCTTTCCATTATGAAGAGTAATACCACCCTCCTCATGAGCATATCTGCAACAATTGAAATCCCCAAGGATGATCCAAGGGGAGGTAATATTTTTTGATAATTCCAGAATCTGCTTCCAAAGAGTGAGTCTATCCTCTAGCAAATTAGCAACATAGATAACAGAGACAAGGCAAGTTTCAATTTGCCCCGAGTAAATCACACTATGGATCAGCTGACTAGAAGTGAAAAGTGGTTTGAAATTTACAGTGAGGGAATTTCATTTAATCCAAATTCTCCCCAGATAAGAATAAGCAAAATTATCAAAAGAACCTTCATGAGGGAAAATAGTATGGGTGTTTAAGAACCAAGGGTTCGTGGAAGATGTAAAAGTAACTCTAGCTTCAAGAACAAACATAAAATCTAGATTAAATCTAGAAACAAGGTCTTTGCAATAGATAACTTTGTCCAGGTTATTAAACCCACGGGTATTCCAAACAGTAAATTGGGGGCAAATCATTGAGACTTTGAGGTGGGGGTAGTTGCCTTCTTGGCATGTTTAGCTCTAGTGTTTTTGCTGCTAGGAGGGTTTGTTTGTGAATTATTGTTTTTGTTTTTGCCTTGCTCCAAGCTATCTGAAGCAATATTTCTCTGGTCTGTAATACTCTCAGAAAGTTCCGTATCTGGAGGGCGCAGGGAAGATGACGGTCCTTGAGAATTGTGGATTGGCTCTAGCATAATAAGTTGGTCATTTAGTGTGTCAAATTTGTTGTTGGTGGAGAGCTTAGGGGGTTTAGAAAAAATAGCATTTGGGATGGTAATCAAAGTGGGAGAAGAAGAGGGTTCAACTTAAGTAGAGGGCTGTTCTTCAGATGGAGAATTAAGGTTTGGGATAAGTGTTTGGGTAGGTGGAGGCACCTGATCCATGATGCTGGAAGGTGGAGTGGAAAGGTTGGAAGCAGTTGGGGGTTGGACAGCTGGGAGGGTAGGGGGCTTCGGGATGGTGAGACCAGGAGGAGGGTTGCTATGAGGTTTGCGGCTAGTGCTCCTACTGCGGATTTTTGGTGGTTCAGGAGGTTGAGGGTTTGGTTCTTAGGACAGGAATTCGGAGGGTGCATGATGGAGCTACAGTGAGAGCATGTAGTGGGTTTCCAATCATATAACACAGTGAGAGGAGATCTATTACCGTCCACAGAAATAAAAATCTCATCAGGTAGAGTGGAAGAGCTACTAACCTGAACACAAACTCTAGCGAATGTTAACTTGGTTTTAGCTGCCGTAAGAGCATCGACCGCCAAAGGTATCCCAACACAGCTAGCAATCTTAGAAATCCCCTCAGGAGTCCAGCACGAAAGAGGCAGGTTTTTGATCTTGATCCAAAGAGGAATAGAGGGAAATTCTTCCCAGACAGGAACAAAATCCGGCGTCCATTTATGTAGGATGAATGGTTTACCGAAGAAAAACTATGGACCGCCCAACCAGGCCATCTCGTAATCCTCTATCGGAGTAAATTTAAGCAGGAAGAATCCCTCATCCAAGGTAAGATGAGAAAATGTACCCTTAAGGTTCCAAGCTTTTTTGATAGTGGAGAGAAGAGCTTCGTAATAGGGTCGACAGCCAATCGAATAACCGACTAAAGAGAGCGACCATTCGGGGGAGCCGGCGTCAAATTGAGCTTTAGTGAACTAAGCATTAAAGTTTTCTGTTGGAAAATGACCTAGCGAAGAGATGAAGTCGTTAGAAGATTTAGAGGCGACTAGAAATTTCTAGTCTGGGGGGGATCTAGCAGAAGGGAGAGTTTGCGCAGTAGAGAAAGATAAAGGGGGGAAGTGAGCAAAGGAGGAAGAGGAGGACATCCTGGGGGAAATCCTCCCCAGAGGCGGAGATGTGGCGGCCAAAAGAACAAAGCCCTAGCAAAGCAAGGGTGCACAACTCCTCTGGTTCTCAAAACACACACGACGGCCGAATTTACAAGCCAGAATAGTAGTATTATATATATATATATATATATATATATATATATAATATATATATATATATATATATATATATTTAATTTTTTTTTTTTTATAAAACAAAATTATATTAAACCCAAAAAGAAGTACAAGAAGTAATGTAGCTAAAGACAAAATTAAAAGAAAATACAAAAAAGAACTTAATCTGAATGGCTCAGTAATTGGTCGAGGCTCCCAGCTTCCCTGAAGCCAAGTACAGACCCTCCAATTTGGTGAAGGTACACAAGAAGAAAATCAAACCAACCGATCAAGCAGAAACAACCGAGCAAGAGACCAACACCAAAGGTTGCCATGAGCCAAGATGACGAGGAAACGAGCTACAGCCACATCATCGCCAGCACACCCACGACCAACAAAAAATTTGATGCACCACCAAAAAAGCCAACCAGAGAGACAGGAAAGCAACAAACACTGGAAACTACCTGCCCCATCTACCCCTCCCACGAGACCTCTCATGAGAACTGACAGAAAGAATCGATCTGTCACGAACCAATTTAAAATCATGTCTACGATCAGAACCTGTACAATACTCCGAAGAGGAATCTGATTCAAATTTAGACGAACAATGAAGCCAATCAAGATGAACCCTCACATCCACCCTAGAATTATCGCCCACATGGTACACCAAAGCTTGTGGTTCGATTAAGTTCACAGGCACATCCGCAAAAGAATTAGAAATAACCAAACCTTCACCAAAAATAACATCACTTGTAACAACAGCACCTCCAGCAGTAGCCTCATAAGCTTCCACACCCCCATTAGGTTTAGGCGAAACAACATAATTCACACCGCAAATAACATCATTAAAACTCCCACAGTCATTTTTCACGAGCATAGGATCCCCTCCCCTCACAACAGCAAGGATACAGGGAGAAAAAGGAGTAGAACCCGAGGGGCATCAACGTTAACCAAAGCCATTTCACCCAACAAATTAACAGGCACAGACACAGGTAAGTCCACATCAGAATAAACAACTTCAGATTCCATAGGAACCGAAACAGCACAGGCTAAACCCGAGCCCAAGATCACTGCATTAATCCCCAAACCATCATCAACACCCCCAACAGCAAGATCAACATAACTCGAATTTAGAGCAATAACAGGCTCCTCCTGACCATCCGAAGACACACACACACAGGATTAACACCCCCATCGACAGGGACTAAATTATCACAGATTGAAGGAAGAGTGGGTTCGGGTAGAGCCAAAGCATAAGAGTTCACAATGGGAGTAGAAACAGAAGCCACCGGTGGCTGAGCCGAATCCACAGCCTGCCTCAAATGAGGGAATAACTTAATACAATCAGACTTCTTTTGACCCACATCTTTGCAATGAGGAAAGAAACTAGGTACACCTTCAAAAATCACTTTCTGAATGTATCCTAAATTCTCCGGCCCAAGCCAAACAGAATCAGGATGGTTTTTGGAAATGTCAACTTCGACAAGAATACGAGCAAGTGAAGGTCTCGAACCAACAGCTGTGGCATTATCGGTATGAATCAGACAGCCAAATAGGGAACCCATACCAAAAAGAATGCGAAGAGAGAAAAGGTGAGGACGAAGCCCCGGAAAGGAAATCCAAACAGGGACTATTGGAGACTCCTCCGATAGGTCAAGGAGCTGCGACCATTTTATTACTTTCATAAAACAACCAAAAACAAAATATGATCTATGCGAAAAAATCCTACCATAGTCGATGTCATTAGATAGCTTAATCAAGACATTAGACTAGTCCAAAAGAGTAATAGAGAACTCATCGGATAATTTGAGGTTGAAAAAAAAACCTTCGTATCGAGTCTGAAGATGGCCGCATCAACGGAAATTTGCCCACTAAAGCGAAATTGAAGGGTTTAGAAAGATACAGGACTTCATCCTCTGAGATCCACAAAGCCGGCATATCCCGAATCGTAGAAACTTATAGATCCTGAAAAGCCTTAGAAGCATTAGAGCCAAACAAAACCTCCTTGAAGGATTTGGAGAGAATTTTACCCTCAAGAAAACCAGGATCAAGCCGTTTATTTGCCATAAAAAGGATGGAGAAGACCAAGAGATGCGAAAACGGCTAGGGCAAAAGCCCTAGCAGAGCGGCTCCTCCCAAATCGCAAGCATAGTTGCAAAATAACTTGATTATAATATATATTGCTTTCACAGTATCATTCCAGACACAGGAAGTAAAATCAAGATTACCAGGTTGCTTCAGCATAAGGTAAACGTTGTCATTTCACTAAATATTCAGTTACCACATCATCATTTCCAGTTTTACTGATTCTATCAGCAAATATTCGCTCCACCTGGCATAGCAAATCGAGTCTTCTAATAGAGATAACATGAAAACAGGGAATACTGAAAAAACCTACTTACAATAGAATCAAATAAATAAAAAGAAGAACCTGACTATATTGTTTGATAAGATCAAGCTCCATTTATTTGCTAACATCATGAACCTCAGTCTGATACATATATATATATATATATATATATATATATATATATATATATATATATATATATATATATATATATATATATATATATATATATATATATATATATATATATATATATATATATATATATATATATATATATATATATATATATATATATATATATTGTATCAGGCTGAGGTTTATCCCTTTATCTGTCAATAATGTGGTAACTGAATATTTAGTGAAATGGCAAGGTTTACCTTATGTTGAAGCAACCTGGTAATATTGATTTTACTTCTTGTGTCCGGAATGATAATGTGAAAGCAATATATATTATAATCAAATACTATTCTGGATTGTAAATTCGGCCGTCTGACGAGGTTCGATCTATAATGATATTTTTGAAATTCAAATTAATAAATAAAATGATAAATTGTCTTTACTATTTCTTTTTACATTTGGTTCATTGTTTCCTAACAATAACACCTCTGCATCATATTAAATGCGTCATATTATTTGGCGTAGTCTAATTACATCAACTAATTTGGTGTATTAAGTAGAATGCATCATTTAGTTTTGCTCGATTGATCTCATTTAATTTTTAATTAATCAATGCTTCTTCTGCTAATTTTAAAGATTAACCTGCTCGTTTATAAAATAAATAAGTCCTGTACTCTTCAGCCAGATTGGAGGATCAAACGGTCAATATTTGCTTCCGTATTAATTCCGTATTGACTTTTGACTCTTGACTCCGACCAATTTATCTGAAAACGCTGCGTTGGCTCTTAGCTTTTGAAGAAATTCCGAACATAATGATCCAGTCTTACCTAATCGTCCTTAAGAAACAAATAATTATTTCGTTCTTTAAGTGAGAAATGACCGATGAAGCGTTGCATTTGAATAATATAAAAGATTTTTTTGGGGGTCAATTTTAACAATTATATACAAAAACAATCTCATAATTGCAAAAAATAAAAAAAATTCTTATTTTTTAAATATAAAATCATTCATATTTTATTTTTATTTATTTATTTTCTTAAGTTAGTAGAGACCAGAGAATCAGGCAATACCAAAATCATTTGGGATATTAGATATGTATTTTGTTTATTTAAGCGATAGCAACTTTATTTCTTCTAATTGATATTGGTAATTAATAAGCTATTAATCTGTTCTTCGTTGGTATTTTTACATAATGGCCATTTTAAAACAACAAGTATTACGACTTTGTTATATATAGTATGCAAATATATAATGATATGTGTGAAGCTGAATGGGATACACGGACATTACTTGTCATATATATATACAATTTAGGTCATCTACAACCGAACAATATTTTTCGGTTTGCAGTAGCCGCGTTCGTACAACAAAACGACAAATTGAATATCATCTTCGTGTTTTGAATAGTGCCACAACAGAGCGAAAAAGTAAAATGCATTTATGTTTGGCGTTCGAGTGGCAACTTACGACAATTACAAATGGTCAAAAGCGTTTGGTTCCGTTGGAGATGTCATTAGTAATAGAAAGAAACGATATGAAATCAGCACTATGCATTCATGTGATGCAACATTTTATGGAGGATATTGGATGTCTAATGCAACAATCATTCATCAAAGTCATAAATAAAAAATGTCCACTATAAAAAATCCGAAAAAAAGTCCCAAACGAAGTCTAAAGATATGAACCGCTCAGCCTATTTTGCAATAGTGCAAACCAAAAAGTTCATTAGATTAGGAGAGTTATTTATTTTTATAAAAAGAAGAGCAGAAAACTATCGAAATCATTGCATTAATAATTGTGATTAGTTAATCTATATAACAACCCTTAACTTATACCTAAGGCATGACACTGTTATTATTAAACATATAATGATGTGAGCATTTGTCTAATGTAAATGCGCATTGAAAGAAATATTAAATTCATGATTATTGTTGCGTCCTGGAGTATTCGCGACGGTAGAGAAATATTTAGTTTAACGTCTTAGCATTGTACGAAGATCCAGCACACAAACAGATAAGTAAGAGGGTGTAGCATTCAAAAGAGACACCAAAGTTTTTACGTGGAAAACCACTAAAAAGGGGGAAAAACCACGGGGCCTGGCCCAGTTTGAATGAATCCACTAGTATTTGCAGTCGATTACAAATGAGGCCCTTCCTTGGGAGAAGGCCTTGGATTGATGTAGCAAATCTACATCATATAGATTGTATTACATGGTAGGAATTACATATACATGTTTGTCTGGTCGGAAGGACCGTAGTCGGAAGGAGACCGGGGTCAGAAAGACCATTGTCTGTTGATGGAGGTCGGAAGGACCATAGTAGGCGACGAAGGCCTGAAAGACCGTAGTCGGAAGGAGATTGGGGTCTGAAAGACCGTTGTCTGGTGATGGAGGTCAGATGGACCGTAGTAGGCGACGAAGGCCTGAAGGATCGTAGTCGGTAGGAGACTAAGGTCTGAAAGACCGTTGTCTGGTGATTGAGGTTGGATGGATCGTAGTAGGCGACAGAGATCAGAAGGACCGTAGGCGGTAGGAGACAAGGAGTCAGGTGTTAGACCCAGTGTCACTTGGAAGATCGGGTGTTGATGGTCTGGCCTTGAGTAGGATGTCGGGTCTGAACATCGGGCCTTAAGCAGGATGTCGGGTCTTCAGCTGGACGTAGGGACTGAACGTCGGGCCTTAAGCGGGACGTCGGGTCTTCAGCAGGACGTAGGGACCGAGTGTCGGGCCTTGAATAGGACGTCGGGTCTTCAGTAAGACGTAGGGGCTGAACGTCGGGCCTTAAGGTGGTGGTCCGGTGAGGTTCTGTTGTGGTCCGGCGAGGTTCCTGCGATGATCCGGCGGTGGTCCGGCGAGGTTCCTGCGGTGGTCCGGCGGTGGTCCGACGAGGTTCCTGCGGTGGTCCGGCGGCTGTCGAGGAGGAGCTCCTTCCTTCTCTTCTCTTCTTCTCTCTCTTGGTAGGGATCCTCTCTTGTGAAGAATGAGGGCTCTATTTATAGATTTTCTGGAGTGGCATGGCTTGTAAATAGGTGTGAGATCAAGGGCGAATAAGGAGTGGTCGAATGGACGGCCGATGCTGAATCCTACGATCGTACACCGTTCATTGGTCATTTGAATGCCTTAGTAATGTTGGAATTTAATGATCTTGGGCTCGTTGGATTCGTCTCGTCGAGCCGTTCGATTCGAGTATAAGCTCGTCAAAATCAGAGTCCGTTTGGTAACTCAAATTGTGGTTTGAACCTTCAAACAGCGCTTCGGGTTCATGATTTGGACCCCTTTGGGCTCGGATTGGGTCGAACTTGGTGTCATTGGGTTCGTATTTCCGAGACGCTCAGTTCGACAGTAAGCTCTCTGAAATCGAAGTTCATTTGCTCCCGAATTTAATTTTCGAAGTTTCCAACTGGCTTTTGCCTCAAGATTCGTGCCCAATCAAGCTAATTTAATGACGACGTATCAGTTGCCCCCTATTTTCTGACGTCGAAGCTTCAGGAGTCTGAAAATATTTGTCACAAATTTTAGAGAATTTTTTCGATTGAGTCAAAATTGATCTTGCGTGTGGGGGCTCCGAAATGCTTCGAAAGTGTCAAAATCGAGTCCGGAACGTCGAAATATGTGTCCGGGGACCCCAAAAATGTCGAATTCGGACTTGTCAGGATGAAAAACGGGCCCAAAAATGGACCGGGCGGAGGAACCGGCCGGCCGACCGGCCGGCCGGCCGGCCGGCGGCCGCAGCCGCCGCTGGCGACGCGGAACAGCGGCTGCCGGCCACTCTCGCGCGGAACCGCCGCGCGCTCGCGCGCGCGCGCTCGCGCGCGCGCTCGCGCGCGCGCGGGATGCCCCACGCGGTCGCCTGGCCGCTCTGCGCGGCCTCCCCCTGACCGCTCCGCGGCGCCTGCTGGCCCGCCTGGCCGTGCCGCGGTCCGCTTGGACCGTTCCGCAGTCCGCCTGGACCGCTCCGCTGCGGTTGCTGCCGGCGGCCAGCCAAAGGCTGGCCGTGATCCGCGTGATTTTCCACGCGGATTGGTGCGTTGTCCGTGGTTTTTTTGGGAGAGAGGTGTGTCGGTTCGGCCCACCGACATTGTGGGCCCCACATGCACGAAAATAGCATTTTTTGGCTATTTTTGGGTTCAAAAAATTCCGAAAAATCCCAAAAAATTCTAAAAAATTCGGAAAATTTTTAGAAAAACAGAAAAATTCTGAAATGGCAATAACTCCCATCCTTTCTCTCCAAAACCTATAAATAGCCCCCTTAGGCCTTTAGAAAACTTGCACCTCTTCTTCTTCTCCTCTTTTCTTCTCTTTTTCTCCCTCTGTCCTTCTGATTGAGGTGTTTCCTTGGTCTTCCAAGGCCCCTCTCTCTGCAAGGAAGTCTGGAGATTCTTTCTTCTCCCTCTTCTTTCTCTGTCCTTCTGATTGAGGTGTTTCCTTGGTCTTCCAAGGCCCCTCTTTCTGCAAGGAAGTCCGGAGATTCTTTCTTCTCCCTCTTCTCTCTCTGTCCTTCTGATTGAGGTGTTTCCTTGGTCCTCCAAGGCCCCTCTCTCTGCAAGGAAGTCCGGAGATTCTTTCTTCTCCCTCAGTCCTTCTAATTGAGGTGTTTCCTTGGTCTTCCAAGGCCCCTCACTTTGCAAGGAAGTCCGGAGATTCTTTCTTCTCCCTCTATCCTTACTATTGAGGCCTTCTCTCGATTTTTCGAGGCCCCTCTCTTGGCAAGGAAGTCCGGAGATTTCCCCTCCTTCTCTTCTCCCTCTGTCCTTTCTATTGAGGCCTTCCCTCAATTTTTTGAGGCCCCTCTCTTGGCAAGGAAGTCCGGAGATTTCCCCTTCTTCTATTCTCCCTCTGTCCTTTCTATTGAGGCCTTCCCTCGATTTTTCGAGGCCCCTCTCTTGGCAAGGAAGTCCGGAGATTTCCCCTCCTTCTCTTCTCCCTCTGTCTTTTCTATTGAGGCATTCCCTCGATTTTTCGAGGCCCCTCTCTTGGCAAGGAAGTCCGAAGATTTTCCCTTATCCCTCTTTTCTTTGAGAGATCTTGTGGAGTTCTGATGTTTGGTGGTTGGCAATGGAGGTCGGATAGACCGTTGTAAGGAGAGAGGTTGGAATGACGGGCAAACTTCCAGCATCGGGAGGAAGTATGATGACAGGCATGAATTAACATCGGGTAGTCATACAACGTCGGGTAGAAGACCGACGAAAGTCTATTAACTGGTAGAAGTCCGACGACAAGGAGAAGTCCGACGTAATGTAGAAGTTCGGCCTCGGGCAGAAGACCGATGAAAGTTTGTCGACGGGCAGAAGTCCGACGACGAGTAGAAGTCCGCTGATGAGCAGAAGTTCGATGACAAGGAGAAGTCCGATGTAATGTAGAAGTATGGCCTCGGGTAGAAGTCAGATGAAAGTTCATCGACGGGCAGAAGTCTGACAACGAGTAGAAGTCCGGTGACGAGCAGAAGTTCGACGACAAGGTGAAGTCCGACGTCGTGTAGAAGTACGGCCTCGGGCAGAAGTCCGATGAAAGTTCGTCGACGAGCAGAAGTCCGCTAACGATTAGAAGTCCGACGTCGAGTAGAAGTACGCTGACGAGCAGAAGTCCGACGTCGGGTAGAAGTATTATCGGGTAGAAGACCGACAAAAGTTTGTCGACGAGCAGAAGTCCGACGACGGGTATTAGTTCGGTGACAGGAAGAATTTCGGCGTCGTGTATTAGTCCGTCGAAAGTCCTGTAAGGTAAAAGTTTAGCGCAGGAGGAAATTCAAAATCGGGAAGAATTTTAACATTATAGAGAAGTCAGATAGAAGTCTATTGACGACATTCTAGCGACGTTAACCAAGAACGTGAGACTTTTCCGAGGTTTTAAGCCGGAGCCCTGCTCGACGATGTTAACCTGTGTGGAAGAGGTCGGGAGAATCCACTAAGGATGTGAGACCTTTCCGAGGTTGTATGCCGGAGCGCTGCTCGACGATGTTAACCTGTGTGGAAGAGGTCGGGAGAATCCACCAAGGATGTGAGACCTTTCCGAGGTTGTATGCCGGAGCCCTGCTCGACGACGTTAACCTGTGTGGAAGAGGTCGGGAGAATCCACCAAGGATGTGAGACCTTTCCGAGGTTGTATGCCGGAGCCCTGCTCGACGACGTTAACCTGTGTGGAAGAGGTCGGGAGAATCCACCAAGGATATGAGACCTTTCCGAGGTTGTATGTCGGAGCCCTGCTCGACGACGTTAACCTGTGTGGAAGAGGTCGGGAGAATCCACCAAGGATGTGAGACCTTTCCGAGGTTGTATGTCAGAGCCCTGCTCGACGACATTAACCTGTGTGGAAGAGGCCGGGAGAATCTACTAAGGATGTGAGACCTTTCCGAGGTTGTATGCCGGAGCCCTGCTCGACGACGTTAACATGTGTGGAAGAGGTCGGGAGAATCCACTAAGGATGTAGGACCTTTCCGAGGTTGTATGTTGGAGCCTTCGCTCGATGACGTTAACCTGTATGGAAGAGGTCGGGAGAATCCACCAAGGATGTAGGACCTTTCCGAGGTTGTATGTCGGAGCCTTCGCTCGACGACGTTAACCTATATGGAAGAGGTCGGGAGAATCCACCAAGGATGTAGGACCTTTCCGAGGTTGTATGTCGGAGCCATTGCTCGACGACGTTAACCTGTGTGGAAGAGGTCGGGAAAATCCACCAAGGATATAGGACCTTTCCGAGGTTGTATGCCAGAGCCTTCGCTCGACGACGTTAACCTGAGTGGAAGAGGCTGAGAGAATCCACCAAGGATGTAAGACCTTTCCGAGGTTGTATGTCGGAGCCTTTGCTCGACGACGTTAACCTGTGTGGAAGAGGCCGAGAGAATCCACCAAGGATGTAAGACCTTTCCGAGGTTGTATGTCGGAGCCTTTGCTCGACGACGTTAACCTGTGTGGAAGAGGCCGAGAGAATCCACCAAGGATGTAAGACCTTTCCGAGGTTGTATGTCGGAGCCTTTGCTCGACGACGTTAACCTGTGTGGAAGAGGCCGAGAGAATCCACCAAGGATGTAAGACCTTTCCCAGGTTGTATGTCGGAGCCTTTGCTCGACGACGTTAACCTGTGTGGAAGAGGTCGAATCAGATCCCCCTGGGATCGATTCTGCCTTGATTGGGAGAGGGCGTATGCCACGTGTATCCCGAATCAAAGGTTAAGAATGGTCTATCTTTAGACCATTACTGCCTTTTTGAGGTTGAGATCAAGACCTTGCCCAAGGAGTAGAAGTCCAGTAAGGGACTGTACATGGTTTGAATTTTATCGGAAGCTTCCATGTATTTGCCTAGAGTTTCCTTAAATATTGTCTTTGCTTTAGAAGTCTTGGAGGGATCTTCTTGACTAAAATTGAAGTTAAGGTTGCCCCCCAGTCTGGATCTGATTCCATGAAATTAATGCATCAATAGCAGTCGAATAACCTTTTGAGGTTGAGCCAAAATTGCCCCCCAGTTGGGAACCAGGTTCCCACAGACGGCGCCAAACTGTTGCGTCCTGGAGTATTCGCGACGGTAGAGAAATATTTAGTTTAACGTCTTAGCATTGTACGAAGATCCAGCACACAAACAGATAAGTAAGAGGGTGTAGCATTCAAAAGAGACACCAAAGTTTTTACATGGAAAACCCCTAAAAAGGGGGAAAAACCACGGGGCCTGGCCCAGTTTGAATGATCCACTAGTATTTGCAGTCGATTACAAATGAGGCCCTTCCTTGAGAGAAGGCCTTGGATTGATGTAGCAAATCTACATCATATAGATTGTATTACATGGTAGGAATTACATATACATGTTTGTCTGGTCGGAAGGACCGTAGTCGACAGGAGACCGGGGTCAGAAAGACCATTGTCTGTTGATGGAGGTCGGAAGGACCATAGTAGGCGACGAAGGCCTGAAAGATCGTAGTCGGTAGGAGATTGGGGTCTGAAAGACCGTTGTCTGGTGATGGAGGTCAGATGGACCGTAGTAGGCGACGAAGGCCTGAAGGATCGTAGTCGGTAGGAGACTGGGGTCTGAAAGACCGTTGTCTGGTGATGGAGGTCGGATGGATCGTAGTAGGCGACAGAGATCAGAAGGACCGTAGGCGGTAGGAGACAAGGAGTCAGGTGTTAGACCCAGTGTCACTTGGAAGATCGGGTATTGATGGTCTGGCCTTGAGTAGGACGTCGGGTCTGAACATCGGGCCTTAAGCAGGATGTCGGGTCTTCAGCTGGACGTAGGGACTGAACGTCGGGCCTTAAGCGGGACGTCGGGTCTTCAGCAGGACGTAGGGACCGAGTGTCGGGCCTTGAATAGGACGTCGGGTCTTCAGTAAGACGTAGGGGCTGAACGTCGGGCCTTAAGGTGGTGGTCCGGCGAGGTTCTGCGGTGGTCCGGCTAGGTTCCTGCGATGATCCGGCGGTGGTCCGGCGAGGTTCCTGCGGTGGTCCGGCGGTGGTCCGACGAGGTTCCTGCGGTGGTCCGGCGGCTGTCGAGGAGGAGCTCCTTCCTTCTCTTCTCTTCTTCTCTCTCTTGCTTGGGATCCTCTCTTGTGAAGAATGAGGGCTCTATTTATAGATTTTCTGGAGTGGCATGGCTTGTAAATAGGTGTGAGATCAAGGGCGAATAAGGAGTGGTCGAATGGACGGCCGATGCTGAATCCTACAATCGTACACCGTTCATTGGTCATTTGAATGCCTTAGTAATGTCGGAATTTAGTGATCTTGGGCTCGTTGGATTCGTCTCGTCGAGCCGTTCGATTCGAGTATAAGCTCGTCAAAATCAGAGTCCGTTTGGTAACTCAAATTGTGGTTTGAACCTTCCAACAGCGTTTCGGGTTCATGATTTGGACCCCTTTGGGCTCGGATTGGGTCGAACTTGGTGTCGTTGGGTTCGTATTTCCGAGACGCTCAGTTCGACAGTAAGCTCTCTGAAATCGGAGTTCATTTGCTCCCGAATTTAATTTTCGAAGTTTCCAACTGGCTTTTGCCTCAAGATTCGTGCCCAATCAAGCTAATTTAATGACGACGTATCAATTATGATATGCACATGAGAATGCATTCAGTAAATTATACGTTTTATTATATGTGCGCAAAACATAGCGATCATCATCATGTTATTAGCCTTACAGATCGATAAAAATTTGCCTTTATTTTTAATGATCAGGCTAATAACATCATGGTGGCTGCTAATAACGTATAATTTATTTAATACAATATCATCTGCATGTCATCATTATATCTTTGATAATAGAAATCTCATGGCTTAGGTTTAAGTTAAGGGTTGTTATAAAGATTAACTAATCACAATTATTAATGCAATGATTTTTTTTGTTGAGATATATTTCTGTTGATAACTTTTAAGTGTAGAGCAGAAAGCAAATATGACGTAGGTAATCCTAAATAAATATATGATATAATCGATTTGAGCTGAGAATTTCTCTTGAATCCATTGATTCAGCAAATTGAAAGGCCACGCCGAGTTGACGACATCTTCGCCGAAGCGCCTCTGAAACCTCGCAAGTAAAAGAAGCTAAACTCATAAATATCGAAACGCCTTTTGGTGTAAAGGTCGGAATTTTATTTAAGAAACTCCGTAGTTAAGCGTGCTCACCCGGAATAATTCTGGGATGGGTGGTCTACTGAGAAGTTACACCAACACGGTAAAACTGTGAATCTCTTAGGCCAAATCTAACAATATCTTGATAGTTAAGAGTTTATGCTGTTACAACGCCTACTAGAAAAACGACATAGAATGGTCAGAAATGACGAGAGAGAGAGAGAGAGATCGAGAGAGAGAGAGAGAGAGAGAGAGAGAGAGAGAGAGAGAGAGAGAGAGAGAGAGAGAGAGAGAGAGAGAGAGCATACACGAAGTAGGAAGGAGGAGAAGGTAAGAAGAAATAAAGAGAGGGAAAATTAAGAAGCGATCTTTGTGCATAAGGAGCACTAACTGGTTGATAAAGGGTAGCCTACCACTTCCTCATGCTTATGTCACCCTTCACCGATAACGAAAGTTCACTGACCAATAATATATTAACAAATGTATGGAATCACTGGCATTTACTAACCAAGCTCCTAATGTTAATTGTCAACTTTGGCCTACATCATCAATATATGCTCACCAGCTCTCTTTGATGTTACCACTTACCACCTCCAAAAATAGTCTCCGCCAATATTTGATTTTGTATTGTATTCCAATCATAGTTATGAGGAAAATAATCTGAAAGCAACCCGCTAATCCCGCACATGTTTGTCGTCGTGCACTCACGCTCACCCCGCTTGCCCGAGCCGCCGAGTGTGCATGCTCACTTGCTGGCCCCGCTCGAAAGCCTACGGCCTCGTACTTGGTCACTCTCACCTGAGTCTGCTGGTCATATTGGGTCAACCTGAGTTGGATTTAGATTTGATTATGTGACTTATTTTTCTAATCGGGTTTGGTTCTAGTCGAGACAATTAATAGTGAGTCATTTTCGGGTTTAACTCGAATCTGACCCGAAAACTCTTTTGACACTCCTACTTAATATAGCCAAATTTTTATAACATTATTCTATTTGGTTTTATTCTTTGTGATAATCACTTAAAAGAGTTAATAGTTTTTTTAAAATATTAAATAAATTATATAAATTATTTTATAATCAAATTTATTAATAAATATTAATGCATCAGTTAACATTATATATAATATTAAATTTAATGAAAGCCTTTATTATAGTATCCTTACAATTTTTTTTTTCTTAAAAGGAGTCCGCAAGGAAGTTCAAAATTCAAACAATGCCAGATATGTTCCAACTGCTTGATTTTCGGTCTCCCAAAAGTTCACGGTAAGTGACCAAAATGATTAGAAACTTCCAATTTATTACACATCATGTTTCTAGAAACATTTAATATAATATTCAATTTTTTTTTTTTTTCAAAATAAGTGATGTGATAGAAAATTATAATAATTTGTACATAATTATTTATTATCTTGTTCATATTTTGTGAAGATTAATGAGATTTACATTTTTTTAAATAGTGATAAATTGATAAATAAAATTATTTAAATGTTTTTTTATTAGTTTCAATAAATTCAATAGTTTTTGGAAATATTTTTTGATTTTTTCATAAAAAAATTTGTATTAATTTTTTGAATTTTTGCTCGAAGAAAGTCGTAGCCAAGGCAACGGTCCACATGTCAACGGTAAACGGCGCCGTCTCCTTTGAAAGACCGCACCTGCTCCGGGCCTCCGGCTGCCCTTATCCACCAGTTAATGATCCTTATACGCAAAGATCTCTCCTTTTTTCCTCTCTCGTTGTTTCTACTTACCTTCTCCTCCTTCCTGCTTCGCGCGCGCGCTCTCGCTCTGTCTTTATCCTCGTTGTTTCCGACCATTCTATGCCGTTTTTCTGGTCGGTGCTCCGGCGAGGATGTCGTCAGCCCCGGCGCGGCCATTGAATTCGCTGAGTCGATGGATTCAAGAGAACTACGCAGCTCCAATCGATTCTATCAAATATTTATGCAGGATTGCCTACGTCGTATTCGCTTTCTGCTCTGCCCTATTGATCGGAGCCCTTAAAGGTTTCTAAATCTCAAAACCCTACCCTTTTGCTTTCGAAGAAACCCTAGATAAAATTTTGTGTTCTTGGAAAATTTCTTGCAGCGATAGTGGTGGGACCAATCGCGGGTTTGCTGCTGATATTGGGGAATATTGGAGTAATTCTAGGTCTCTTCCCAGCTCATGTAGCATGGACTGTATACTCCATCATCAAGTAAGTTCTGCTTTTCAAATATTTAATTTTTCGTTTTCCTTTGTTTGATTGAGTTTTTAACTTTTTATGAGGATTTGTTTTACTGGAATATGGGATAGGATAAAAATCAAAAGTATTTTGAAGAATATGGGGATACGATCAAAGTATGCATTTTTAATTCTATAAATGCATACATCAAATTGCTCGTGCTGAGCTCAAGTCAACTCAATCTCAATTTAGCCAGTATAAGCAATTTGGCGTATGCACTTAGTTCCCCAATTTCCATGTCTTCCTTATGAAATCTAAAATAGTATGAAAATTAATATATCAAAGATAGTTTATCCAAAAATGTGCAGAATAGAAAATGTTCAAGAATATGTCAAATAAAGAATGTCCAAATAAATATCCTAATTATACGAGTGACAATCTCTTATTTGATGCATTTATAAATATATTTGTAATTGTGAAAAATAAATCTTATGATGGCACAACTATTATTCTAGGACATTTTTTTAATGATAAAAAGATGGATTTTTCTATGAGAGGAAAGAGTTTTTATAAAGGAGGAACCCCTCATGAGAGATGAATTTGATATGGGGGGCAAGTTCCCCCAGTTTGAGATTATGGATGACTTCGTTGGAGTTGGGGAAAAGTTTCTGAGTATTCAATCGATTACCCAATCTTTTCTGGTAGCTCCTATTTTGTAAATGCAAGGCTTGGCTTTAGATCAGTGGCATCATCCACGATTATCTCATATCTTAGGATATTGAATACAAATTTATCAGTAAGCGATGTTGGGACCTTACTAGCAAGTTTGGCTAAAAATAATAGAGAACTAAAAAGAAAGATAGGAGAGAATAGGAGAGAAACTTTACGATTTTTTTGCTCGAAAGTTGTCTCTTTAGGCTTCCCCTTTGACATCTTATTTATAGGTGAGAGTAGAGTCAATGTTATATAAAAAATTACATTAAAGGTAAATATATAAATGACATAATATGTCCTAATAAAATCTCTCCACAAAAATGATATATGCTAATTATATCTCTTTAATTACATGAGATATGCATTAAGGCTTTCCAAATCTATAAATAACACCATTACTTGTTCTTCTCATGGCACTTTGGATGAGGGTTTCGTGCAGATGCATTTGTATTTGTTTGTGCACCAATTTCTTGACATATATGTAGGAAGTCCGGCCATTTTCCCCATCTATTTAAGTCCATAATAATACTTTTGGTAAGTAAAGGAAGGTTCCTGATTAAAATATAAAACTAAGAATTGGGACATAATATGGGCACACATGATAAGAAGTCAACATTTTATATAGTCTTCAGAGGTATTTTTATACCATTTTTTTTTAATATTCTAGATGCAGCAATCATTTTTTTGGTAATTAGGTAGTTATAGTTTTCGTTTTGGCAAAACACACATATAACCTTCACTTTCAAACTCTATTTTGAGAAGCTATTCTTTGCATTTTCTTGCACATATATTGTGTTAAATTGTAGAGTTGAATTTTTGCTCTACTAAGAAAACATGCTAAACAGATTTTGACATTGGTTGAGTTAGGCAGTTTTGGGGTTTATTTTATTGAGTTTATTTTTCGATTTCGATGTCCTTTTTTCGGCTGCTCTAATTTTGTTTATTTCTTATAAAGAAGGAGAGTTTCATCTTTATGTTTTGATTGTAGAAATAATGGCTGTAAAAAATTTCACAATAAAATCAGAGTGAAATTTGCCTCAACAACTACAAAATGTGGTCATCAATTAGATGAATTTGTATAAAATTCTTCGTTATTTTTGGGCATTGATTTTTTATATTAATTTTGCTCTTAATGATTCCCAATATTGAGCATCTGCTTCTTTCCGGTTGACATTAAGTGGTTCCTTTAACAAATGGAAATAAATATGATGTCTTGATAGATTTGTGTGTACAATTGCTGAATATTGCCCATAATTTAATGGTGTTCTCTTCTACATATCTGAGGTTCTAGTTAACATAAAAATATGATTTTGTTATTTCTTCGCTCACTGCTTTGTCTTCTGAATCGCTTTAAGTAAAATCCTCTTTCCAAATGCTATTTGTTTCGACTTGTTTTTTGTTTCATGATCATTTGCTAGACCTGTATTGAAGTTTGTTTTATATGCAGGACTTGTCGGATCAATGCAGCTCTTAAGTTTGCTATTCTTATTGCTCTTCCAATATTATCTGCCCTGTGGTTGGCTCTTAGCATCTTTGGGAGCGTTCTTGTAGGGATTGGCTATGGTTTTTTCACTCCATGGGTGTCAACTTTTGAAGCTTTCCGACATAAAACTGAAATGAAGAAGTTCCTCCATAGCATTGTGGTAAGTGAAGAAACAGTTTGCCTTGTTTTCTTGTTTAATTCAGTTCCAGGGATCTACAGTTTTGAGACCTTGAAAATCAAATAGGACGGGACATTGGGAACGATCAAAGGCAGTTGTACGGTGGTTAGAGATTTTGCAGACTTCTGCTATCATTCCTATCCACTTTACTTGAAAGAGTTTCGGGAAAGCACCAGTGAACAACATACTTACTCTATAAGGTAAAAGTTTATTATTGTACTAATGAAGTTCTCATTCTTTAAGTAGCACTGATAAGTTTCTGCAACCATTTTTCAAATCATCTTCTGTTCAAGCTTTCATAACATGAGGTCACACACCAACAACACACTTGATCATGACAATCCAGTGCAGGGATTCACCTCTTATGAACTTAGTCTAACCATCGTAGGAGTTGGTAATAGCCACAGAGTAGTAGCCCACACAAATCACTTAATTCCATTCAAATTAATAGCTTTGATACCATTTGTCTTAAAAGTTGCTATGGAACCATAATCGCCATGAAAGGAAGATTTAAAATCCCATAAAAGTGACATACGAATCTTAAATGGTTATACAAGCTGAAGAAAGAGGTGATTTCTCTAGTAACAGAGATTTCAGGAGTAAAAATATATGAGATCTGACACTAAACCAAACTTCATGCTCTATACTGTTAATACCAACGGAATGATTCCTTCCTAGGCGCACAATATTTTCTCACCTTTTGCATCTCTGCTATCCCATGAAAAATCCTTCTCTTATTTGTACATCTCTCATAACCATTGTATAGTTTTTTCCTTCTTGTCGAAATTAGTCTTGGTTTATATGGATAATGTGCTTAAAAAGTCCACATTTAGCTTGTCCACCTTCTTTATGACTTGAAAATCACATCATTGACTTAGGGCATCTCCAACCGAAAATCTCATTTTTTGCTGCAAAATACAGTGAAGCTAAAAAATGGCGTGGTTCATCTCCAATGGAACTCCATTTTGCATCATTTGCAGAAGGTAACCGTCTTTCTCCTCTTTTGCGAGTTTCTTCAGCAAATCCGTAGAGATAGAAAAATAACGCAAATGAACGTCAATATTGGCGTCTCAGTGTTCACCCGCAACCAAACCAAATACCGGAAGTTTTGTTGTTCGGCTGATTCATGTTTTTGGAGTTTGGTTGGAGATGCCCTTAAGGAGAAACTCCTAATTCTATGTGAGAATATGCAGCACAGTCAAAGCACAAGTACCGTTTGCTTTGTAGGACTATACCTCCAAGATCATGCTTCACTTTCAATCCAAATTAAATTTTTGAGTTGGCACCCAAGTCAACTTATTTAACAAGACAAATCAACTGTCCAAGTATGGAAAAAAAAATTTTGGAACAAGAATTATGTATCACCATTCATTAAAATTGTGCAAAATAATATCACTGGTGGATTTCTAACTATTCTGTTTTCCAAGCCATCTGCAGGTTGGTAGATATTCCAGCTTGTATTGTTGTGGGTCTCTTAGGATTGATTGTGGATGTCCCACTTTATACCATCATAGCATTGATAAAAAGTCCCTACATGCTTTTTAAGGGCTGGCAAAGGTTGCTTCATGATGTTATAACTCGAGAAGGTCTATTCCTTGAAACCGCCTGCGTACCTGTTGCTGGTTTAGCCTTTCTTCTCTGGCCGCTTGTTGTCATTGGGAGTGTTCTTTTGGCTATTTTATCGAGCATTTTTGTTGGCTTGTATGGTTCAATTATTGTATATAAGGCAAGTACCTCCTACACTCCTGTGTTTAAATTCTTTGTAGTTTAATTGGAGAACATTTTGGAGTTGTTGGAATCGGAGCTCTTCAATAGCAAGTCTTTGATGCAGGAAAGATCTTTCAGGAGGGGAGTTGCTTATGTAGTTGCCATTGTTGCAGAGTTTGATGAATACACGAATGATTGGTTGTATCTAAGAGAAGGTTCTCTTCTTCCAAAGTAATTCGTCTTTCATTATCTTCTTGGTGTAGTTACAGCCTAATTGATACGAACATGAAACTTATATGGGTAGAAAATTGTTTTTTTTTCTTTTGATGGAATTGTTTTCACTGCTTGAACAGGCCTAAATACAGCAAAAGGAGTAGATCTCACTCATCAGAATCTTCTGTTGGAG
Source organism: Dendrobium officinale (assembly GCA_019514585.1). Taxonomy (NCBI): domain Eukaryota; kingdom Viridiplantae; phylum Streptophyta; class Magnoliopsida; order Asparagales; family Orchidaceae; genus Dendrobium; species Dendrobium officinale. The sequence continues at coordinate 2,871,303 of CM033697.1, forward strand.
CTAGTACCAGAAAAGGAATAAAGAATGGTTCTGTCCGTCAAGATGCACCCGCATTGTTTGTACCTAGCTTGGCTCCTTCCAGATCTGTTAGAGAGACAATCCAAGAAGTGAAGATGGTGCAGGTGGTTTTCTCTTCTAATATTGATGTTGTTAGAAAACTAACCCATAATGAATTTAATATTAGTTGTGACGAGCTATGCACATTTAGATTTGACAAAATGGACGAGTTTTAAATTTCAAGTTTCTTTTTTTGAGGCAATTATCAATAATGAATTTCTTGAAATTTGTTGCAATTTAACTCTCTTCTTGAAGTTCTTTTTTTGGATTGGTATATTAAGAAACCAGGAACCAAAACAAAATCAAACTCAATTGGATCATTCATCAGGAGTTAGTAATTTGTAAATAGTTTAAAAAAAAGTAATTTATAAATAGTAGCATTATTAGATTGCTTGATTTGTTCATTAACTATAATAGATATTATTGATTTATGTTGACCTTGATATCAACTACGAAATTGAACCAACCAATCACGATGAACACGATGTCATGCGAAATTGCTTAGAAATTGCTTATTTCATGAAATGGACCGTGCTATTGCATTCAGAACATCAAAATCACTATAAAAGAACCTATGAACAAATGATATCGAAAATGATGGACTAAAAAGTGACATTGTGTGAGATTGCTCAAATGTCATACATCCGAAACTTCGAAATTATTAGGAAAGAGCACCCACATTGCTCGGGTTGTAGCATAAGGGAAATGACGAGAATTCACCTATGTGCATACTAGTACAAGGAGGAAATTTTCCTGAAAGGCCTACCAGCATTACCCTTGAAAGAATCAAAATTCAACCAAGCACACAAGATTGAATATAAATGAAGATTTTATCAAGTAAGAAAAAGATCTTATTTCAAACCCTAGATTTTAATATTAATAAGCATCAAACCTTATTTGCGACCAATTTAGTTCGTCTTAAGATATAGATAAAGCACACATATAACAGAATTTCGAAACCGGTCTAAGCTTTGGCCACCACCAACTGCAAAACCATGAAGCATGCTCTGTAAATGAATGTTAGAACCTATCACGCACAATAGCAGCAACCCTATTATGAAATCAGGTGAAATATCAGTGGTTTGTCTACTAGAATAGATGGAGCGATTTATAGCTATATGAACTCCTATAAGAATCATGTGGCTACCTACAGTAACCACAGGCAATTCACAACTAAGGGAGGTGAAAGAAGCTAGAAACCATCTGGATGATACAGGCCCACAGTGAGATCAGTAAAACTCACTGCAGGAGCTCAATTCCAGCCGCATCCTAACTCTAATATTGAAACGAAGTAGCTTCACCACAGCATTCCAAGATCTAAATTACGGTGCATGTAGACATGGAAATGGAAATCTGGTTCACACGGAAAAATTCAATGGACACCTCTGAGAAAGGTGACATTAACTTCTGCTTTCAAATGGCATGAACTACTTGAATCAGGTAAAAATTTACTTACCAAGGTGCTGCATTAAATTGTGAAAATTTCCTATAGTTTGCATGTATGAAGAATAAAAAGGAAAACAGGCACTCCAATTTGAGTGCTTCAGAGATTTGTAAAAAGCCAACAAATCTGTTACTTTCTTCTCAGCAATTATGGTCTTAAAACATAGTTCCCCTTTTCATGTTAATAAACTCAATCTTTCTAAACCCTTGGCTGGGAGGAAACCATTTAATACTTACTAACCATAACTTTTAAGGCATATTATTCAATGAGAACAATGGCATTTGTATGAAGTTTGTATGCTACTCTTTTTTTTGTGGTTATTTTGCATTGAAATTCACATTTATGTTCATTTATTGTATTGCCTCATTTCCGGTATTTAACTTTAAGAAACACCCCCTTTTTAAAAAATATATATATATATATATATATATATATATATATATATATATTATCCCTTGTTGCATGTTTTATGGATGGCTGAAAGTGTTGAATCTTACTCTTTATGTTGTGAACTAAAACGTTCCTTCTGAATATCATCTTTTTGAGCAAAAAAAAAGTGCTCAATATCATCCTGTTGTTCCTGTTTATAATTGAGAAGTTTCCAAATTTTAATTAACAGATATGGGAGGAGTGGATGGAGTCCATAGAACTGCGAGGCAAAGAACTTCTTGATGCAAATATAGTCACTGAAGATGAGCTAACTGAATGGCTGAGGACAAAGGAAGCCAAACAAGATATTGTTGGCTTAGGTTTGCCTTCTTATGCATTCTTGCACTTTATGCTCTATTCCATTGAGGCTGGTTCCAATGGACTACTTCTGAGTAATGGCATTGAAGTCAACCACCTGAACAGACCTCATGATCGGCTGTTAGATTGGTTTTTCCACCCTGTGATGGTACTTAAAGAGCAAATCAAGGTCATAAAATTGGAGGTGGAGGAGGTGAGGTTCTTGGAGAAGTTGGTTCTTTTTAATGGTGATAATATGAGCATGCAGTCCTGGGAGAATGGGTCTGTTGTTCCCCAAGATGCTCTAAAGAATGCTCAAATGCAGGCTATTAGCCGGAGGTATGAAGTTTCTTACTCATTTGTGAGATAAGATGTGAAAATTCATTAATCTTCTTAAGTTCACAAGCCTCCCATTCATATACAATTCTCTTTCACATGTGCACATGCATAATCACATGATACATCTCTCAAAATTCTATTATATTCAACACGAATAATGATGCAATTTTCAAACTTCAAAATGGTCATATAACAGAAAACTTCCACAATTTTTTCAGTCATTCAGGCTCTATTTTTCATGCTTATAATCAAAATCACAGGCTTATTGAGACAATTTCAACCAATGGTGGAATCAAGGGGGCTAGAGATGGCTCAATAGCATTTGGAAATGTATAATTTGAAATTTTTATCGTGAAATTCTCTAATTCTGTATATTATAAAAACTTGCGCCCTCCCCAACCTATTTGTAAATTTTGGGTTTGCTCTTTTGGCTCCTCTCACATGCAATTCTAATTATTGCCCAGAGTTCCCAATGACACTATGAGAAACTGGATCTGAATTCAAATGACATCAAGCAAAGCCCTCAAAAGGAAGATTAAAACATCCAAATTTTATTTAAAAGGTCAAATGGAATTCGATTTTTATGTGATTATAGTCTAAATATTCGTCTCATTGAGATGATTCCAACATGCAATTCCAAGTCTAGATGAGTCCGCACAAGTCTTTGATAGCCAAATTATACTCCTTAGATCCATCTCTCCATCTATCTTATCTACTCTCCTCTCCATCACCTAAAACAAAACCTCCATGCCATCATTGTTGGCCATCGCCACCATTGCCTTATTTGCAGTAAGGGAGATCATTCGAAAACCATCCCAGCCCTGTCCATGCCATGAGCGATTATGTAGAAGTGTATGATCTCAACAATTTGTCTTGGAGTGTGCATAGTTCATCTAAGAATATTGTTTAACCTATTGGTTGCTTGTTCAACGGGAGAGAGTTGATACCAAGATTATGCTCTATCATCACCGACCATAATTTCAACCCATGATACTTCTCAAAATTATTCTAGGTGATCCAACCTTTGTATTTTTAATTTGGCAATTTCAGTGGACTCATTACATATAGATCTTTGAAATGATATATTCCTTTGCAATCAGAGTCTTCCACCTTCCTTTATCATTTACAGATGATTTGCAGTGTCTGTCGAGAACTTTGTATGTTCGCTTGCTATCAAATTACGCATTCCCTAACTGGTTTCTAAAGAATTTATTCTTAAGTTAGCTCAGAGAAACTCCTGATAACAAAGACATTTCTGGCAGACAAAGGATGTTTTAGGCAGTGTTTGGGACGGCTTTCTTGCTACTTTTTAAAACAGCTATCTAGTACAAATAATATAATTTTTATAATGAAAAGCTGCTTTAAAAAGCAGCAAAAAAACCGTAGCAAACAAAGTCTTAGTTTTGAGTAAATGTGAAAGATATCAAATAAGATCTCAATAATTTATAAGTTTTTTATGAACACAAAACCTTTGATTTTAGTTTTAATTTTTTTTTCTCAATTCCTGAGGCTTTCATTATCTTCTTAATCTTCTAAGCTATATGCTTCTTCTTCCTTTCTACTGAGCATATCAATGGAGATGATACTAACATATTTTTCTTCAATGAAATTATCCAATTTGGGTAGGTTGGTAGGCATGAGCAGAACTATTACAAAATTTCCAACTTACAGAAGAAAATACAGACATGTGGTGAAGAGTCTTATTGCCTACTGTCAAGAAAAGGAAGCCTCAGGCTCCACAAAAATGCAATTCAACAGATCTGCACCCTCAGTTGAGATTGCTCCAATTGATGTTTAGCTTTTTATAGTGTTTGTTACCTATATATTTCTTTATAGCTTGTGCTAGTTTTGCAAATTTGTTTGGTTTTATTCAACACAGAACTGAATGTAATTAGCATTGCAATGTGAAATAGAGGGATCCAACATATTGTAGGATCAAATGACTTCAGATTTGTATGTAAATGTGATGTGAAGAAAATTAATGATCAGTTTTGATGTAGCTACTTCATGTTCATTTATTTGCCTGAGCAAATTTGAAAGATGAAGGTTGTAAGTAGTTGATAACTTGGCTTATTTATGTTTTGAATGTGCATATTTGTAGTTTAATAAGTTGTTAGACAAAAAAAATTATGAAATATTCATTTATTGCTTGTGGTTATAGTTTTTTTATTTATTTATTTTTATTTATTTATTTATTTATTTATTTTTGCTTGTGGTTATAATTAAGTATCAATGTTTGATTATGATTTTGTTGAAGTATTTTTGTATATTAACATTCTAATTAAGACATAAGAGACTATCTGCTGTATATCTTGCCAAATAGCTTCAGGAAATAGAATCTACTTAGGCAACTAATAATTTTTTTTATGAATGTAGCTGATGAAATAATCTAATAACAAAAGGTTGGAGTAGCTCCATTGGCAGATAATATTAGAGAGTCGCCTTAGATGGTTTGAACGCATAAAATGCCGGCTTTCTGATGACCCGGTTAGGAGAATAGATGTATTATATTTGGCCTATGTTAAGAAAGATAGATGTAGGCTTGAAAAGTCCTTTCATTGTTATATTTAAATTAAAATTTGACTCTTAATAAGACACAATAAAGAAAAAATAGTTCTTGTAACTGATCCCATATAATGGGATAAATGATTGATTTTGTTGTTTTGTTGTTGTATCAAAAGAGATAACAGTAAGTTAAAGAAAGAAATTAAGAGTATAGTTAAATTCCATAAATGTAATCTTCAACATAATTTTTCGATAATAATACTTCTAAAAATTACTCGAAAGATCATCGTCATCCTAAAAAACAATCAAATTCCTAACAAGAAGTCACTAACAAAGTATATTTAGGCTTCATTTGGGACGGTTTTCTTACTACTTAAAGTAGCTTTCTAGTAGAAAATTTTTAATTTTTGTACTAAAAAGTTGTTTTAAGAAGCAGAAAGAAAACTGTCTCAAACAAAGTCTTAATCTTATCATATCTTTCTCTTGTTATTAATATAAAGAACAAATTCTAATAAAGAAGCACAATCACTATTAGCATTTATATAGGAAGCTTTATCAAAGAAGAAGATAAACTCAGAGATAGAAATGTACCTACTGCTTTTCTCCTTAATATTAAGCGGGCGCTGAAGAACTTGTGGGAACTTTGGACATGAATAAGTCTAAGTATATCTAACAAATTAGTTTGAACCCCCAGCCTCTTGAGAAATTTTTATAGAAATAGAAGAAGTAATTCACATGATAGAGCAAACAATAATTATATATAATTATGATGAAAATTTAAACAAAATTTCATGACTAGGCTGGCAATTTTGAACCGTTTCGATCTTTCTTACTTCTTTCTCCAACAACAAGCAAGAAATTATTCTGTGCGGACGTTGAATGCTGTTCGGAGACCAACCAAAATACGCCACATCACCCTTGCACGATACCGCTAACGTGATGCATTCTAGTTGGTCTCCGGATGATGAACTGCATTCGACGTCCGCACATAATAATTTCTCTTCTCAAGCAGTTTTTTAGTAAAAAAAAATTAGTTTGCAAAATTTTTGTAATAAAAAATTACTTTAAAAAGCCGTAAAAAAAACTATTTCAAATGAAATCTTGTTTCTTTTTTTGAATTCCATAATTGATTCTTTAAGCTCCATGTTTTTTTCTCCAACAGTTCATATTTGCAATGTCTAAGGCTTCGTTTGGGATGACTTTCTTACTTCTTCTTAAAGTAGCTTTTTAGTACATAAATTTTAATTTTTGTACTAAAATATTACTTTAAGAAGCAATAAAAAAGCTGTCCCAAACGAAGCCTAAATCAAGCTTTAGGAATACTCTATGAAAATGAAAGACTGTAATGTATACCTATAAAAAAGGCCCACTTGATATGTCCAATACTTCAATGTAATTGTCAATACACAAATCACATTGGAATGGTTGTTCTCAAATTCCTTATGATTGATTGACATTTTCAAATTAAATTTGGCACTTTCAATTCCCGATTAGAATTTAACACAACTTTTCCAAAGCAAAAAAAAAATTGAGTGGTAGTCTGTGTTGATGTCGGATCAGAAACTTTAGGATTTAATTATGATAATATCATCTGAATTTAATTTCAATATATTTTGATGATGATAAGAATAATTTTATTAGAGTTCAAAAAGATCCAAATCAATCACTAAACAAAAACATAGGTCAAATCTAATAAAGAAAGATCATTTCAAATATTTTCAAATCAAGTTTTTTTTTTTTTTTTTTTGTTTACCTCAATCTTTCTTAAGGTAGGTCAAATCTAATACATATACTCTCCTAATCGGATCATCAACGGACGTTTTATGTGACCAAATCATCTAAGGTGATTCTCTCTAATCTTATCTTTGCAACCCTTATTTTAATTTTATGCTTCTTTTTTTATGGCCAACATTTTGCGCCATAAAACATTGTAGATCTCATCAATAGGTTATAAAAATTTTCCTTAGACTTGAGGGGTACTTTTTTGTCACACAACAGGCTCAATGCTCATCACTCTGAATAATATATATGATATATCTAAAACGTATACTTTTATTAATGACTTGATAACCCAAAGCCATAATCAAATTGAGTGTCTACTATTAACGAGCCCGATAAGATTAGAATCATTCAATTCAAAGTTCATTAAAGTAAAAAATATATAACACAATCAAATTAGATATATTAAAACAATATTATGGAGTGTTTGAATTTCTAATAGAGATGAGTAGAATGAAAATTTTTTAAATCTATAAACTTCTCATATCTTCTTGTATTTTTATGCATCTAGAAGAAGATTTTATTGGACTAACTCAATTACGTAATCCTCTTATAAACTTATGGGTAACTCGGGTCTCATTTGGGACATCTTTTTTATGACTTTTCTTTTTAAATTATAATCACAACTTCTATTCGGCCATTATTTTTTCATTATTTTCAAAAAAATTTGGTTGTAGAAAGCTGATTTAACAAAACTGCTTTCTACAACATTTTTAAAATATTATTTTTTTAACAACAACTTTACGAAGCAGTAAAACGTTATCTCAAATGAAGCCTTAATCTAAATAACAAATTTTGACTTGTACCTTATTATCTTTCTAAATTAGTTTAAACTTTGAAGCATGAAAAAATTTCATGCAATTTAACTGATCACAAATGTAGTGACAAAAATCGTTTGAACATCACAGTACATGATACATGAATAAATAAAATCTTAATAATTTATACTATAAAAATAATATTATGATATTGGCTTTGCAATATAAATTTCAAATATTATAAAAAATATCGAGCAATTTATACAATCAAATAATATAATACAAAAAATATTTAATACTCATTTAAAAATAATTCGAACATCTTAAAATTCATCATTTTAAAATAAATTATTTTTATTTTTCAATATGATAATACAATTATTCAGTAGATCCAACGCGATTTTCATAATAATTTTTATTTTTTATTTATAAAAATAGCTATCATAATTAATATCTTACATGATAACAAAAATTTATAATCCCATAAGAATTTCTCAAAATTAAGGAAAAAATAAAAATTATTCTGAGCCGTTATTTTTAATGCCTCCTTATATTCATTTTCAATAGAGCCCCTTACATCAATGGCCACGGAAAACACAAAGAAAGCAGCGAAGTCGGAAACAGCTCCAACGTCACCGTCGGCGGCGGCGGAATCACCGCCATGGTCACCTCCTCCTCCACGTCCTCCTCCTCCTTCTCCTTCCTTGTCCTCCTCCCCATCCCACGAGTTCTCTTTCACAATCTCTTTTCACGCTCCCAAAACCTTCTCCGCCACCACCAGCGCCGCAGCTGCCGCCGTTAAGCTCAGCAAGTCTTCCTCTTCTCTTCTTGACTTCGACCTCTCCCCCGCCGACGACATCTTCTTCAACGGCCACCTCCTCCCCCTCCACTTCGTCTCTCACCGCCCCTCCGACATCTCCATACACAACGCCGATTTCCATCCCCCCGGCCAAATCGGAACAGAGTATGTGTAAGCATTAGTGTCAATTTGAGCTTCAATTGCTCTTTTTTTTATAATATGATTGAATTTTAAATTTTATTATAATTTTGATATTGCAGTAAATTTTTTTGAAGAAATATGGCTGTTGATTTTATGATTAGAAGAGATATATAAATATTAAATAGATAGCCATAAGCTCAAAATAAAAATTAATGAGAAATATTTATAAATAATTTGAGCTATAAAATAATTATTTGAACATTATCTGAAGTAAAAATAAAAAACATCTTTAAATTTTTTTAAAATTACCTTCCAATTTACATAAACCTGCCTTATATTTTATATTAAATAAAAATATATTTTATAAATAATTGTGTTGTATTTCACATCAAATATTAAATTAAGAAAAAATCGGATCAAAATTTTTTTACTAAACTTTATTATGATGGTTTAAAAATTAACTTTATCATATATTCATAAGATGATTATTTTATTATATATTTTATAGTATCTATCTTCATTATATTTAAATTTTAATTAAGAAACTGAAGTTACTTTTTTTAATATATATGCCTATTCTGATGAATTTTTTTTATAATGTCTTGATATAAATTTTTTTTAATAAAGAGCTTATAATTTATATTTTTATAAAAAGTGTGGCCAAATGAATAATTTAATTATATTATTCGTCTCGCAAGTAATATCTTTATATAACACAACTCTCCTTGGCCTATTGGTTGAGAGCTTAGACTTCCAACTAAGAGGTCCAAGGTTCGAGTCTATGTGTATGCGTTGTGTGTGTGAGTTTGCCTTAATTGGCCTAAATGTCCCAAAAAAAAAAATATCTTTATATAATTTAATAGAAAAAATATAATTAAAAAATAATTTACTGATATTTTAAACAATTAGAAGTAATATAATTTTCAACTTTATTATTAAAAAACAATTGTAGCTATAACTCAAAATTCTTACAGTCAGGCCAGCAACACCGCCACCACCGCCGCTGCCGCCGCCGCCGCCGCCGTTTCTACCTCAGACTACAATGGCCGTAGTATTTCCAAATCCTTCCCCTTAATTTGGCTCCGAAAATGGCTGAGAGGAAACGACGGCGGAGAAGACAGAATTGAGGAAAAACAGAGGAAGAAGACGATAAAGAAGAAGGTTTTCGGCTTCGGCTCCCTGTGGAAGAAATACACAAGCTTGGTTGAGTCGTTTCACTTCCTGAACTATTGGAAAGAAAAGAGGGAAATAAGGCGGAGTTCTCAGTTCTCCTTCTCCGGGGACGGTCGGCTGCGGGGCTGGCACGGTCAGGGAGGGTTGTCGGCGCCACCGTCCATTCGGACATCGCCGGCAAACAGCGGCCTCCTTGGGACGCCTCCGACGACTAACTTCTCATCGGAGGAGCTACAGAATGCTATTCAGGCTGCCATTGTACACTGCAAGAACTCCATTGCAGTTGAGGACGACTAATTAAGTGTTGAAGCAGAGTGTTGTTATTGCTAATGATTTGTTTAATCTTCTATAGATTGCTTGATTAATATAATGTGCTTAGGTGATAAATTTTTCGATTGAAGAAATAAATTCGCACAGATATTGAGGTTATGTGTTGCTTGAATAAGGATTGTGTTGATTCTCCCTCATTTGACAATAAATGGTATAGCATGTTGAAAGTTGCATTTATAGATAAAAAGTTTAATTGCCTTAACCGCTAATAACAATTACTAAAAGACATGCATGATTAATTATTCTGTGTGGACGTTAAACGTCGTTCAAAAATCAATAAGAATGCGCCACGTCCCCCTTCACTCAGTATCGTTACTCTGTACTGCTCGGTACCACTGGCTTGGCGCATTCTGGTTGGTCTCCAGATGGACTTTTGTATCTCGTCTCCACACATAATAATTTCTCCAAAGATAGTCAGACCAAAGAGAAAACAAGTAGAGATCACATATGATTCTTTTATATGGAAAGTTTGAGAAGCAAAACTTTAGTAGAATTTAGGGTTTGTTCTTAGGAGAGATTATTATGTATGGACGTCGAATAACTTCGGACGTGAATGAGTGCAATGCACTGTACATTGAGACATTTATTTTGATAGTTAAATCTTGATGTTTAGAGCTTGTTTGATCTCTCAATCTATTTTAAAGTTTGAAATATTTGTTAGTTTAACAATTATAAATTGCTCTAAGATTCATTCATTTAGCCAAAAATTATACAAAATTTTTAACTTCCCAACAAAGATTATTCATCCAAAATTTCATTAAAAAAAGGCTAATACCAAATTTCATTAAAATATAAATTGATTTGATTGTGCATCTAAACATGTAAATGTGACACCCTATTGGATGATCTAAGTAATGAGACAAATAATTCATAAACTTTATGAAATAAGAGTGCTCTAATAAATATAAACGTTCAAGGATTTTAAAAATATATATATAATATACATTTTTAATGAATTTGATCTAAAAAAAAAAAGATACGCAAAAGTAGTAAATTTGGTGTGAGATAATTCAAGGATTTAATTTGTTCATCACATCAATAAATTATAATTTTTTTTATTAAAGAATGATCCAATTAGATCATCAATTTATTTTTAACTTTTAGATCAACTTCATTAGTTTTTATATTGTATTTAAAGATAAAATAATGAATTGTATGAACAAATATGTTTTTACGCATCTCTCTCTCTCTCTCTCTCTCTCTCTCTCTCTCTCTCTCTCTCTCAACTTTAATTCCAAGCCATCTAATTATATAATCAAAAGCCATAAATTGATCAATATTAGTACATGGAAGAACAATTGCCGAATCGAAATATTATGTCTTTGGAATTTAACTGAATTGATTGAATGACTGGTCCATGGTTGAAATGGCCGAACCTATCAATTTGATCTGATTTTTAAAATCATGATATAAAGTATATTTGAGGAAATTTTAATTAATGCATGAACATTTCTGTGAACGAATATTCCTTACTTCTATACATAATTAACGCACTTCATTTTTTCCGTTTTTGTTTTCTTTGTCCTCCATGCGTGCAATACAAGAATATTGATACTTTATTCATCTTTAAAAAATAGCTAGTTAGCAAGTAACTTCACAACTTCACCATTATTAAAATATACATTCCAACATGATTCAAATTTTCTTCAAACCATATTCGAGCATAGATTGAACCATGTTCAAGATTCAAGCAATGAACGAACATTGCTCGAACGCATTTTTTTGATATTGTGAAAACACTCTTTGATGTTCTAACTAAGTCTTTGTTACAACCCCATCAAAATGACCTAACTAATAGTTCACGATAGAAATATTAAAATATTAAAAAAATGTTATCTATATATGTTGAAATCGTTGATGTATATTTTTTCTTCGATTGAGTGCTACCGATGCTGACATCCTATCTTGTTGAGCGAAGAAATCTTGAGCGTAAGGATGATAATAACAATGGAGAAAGCTGATTTGTGGAAGGGTAGAATATCATTCTTTTATGTAGTAAAAGTATAAGCTTTGAGTGATATTTTGATATGAAGCCAACTTAAAGATAATTTATTTCATGAAAATCAAAGGATAAATTTGGCTAATTTTAAGTATTATGAGGTATATAAAGTCAAATTTATCTATTAGATGCTTAGATATTTAAGTTAAGTGCTTGAGCTTATATTTCAGATATGAACCAACTCTAATCTATACTAGCCACAAGTAATAAAGCAACCCTATCTTGTAATTTGAAGTGGGCCCACATCTTATTCATACTTCAAATAATCTTTTGTTTGAGAAAATGATCGTAAATTGACAGTCGGATGAGATATTATGCGAAAAAGAAAACTCCCCGGTTAATGTGGAAAAATTTTCATCGGAAATTTTTGTGTTGAGTTTGACTTCGTTTAAGATAGCTTTCTTACTGCTTTATAGAACAGCATTCTAGTATAAATAATTTTTGAACTTTGAAAACTTCTAACTAAAAAATTATTTTAGAAAGTAGAAAAAAAAACCTTTTCAAATGAAGTCTATAAATTATAAATTCAAATCACATACTTTATAAATTAATGCTCTAAAAAAATAAATGCAACCCCACTTACACTCAAAAGTACCCCACCAATTATTTCATGGGCCCACTAACATACGAACCATTATAGGGGGAAAGTTTTGGTGCGCAGAGAAATCATTTTAAATGAGCTATCAGTATTCAAATTGTATACAAAATTAGGTTTAGACTTAAATTTATTTATTGTATTTTCTAATTATCAGATTTATTTTAAGAGAAATAAAATGTATAATAAAAAAATAAAAAAATATGTTATACTCATTTTAAAATAAAATTAATAATTATAATATTCATCATGATTAAACTTAACTTGTAATAGTTGACAAATTAATCTTGAAATAAGGAAAAAAAAAGATTAAAATGGTCCCCAACTCATTTGAGAGGACAATTTTATTCGTCTAATTCTTTAAAATGAGATATTTTTAATCTTTGATGTTTGAGTTAATTGTGTTAAATATAAAAATATTTTAATCACTTTGTAATTAAATATTTATTAAATATAATTTTTTCTAAAAAATTTAGTAAATGTTTCTTTAATAAAAGAAATAAATAATAATTTTAATTTTAATTTCAAAAATTTTAATCATCTTTTATAAAATATGATTGATAGAAGAATGTGTGATTAAGTTGAAAATGACATCTATTTGTATTTAATTTTTCTAAATCAATAGATATCCTATTTTATAAAATATGATTAATTTTTTGAAGTTAAAACTAAACTTATTATTAATTTTTTTATTAAAGATATATTTAATAATTTTTTTAGAAGCATTTAATAAATTCTTAATTAAAATTAAACAAAATATTTTTATATTTAGCACCATTAATTTCAACATTAAATGTTAGAACAAAAAATATTTGATACAATTTATATTAATATAAAATTTTAAATTTTTGCTGAGATTAATGTAGTTTATAATATTAGATATGAGCAATAATCTCAGCATAAATCTGAAAAAACCTTAACTTTATTTTGACATAAATTATATAAAAATATTTTTAGATAATTTTTTATTTATTTATGTGATTGGATGAATCGGAAGATAATATACAGATACAGATTAATGCCGTGTCGGCATATTTTGCAATATTTCCTGCAGAACTTTTTAATGGTTAAAAAGAAACCACGTGTCAATTTCTTATCCTATCCCAGCTCACTGCTAGCCGTTTATTACGATTGTACTACCACGTGTCGTGGTTGTACTGAGCCAGCTCATTATTCATGATAACGAGTCATTTTCCGTGTTGGCTAGCCCGTCACTTCCTCTTAACGGGTCCCAACACGATTAATCACATCATTAAAAAAAAAATCAATTAAAAGGAGAAAATAAAATAAAATAACATTTTGTGACTCTATCACAATATGTGAAATCATTAAATTGATTAATTGTTGTATTTTTCATTATTATATTTTTTGCATAAAAAATGGGAGCATTTATTTTAGAATAATTAAATTTTTATATTTTTAATAATAAAAAAGATTGAACCTCCCTTATTCATTCTTGCAAGGGCAACTTGAATTTTTTTGGTTTATTTTATTTAATTTATTTGTATTTCATTTGAAATAAAAAAATTGGTACAATGAATATATATTATTTTACACAACTCTCCTTGGCCTATTGGTTGAGAGCCTAGGCTTACAACTAAGAGGTCCAAGGTTCGAGTCTATGTGTATGCGTTGTGTGCGTGAGTTTGCCTTAATTGGCCTAAATGTTCCCAAATATATATATATATATATATATATATATTATTTTTATTTTAATATAATATCATATAAATTTATTTATTTTACGTACGGTTTAGATGAGAGTGGTGGCTGAGAGAATCATCAAAGTGAACTTGAAGCAGAATAAACCATTGCAGTATTACAAGTGAAGACATAATACAGAGAACTGTAGAGAGTATAGAAGCAAATGTGGGGCTTTGCGAGCTTTGCGCATGAGATCATGATTAAATGATCATATTCAAAATGAGTAGTTCCATGAGAGAAATTCAACAACTATATGATCACTGAGTTTTGAGATCATTAAAATACTTCAATATTAAAACGACGATATGTCGTTAATGAGAGAATCAACATGCATGGCCTACTTAATAGAAAGTTTTAAGAATTTTTGTTAGAATTATAGGAATGCAACTACAAAAATTATAAATAAAATTTCATTGTCTATATAAAAGAGACCTTAATTCGGGGTTGAAAAGAGCTTGGAGATCTAAAAATCTCTAGAGCTCTACCGACGTTAGATGTCAATGATTACTTTTAACATCTACTATCATTCAACTTTCGTCGATTAACAGCTAATATCATCTCACCATTATCGCCCAATGATCCATCCACAATCATCTGACTATTATCACTCAATTGCATATTGTTCAAACGATTCGTCTTTGCCATAAACTTCTGGCCCAGATTGCCCAGCTCCAACTTTGGGCCCAACTTTTGCTTTCCATCCAAACTGGGTAAAACAGTGAACATGGCCTTAATCCTTGTATGACTGAATTACAGCCCGGCCCAACTGTCCAATTTCTACTCGTAATTTCGATTAAGGCTTCTTAAATAGAATTTTTTTACAGCTTAATTTTTTTCCACAAATAGGAAAAAGAAATATTTTTCAAAAATTTTATTTTCCTTTTTCAATTTCTTGGTGCTTTACCCTTAGTACTCTTAATCCTATGGAATACGAAAGAGTTTTTTGTCTATTATGAGGGAAAAGCACGTCTCTTTAAGACTTTAAGGCTTGGTTTAGTACAGCTTTTTTTATTATTTTTAAATTAATTTTTTAGCACAAAATTTTTTTTCTGTAGAAATATTTTATAAAAAAAATTATTTTAGAAAGTAATAAAAAAGATGAAGCCTAAGAATAATTAGTCCTAGTGTTCTCTAGGTTTGCATGGTATTAAGGGTATAAGAGAGACAAGCCTGCTTTCAAGCCGGTTTGAGCTGGACTGGTTTATGGGCTCGCGAGTTGAGTTTATTTAGCTAATGAGTCTAATTCAAGTTTGATGAGGCTCGGCTCGTGAGCTCACTAGCCAGCTCGAATAATTATTAATACTTTTTAAAATAAGTTTATTTTATTTATTAAATTTAAATATTTTAAAAAATAATTATATATAATAAATGTTTAAAATATTTAATAAAAATTTAAATATTTAAAAATTAATAATATTTAAAAACTATATAATAAATGGACTAGTTTATGGGTGTGAGTTTTCTTGTCTTGAGCGTGGAGCGGGGATTGACAGGAGAAAGTAAAAGAATTTCTTATTGCCTTTTGAGATATTACACTAGTATATATAAAGAGTTCGAAGTGCAGGTTGTTACAGAGTTACAAGTTAAGTAAAATGGTCCGTATAATGTGATTGGCTTGACACCCCCTTGCAAACTGATGACGTGTGCGGCGAAATCAGTTTGTTAGCTAGATGCCGGAAGCGGACGATAGGTAATGCTTTGGTGAAGATATCCGCTAATTGATCTTTTGTGGAGATGTGATGTACAATGATTGAATTGTTTTTGATGCATTCCCGAATGTAGTGACAGTCATGATGATCTCCGGCCCAGTCCGAATCTACAAAAGAGGTTAAAGTGAATGAGGATCCGGAGAGAGGTAAGCCAATGTTTATGGTTCCTTTGATGTATCGGAGTATTCGTTTTTAGAGCGTCAAAGTTGATATCAGTTGGTTGGTGCATGAATTGACATGCTTTGTTGACGGCGTAGGTGAGATCGGGACGAGTTAAGGTGAGGTATTGGAGAGACCCCACTAATTGTCTGTACAGCAAAGGGTCAAAGAATAATTTTGAAGGCTCAGAAGAGAGGTGAGACTTAGCTGTAATGGGGTGTGGCGGTGGGCTTGCAATTGAGCATTCCGGCGCGTTGGAGTATGCTGGTTGCGTACCGACTTTGATGAAGTAGTAGGCCGTCCGGTGTGGGAAGAGCTGTGATGCCGAGGAATTGAGATAGATTACCGAGATGTCGCGTATTGAAGCGTTTGTGAAGGTTGTTGAGAAGAGTTTGCACGGCTGCCGCGTTGTTACCTGTAACTATGAGATCGTCAACATAAATTAGAAAGTAAATTTGAATGTTAGATTGTTGAAGGATCATAAGCGATGGGTCGGAGTTGCTAGTGCGAAAGCCTTGAGTGTGGAGAAAGCCGGTTAAGGTAGCGAACCATTGACGCGGTGATTGTTTGAGTCCGTACAAAGCCTTATTGAGTTTACAAACGTGGTGAGGATGAGTGGCGTCGGTGTAGCCGGGAGGTTGTTTCATGTAGACTAGTTCTTGAAGGGAACCGTGCAGGAAGGCATTAGAGATGTCGAGCTGATGTATGGGCCAGTGCTTGTGAAGTGCGAGAAGAATGAGAATGCGGAATGTGGGAATTTTAGCGACAGGCTGAAAGTTTCAGTGTAATCAAGTCCAAATTCTTGCTTGTAACCGAGGGCGACGAGTCTGGCCTTGTATCGAGCGATTGAGCCATCGGAGTTGTACTTGGTTCGAAATGTCCATTTGCAGCCTAAGACGTTTTTTGGTGCGGAGATGAGGGAACGAGTTCCCATGTACCTTGAGATTGGAGCGCTTGGAATTCTTGGGACATGGCGGAACGCCAGTGTTTGTGTTGAGCGGCTTGGGTGTAAGAGGTGGGGTCGGGAAGAGATAATTGGTGTGTGAGGTTAAGAATTTGTTTGGGTTTTAGATGACCGGTTTTAGATCGGGTAGTCATGTGGTGAGTGTTGTGTAAGTTCTGTGAGTTGGACGGAGTGGGAGATGGGTCCGTTCTGGGTGGAGCAAGAGTTTGTAAGTCAAGGATGTTTGTTGTGGATAGAGTTGGTGCGGTCAGGTTGGTGGATTGAGAAGTATGTGTAGGTGTAGTAGTAGGATGTTGCTGCTGGACGTGTGGGGGTATGAGGGATGAAGGAACCAAGAGCAAGGGCGGGATGTTGTTGGTGGGTTGCTGATTTGGGGCGTGAGGTTGAGTTTGGTGATAGGGAAATATTTGTTCGTTGAAGACGACGTGGCGAGACGTATAGATATGGTTAGTGTCGGGATCGAGACATAGGTAGCCTTTTTGAGTAGAGGGGTATCCGATGAAGATGCATGGCTTGGAGAACGAATCGAGTTTGGATTTGGCATAAGGTCTTAACCACGGGTAACACAAGCATCCAAAGATTTTGAGATGATTGTATGCGGGTATGTTGCTGTAGAGGGATTCATGGGGAGTTTTGTTTTTCAGTTTTCGAGTAGGTAAGCGATTGATGATGTGGATTGCTGTGTGAAGAGCATGAGTCCATAAGAACTGCGGAGCCTTGGAGTGAATTAGTAGACTCCGAATGGTCTCAAGGATATGACGGTTTTTCCTTTCGGCGAGGCCATTTTGAGAGGGCGTGTGTGGGTGTGGGCAAGAGTATTGATGTTGCATTCCAGATGTTTTGCAAAATTGTTGGAAAGAATTATTAATGTACTCTCCGCCTCCGTCGGTTCTTAAGGTTTTAATACTTTTATTGAACTGACAGTGGATCATATTATAGAATTCTTTAAATTTAAAGAATACGTCAGATTTGAGAGAGAGCGGGTAGACCCAACAGTACTTAGTATGCTCATCAATAAACGTAACAAAGTAGCGATATCCATTTAAAGAAATAGTGGGGGAGGGGCCCCAAACATCGGAGTGAACAATTTCAAATGGTGCAGAAGTAAAAGAGGAAGAATTCGGGAAAGGTAGTCTATGACTTTTTGCAAGATTACAAGTATTGCAGTATTTAGAAGAAATAGTAGAACGAATATTTGAGTGTAGCTGAGCAAGACATTGCAGTTTGCGTGTGTCCGGGTGGCCGAGACGACCATGCCAGAGATCTGGAACCGTTTGGACGGATATGAGGGCGAGATTTGCGGGCGAGGTGGATGTCGAGACGGAATAAAGACCGTTATGGCAGGGTCCCCGTAGAAGAGCCCGTTTGGTCGTCGAATCCTGAATCACATAACCGCGTGAGGAAAAAGAAACGATGCAAGAATTATCATGGGTTAGTTGATAAACGGATAGGAGATTAAAAGATAGATTAGGGACGTGATGAAGTTTATTGAGCTGGAGACTACCTGATGGGGTGGGGAGGATACCGGTACCCGTATGACGAATGGAAAGGTTTTGACCGTTGCCGAGAGTGACATTTGAGGTGCCGCGATAAGGTTCAGTGGTGGAGAATTGGGAGGCGTCGGAGGTCAAGTGCGTGGAAGCACCGCTATCCAAGAACCATTCCGATTGACGAGAGACTTCGGTTGGGCTGAACAGAGCTGGACGAGAGGATGTTTCTTGATGGGTAGTATCATGGCGATACCAGCATTTTACCGCTGAGTGTCTGTTCTTCGCGCATATTTGGCAGATAATGTTGCGATTCGATTGTCGATCGGGTCTGCCGGAAGAGTTTGTGTTGTTGGTGATGTTTGGGTTGCGGTTTGGTTGACGACCTCCACGAGAATAGTAATTTCGATTGCGTCCACGTCCACGGGCTGCTGCGAGAGCTGTGGGATTATCTGTGAGATGTAATTGCTGCATGGCTTTGGATGTTTCTTGAGCTAGATTGACTTCTTCACTACAAAGAAGTGTGTAAAGGTCGTCAAGGGTGATGGGTTGAAGATTAGTGCGGATGGCGGTTTTGAAGGCTTGATAAGTTGCGGGTAGGCCATTTAGTGTGTAGAGAATGACGTCTTCCGGATCGATGTTGCTGCCGGCGGCAGAGATTGCGTCAACTTTGGATTTCACGGTGAGGAGATATTGAGACATAGATTGATCGCCTTTGGTAAGATTGTGGAGTTCATTCTTTAACTGAATAATGCGGGAACGATTGGAGGCTTGAAGGCGATGATTTAAGGTAGACCATATGTCGGCACAGTGAGTTAAAGAAAGAACGTATGGTAGGATTGATGGTGTGATTATGGAAAAGAGGGCAGCGGCGAGATTTTGATCGAGAAGTTGCCAAGCTTCGCAAGAGGATGCGGTCGATGTTTCTTGTGGAGGTTTCTTGGAAGATCCATCAAGAAATCCTTGGAAGCCATTGGCCGCAAAGATTTTCTCGACTTGGGAGCGCCACAGCGGGTAGTTGTCGGAGGTGAGGGGATTGGCGATGAGGTTCTTGATATTGCTGAGAACGAATTTTAATTGTGGAGGAATGGTTAGAAGTGACTGGGAGTGAGTTATGGTGGTTGATGAGGTGGGTGAGTCGGCCATTAGCGAGAGTCAGAATTTAGAGAAAAAAGAATGAGAGTGGGCGAAGAAGGAGGAAACAGGGGAGAGTAAAAACACAGAGATGAGAAGAGGAGGACTTATCTGTGCTCTGATACCATGTGAGTTTTCTTGTCTTGAGCGTGGAGCGGGGATTGACAGGAGAAAGTAAAAGAATTTCTTATTGCCTTTTGAGATATTACACTAGTATATATAAAGAGTTCGAAGTGCAGGTTGTTACAGAGTTACAAGTTAAGTAAAATGGTCCGTATAATGTGATTGGCTTGACAATGGGCTCGCGAGCCGACTCGAGCTCATTTATAGTGGGACATGCTCGAGTTCGAGCTCACTTTCCGACTAATGAGCTGAGATCAATAGTGTCAAAACTCGACTCATTTACACCCCCACATTATATGGCTTAATAGTTATTAGATAAAAATACATTTTATATATTATTGAATTACATATCTTAGAGGCCTCAAAATAATAAATAATTTGCTATGTTATTTATGCAATAAAGATTTAGAGAATTCCAGTCATTTATTTTTTGGATATCCATACAGCATGACTTCAATCAGATCCTCTTCATAGCCTCAAAATGGTGAAGAACTTAACTATTTTTACTCCCCTTTGATATCGAGCTCAATCATTCTAGCTTGATGTCTTTATCGAGTGGATTCTACTCGAGGGCTATTATGCTTTGATCACTTAGGCTTCATTTGGAACAGCTTTCTTATTGCTTCTTGAAGCAGTTTTATAGTACAAAAATTAATTTTTTTGTACTAAGAAACTTCTTTAAGAAGCAGAAAGAAAATCATCCCAAACGAAGCCTTAATCGTGAAAGGGGCATTCTTTTGGTCTAATTCAATAGTATTTTTATTTATGAATTTTGATTTTAGTTGGTAATATCATAATATACTTCTTTCTTTAATTTTATTTACGGAGCCAATTATTTAAATATAACTTTTATTTTTGTTCCTTTCATAGGTCATTAGTGTAATTCTTTTTATTATAATACATTTCTTTTTTATCTCGCAATTCCAACAAAAAAAAAGTTTATATCGTTTCTCAAGAGTCAAATAAAAAATAAAATAAAAAATATCACATTTATTAACTTTCACGAATAGAAATTAATAAAATTATTATTTCACTCCTATTTTACAAATAACATTACACGCGTTATTAAGAATATAATGACCGTTTTATATACTTTACTAGTTAAATTATTTTCTAAATTTTCAACGAGATATATAATTATCAAATATTTTAATATTTTCATAAAAATGATTAAATCAGCATCAAATTTAAAAATAAAGTAATTTTTTATTTTTTCGCATTTTTTTTTTGTGAATAAAAACCATTCAAAAATAAACATTTTTTATAAATGTTAATGATCAATATGCAGAAAAAATTATAATTGCTTGACGATGAACTAATGCCGTAAAACTCGAGGAAAGGAAGTGAGTAAGTCACTTACGTTTTTTCTAGGAAGTCACTTACGCCACGTTTGTTGGCTGTGGAGCTTATGGTTAATAGGATGTCGCAGTTCCGTAAAGAGGGGAAGTACATATGTAGGAGTGGAAGTCTTTTTCAGGGAGAGAAAGAAAGAAAGTAATAAATTCTAAGTTTTTATCTCCTAAGCTCCGATCAGTGGGCAGAACCGACCCCTACTCCTTCACAGTTCTTCACAGTTTGCAGTTCGCACCCCAATGTTTTGTCGTTTTCCATTCACTCATTTCTGCACCACAGCCCATTCTCCCTTTGTCTTTTTCCTATTTTACATGTAATAATAAAAGTTACACTAATTATTTATTTTTCTTGAACAATAAATTAATCATCCAATATAATTCATTAAAAATTATCAAAGCGGTTAAAATGTGATCGGACAATGAATCGGAAGAAGAATAGATTCACAATTCAATCAGTCAAATCGGATAACGTAATAAATAATAATATTATTGAAATTTAATGAAATTAACACAATAAAAATGTTATTTGAAAATAAATGAAATAGAAAATTAGGAAACATAAAACTTACATAATTAAATGAAAGAATTGTTTTAAAATCTCATATAAGAGCACAAAAAAAAAATTCTAAATCTCATAATTACAGAAATTTACACTTATATTAATATGATAATTTAAATTAAATGTTTTAGATATAAACTAATATACTTATTTAAGAAAATTATTTAATATTTTAATTTTTAAATTTAATAAAATCATTTATTTAATTAATTAAAAATTGTGTTAATTGAACTGTTCAGTTCATCGGTTGAACCAACAGTTCGGACCAGTTCGATGCAAAAGCAATTTTTAGACTGGACAGTTTGTGGCCAATTCACAGTTGAACCGGCTAGTCCGGTCCATTTGTAAGAACCTTGAAAATTATGCTTTTATTTTCGTTGTATAAAATAGCTATTAAAATAATTATAAATGAATTATTTTAGCAACTTTCCCGTCTCATTTAAACTTAATATCTTACAACCAAAATATATTTATTTATAATATTACACTCAATTTAATTTCTCAAAGTGAGAGAATAATGGAAAATCAAAATTCATCAGGGCAATTTGACCATGAAAAATAAAATATTTAGCACCTACTGCAGGATCGGATATATATGTAATTTTTATATAAATGTATAATAACTCCGAAGAAACAGTGACAGCTAAATACACAGAGGATGCATGCATTAATATACATAATAGAGAATCATATTATTGAGGTCATCTCTCTCTTCTTATTTCTGGATTCAGCTTAGAGCTCTGTAGAGACAAAAGTAGTACTGCTAAGCACCCAAAAGCGCCCAAACAGAAATCTGCAAGATCCAAGCAAATAAACACAGGGCCTCACAGATCTGTATTGATTCAAAACTCATCACACTTTTGTACAGAAAAGAAAATTAAATTCAAAAAAATACAGAAGAACAAAACAAGCCATGACAGCTGAACACCACCAAATTTTCTTCCACTCTTCCTAGCAAAAAAACAAAGAAAAAACCTGAAAGTTTGGAAAATTAACATACAATTTGAGTGCTAGCGCTCTGAAGATACAGATCAGTGAGAGTTAAATCTGTTCATCCCAAACATCACACCAAAAGCCTTCTCATCCATCCATGGCCGCGAAATCCAAAGAGAAGGCGAAAAAAGGTGAAATGAAAAAGAAAGCTCTTCTTTGGTCAACAGACAATTTCTCCATTTCCTCTTCACAGGAAGAACAGTAAGAAGAAGAAGAAGAAGCTCCATTTCTTCCATATACGTACTGCATGTATGGAACCAGCTTCAGTATTGTAGCTGATCTATCTGATCTTCATCCTCATCACTTGCTCTCGCTCCACCGTTTCCCTTCACTTCCTACACACACAAAACCACTCATTAATTCGATTTACTCTATAAAATCTCAAAAAAAAAAAAAAAAAGTTTTTTTTTCTGAAAATATATTGCTGTAATATTAGTGGCATTGCTACAATCAATCTCTTCTTTATTGCTCAAAAGCTTTACAGAAAAATGGAAATGAAGATTTATTGAATGTATGCCATATTTTTCAGAGAAGAAAAGAAGGGATGCATCTAAATATATAAAGGATTTGTTTTTTGTCATTGACTTTAATTTATATGTAAAAAATGAAGCCGTTGATCTTAGAACAAAATTAATTTTGATGGCATTGTTATTTATTTTATGTAACATAAATTTATATATAATTAATCTATCTTACTCTCACCTGAGCAAACTTCCCCGTCGGTCCTGCCGTCGACTCTCCTCCGGCGGAACAAGACCGTTGGTCACCCTTATCACTCTTGCGACCCGAAGACCCACAATAGGCCCGTCTGAAACCCAAAAACTCCTTCCACCTCGGCGACCCTTTGGGCGGACGAGACCACTCGTCCCCTTCGCCGCGGAGCTCGTCGCGGAGGGTTGTGATCCTCCCAGTCGCCGCTCCCGGAGTCGGACACGTGTCGCGAAGAGGCAGCATCCGCCCTTTAAAGAAAAGCTCGTCGGCGGCGATCATCGGCCTGCCGCCGACCGCAAACTCAAAGTTCGTGTCGGGTGGTGCGGCGCTTCTCTGCTGAGGAGGTGGCGGCGGCTCGACGGCGAAGTCATTGGAGAAAGAGATGCGAGGGCTTATCGGCGGCGGTGCGCCGCAAAAGCCGGTGGCTTGGTGGTCGTTGAACATGTTGATGCATGCCATAGGAAAGGGAGAGATGGGGGGAGTATATGAGAGCGGGAGGAGGGGAATGGTATTGCGTGCTTTTGGTGTGGCCTCCACTACCTTAGGGGTTATAGGTTAGAGTATTTATATATGGAAGGAGAAAGTGGGGTTGAAGAAGGGAAGGGAATCAGGCATGGTATGTGATTATGGACATGCATGTCATGATGTATCATGTATGTGCTGAATGTTATGTAATGGGATATGAAGATTTTGATATGAAATAACAGGAAAAATTATTCTGTGTGTACGTTGAACATAGTTGATCATTCGGAGATTAATCAGAATGTGTCACAGCAGTAGTACCGAGTAGTGCTGAGCTAGGTATTGGGCAGAAGGTGATATGACACATTCTGATTGGTCTCTGGATGACGTTCGAAGTCCGCATATAATAATTTCTCTATAAATAAGCGACTCATATATGTTAATTAATTAAGTAAATCTATGTATGTTCTTAAACAGGCTGCTCTTCACTGATTTTCTAAAATTTAGCAACTCTACATTGAGTACATATTTTCTTTTAAGTTATTATTACCAATATTTATGGCTATGCTTTTATCTTTATTATTGTCTATGTCAATGATACTATGATTCAATATAATGATGACATCATTTATATCATCAAATGATTTATTGCTTATTCTTTTTGTAAAATCTCTTAGCATTTTTTATATTTTTAGGTGTTGAGGTATTTTGGTTCAATTAGTGAAATTTTCTTTATCAAATAAAATGTATTTAGCATATTATTTTATTAGGATATGTCTTGTTCTAGAGCATAGGATTTTCTTATGGAGCAATTTTTATTTCTTACTCCCTTTTTTTGTTTGAACTATACTACAAAAAAGTTAATTTTTAATGGCATATATATATTAAGACATGTTTATTTAAGTGCCTTAAAAAAAATATTTTTTAGGGCCAATTTTAATTTCGTGCTAACATGGCGATTTGGCACTAACAGAGCGATTTGGCGCTAAGAGAGGCATTTTCGTGCCCACTTCTTGTTCTTTCATCTAGCGCATATTCAAATTTATTCGTCTCCTAGCCTTTGTCGAATATCTGTGCTCGGTGTGCGTTTTCTTCGTCTACCATTCCTAGCTGATCGTTGCCACTACATCGGAAATCGTAACTGTTGCATCAGGCAATTCTTCTCATGGCTTTCAATCTTTTCACCTCTTTCTTCTTCGTCTTGGCTCATATTCAACCATATTCGCGCACCTCTTTCTTCTTTTCATTATATAGGGTTCTTAAGGTTCTTCTTCTCAATTTTTGAACGATCGACCCTTTACTCACTGAACTCCTACTGTTTGTACATTATTGAAAGGTAAATCTTCCACAAACATTCTCAAGAATTTAATGCAATTTCTATATTCCAATCATCTTAATGTAGCCAATTAATCGAGTTTTTCATGATCTTAAAGGTAATGCTAGCAAAGGTTTATTTCTTTCTACCTTTAGTTCTCTTACTTCAATTGATATGCAAGCTTTTATTCACTACACTATAAATTATTTTATCATAGTCAACTCTAGTAGAATTTCTTAACTAAGAAAATAAGTAACCACTTTTTCTTTCTATAAAATATTATGTTTTTGCTCTTATTTCTAAGTAGCACCGGTTAAAATATATTAATTTTCTTTGACATTGGCATTAATGATTCACAAAAATTTGAAATTCATCATGATAATCAAACTATTATTCGCATTGTCGAAAATCATGTCATCCATGAACACATCAAATATATTGAAATTGACTATCATTTTGTTCTAGAAATAATTTAAGCTCCTTTTCTTTCTCCTTCCAATCTATGACGATCTAGCAACGTACCAACTATTTTTTTCTTTCAGTCTATTTTTTATGTTTTCATTTTCTCCCTTATGCTATGACTTTCTTTGTAATGTATTTTGTGTATAAAATACTCTCTTTAATTTCAATTTATAATGTTATGGCTATCACAATTTCTTTAAAAAATGATGCATAAATTCACAAGCTATTAAAGTTGGCTAGTTTCAAGTGTCAACATCTGTTGTAGATCTCATAAATTATTTGGAGTGATCATATGTAGGGCTTCAATTAATTCACATGTCATGTTGGATGAGACATTAAGGATGCAAAAAATGTGATGAAAATTATTATAAATTACTAAATTTTCAATAATGATGAAAGAGAAAGCTTAACTCTAATGTTAAAAAAAATATATTTATGATTCAATTTTACAATTGTTAAAATAAAAATATTTTATTCTCTATTAAGTGGTCCAAATAAAATGAATGACCTTCATCTTTATGTTTAATTATGATAACATTGTGCAGAAATTAAGTATAGATCCATGATTTGATGCATGCATGCTTTAACTCTCAAAGAATTATCTTAAATGATTATTATACCATTCTCAAGATTTAAATTAGTAATTAATTTGATTATTATAATAAATTGTAAAAGATTTAAATGCACTTTATTGTAGTAGTTAGATAAATTGAAATAATAGTAATGAAAATTGTTTTGAATAAATGTTGTAGTTATTATAATTAGATCAAACTTGTTAATAATCGTATTCAGATTTTTAATGCCCATATATTGTTAATGACGAACACATATTTTTTCATGCAATGAGGTAGACGACAAATAGCACCTTGTGATTGCTTGGCGATGTAGTCATGAAAGTTGAAACCTTTGTGGAACAATGGAGGCTATAATAAACCCCTTCTACTGGAGATGCAACGATCAATCTCTTCGTCATCTAGAGAAATAACAGAGTTTCATTAATTCATATCCGTTAGGAAAAGTGATGAGTTTTCCTTGAGACATTTTATTTGCCATTAATTAATCTCTTAAGAAGCCTAAAATTATACACACATCTATGTGGCTATTAGTAGATTTTTAATTATTTTACTTGCCATTAATTTCTCTTCTAAGAATTAGGGGAAAAAAATCAATTTTATATTCGGATAACAAAATATAGCCATTTTCATGCATTAACAAAAAAATTGATTACTATATATATATTCATTACATTTTTCCTAAATTTATAAATAAAATAAATAATCTTTTTATTTAATTGTCATTTATGATAAAAATTTGACAATTATTTGCATAATAATATATTTATGTGATAAATTTTTGTAAATAAAATGACTAAGTATTTATCTTTATTCAAAAAGGCAAACTTATATTATCAAGATATTTTATTATATTTATAAAAACATCAACTTAATTATGAATGCATAATCACATCATTAAAAAAATTAAAACTTAATACTGAGACACACATGTGAGAGATACCATAAATTAGAGATAATTAGTTCTCTTAATTTCAACAATCTAGAAGCTTCTCAAAAGTTATTTAGATAAATATGTCTTAACTAAAAAGAAAAACCAACACCTCATCTCTAGCTCATTGTTAATAATAACATAAAAAAAAAACCACATCATAAAATTAATAAAAAAATCTATTTATATAAATTTGTTGGCCAAAATGGAATAAAAATTCTAAAATATATATTAAAAAATATGAGGTTCTTTTTTTTTTTTTTTTGGGAAGGCTTCACTGTTTTATTTACTCATCTCTTTTACTTTTCTTAAACTTCACATCTACCACATGGCGCTCATA
Source organism: Dendrobium officinale (assembly GCA_019514585.1). Taxonomy (NCBI): domain Eukaryota; kingdom Viridiplantae; phylum Streptophyta; class Magnoliopsida; order Asparagales; family Orchidaceae; genus Dendrobium; species Dendrobium officinale. The sequence continues at coordinate 2,898,925 of CM033697.1, forward strand.
ATATGTCCTTCCTTCCTTACCATCAATAATCTACCTACTTCTCCTTCAATATCAAACGTACATATTGATGTATATCATCACACCATGCATGTATGACCATACATGCATCCACTCATGCATGTTCATGGCATGGATGACTATGGTGGGGCCAGGTCATGTCATGCATGGGACCCAAGCTTCCAAGTGATAGCAAATGACAAAAATATTGTGGGAATTATAATAAAATTGACGAAAAGAGAGAAAAGGGCAGAGAGCAAAGCCGTGAGGTCTCCAGCTGCTGCTCTTACTCTTAGTATAGAGATAGAGAGAGAATAAGAGGTTTGATAAGAGAGAGAAAGTGGGGGAGAGAGAGAGTGGGGGAGAGAGAGAGAGTTTTATTTAAGGAAAGGAGAGGGAGAAGAGTTCGTTGACTAGCATTTGACCGGTTTGTTATTGGGAAGGCTGTGAGTTGGCAGATGTGGACAGCTCGATAAGACCACGTGATTCCATGAGATATTTCATTACACCCTCGTAGAAACTATCTTATATCTATTGGATTTTAAACCTTTTAATTTTTACCATTCAGTAAAATAGAATTTTTCTTATTATTTTGTAAAAGCAAAAAAAAATTATTAATATTTCTGAATTTATTAAATTATTTTTTTAACAAACAATGTATGATTATGATGCTCTTCCAATTTGTTTATGAATCCACCTATTTGTGGAAAAAATAGTTCGAGAGTTTCTCGTTTTATTTAAATAAAAGTATTTGTATAAACATATTATTATTATTATTATTATTATTTATTATAAAGTACATTTTAAATTATTATTTTATTAAGATAAAATATGATTATCTCAGTTTATGCAAAATAATTTTGGGCTAGTCATATTTTTATATGTAACTAAAGATCATATTATTAATAAAAACTAGGGATTTTTACATACCTAACACCTAAAAATGTTTAAAATACAAATTTAACATCTAAACTAATCTATTTACTAATATACCACCTGAACCGCTCATTTTAAATCAATTATACCACTCCGTTTTCGGACGTTCGCCCCGTTCATCCCGTTCGCTCCGTTCATCCCGTTCGCTTCGTTTAGGGTTTAGGGTCACCACTTCAGGAAGTTCTCCGCCCGTTCGCCGCCTCTTCGAAGTCCGCAGGCAAGTTCGGCTTCTCCTGATTTTATCCTTCTTACAGTTCGGGAGTCTGAGTTCGGGTGACTTAGGTCGGCACTGTGACAGTTTTTTTCTTGTTCATTCGTTTTCATTTTTTAATAGATTTATAAACAATCTCATTGTTGATGGTGATCTTCTTCATTAGTTGTTTAGGGTGAACTACTCAAATATTCATTCATGATGTTGAGTTTGTAAATTTAGAGATGCATATTAGTTGTTTGATGAAATGCCAAAGTCTAATTTCTGATTTTTCTGTTTCAGTTTTTTTGAACTTCTGCGATCTTAACAACAGACTGAGCATATGCCAAAGTCTATTTTTGTTCCGATCTTAATGCCAAGATCGGAAACAACAAATGCATATTAGTTGTTTCCGATCTTAATGCCAAAGTATATTTTTTTGAATTTCTGATTTTTCTGTTTCATTTTTTTTGAAGGTGGACATTACGGAGGCAATCTACAATGAGTTCGAGTTCCTCGGCAACACCAATCCGAAACTTTAGTAATCAAATATATTGTCATTGCAACTTACAATGCACGATATTTACATCTTACCAATCGCGTAGCAGAGGGAGAAGATTCTACAGATGCTCCCGAAATAGAACAGAAGACGATTGCCATTACTTTCGATGGTGTGATGAAGTTAATGAATTGACGTATGATAGCAATTTTCGAAGTTCAAATGTTGTTGGAAGCAGTGCATCGCATATTGCTTCAATTAGAGCCGAGCTGTTACAAATAAAAATTATGTTGGTTATAGTGATTTTCCTTAATGTTATTGTAGCGTTCATTGTAAATAAAGGTCATTATGCATAAATGTGACTTTGACTCAATGTAAATATTTTGACAATCAATGAAATCTTCAGAGTTCAGTTAGCTTTCATTGTAAAGAATTTGAAATTTTTCTATTTGGCACATGATGCTAACTCGATAAGTTGAAATATTTTGACAATCAATGAAATCTTCAGAGTCCGATGGTGATAGAAGGCCAATACCGATTGAGAGGAAAAGAATCTTGCTAAGTAGTGGCAAATTCAGAGGTGGCTGTTTGAATGGAATTAGGATTAATAGAGAATGTTGAAATATTAGATAGCTGCTTCTGCAGTTGGCATCGCGGGGTGCACATTGCCGACGAAGCTTTCTACCAGCTGAAAACATTGCTTCTGCAGTTTTCATCACGGGAGCACAAATTACTGCTTCTGTTTTTCAGCTGAAATTAATGCAGTTTTTTCAAAACAGAATAATAATAAAATGCAGTTTTTTCAAAAACAGCACAAATTACAGCTGAAATTAATGGAGTTTTTCAAAACAGAATCTTAAGACCAATATCAGAACAAAAAAACAGCACTTAAAGTTAATGCAGTTTTTCAAAAAACAGCAAAATTATAAGTCTTTGGCTTTAAACCCATACAAAAATCAGCAATGCAGCTTTTCACTCGGGACCAGAATTATAACTGGCACGCCTAATGGGTAATTTTGTAGAAACATCAGTTTGAATATCTTCTCCCTCAAATCTTATAGGTTCCTTACAGGTGCTTCTATGGTGACCCCAAGAATTACATCGACCACATCTATGAGTTGTTTTTGATTTCTGTGAACCTTCCAAGAAGCTTTTAATGCGTCTTTTCTTGGGTCTACCACGTGGCCTAATTGTAACAGGTGGGAAAACAAACTGGTTATCACTGGTATCAGGTAATAAGGTCCACTGCTCTTTCCCTGGCAATGTTGATATGGCTCCTTCATATGCCATTCTGTATCTGCATAAAATAATGTTGTTTAGATTTAAAAAATGAACAAAGCTTTTAATGAAGTAAGACTACATACCTATAACTATAATATAGCTCGTCCACATATGTGTGCCACAAAGTGTGATGCTTACTTCCTACAAACGCTGCAACATGTATACATGGTAAGCCTGCAATCTGCCAAAAACCACAAGTGCACGTATGATTCTCTATGTCAACTTCATGTCGCTCAGATAGCCCTTCAACCTCAGCTTTGGTTGCAGTTGATTGTCTTATAATGAAGTGCTCTTTTCTAGTTGTAACATCTCTAATGTATTCATCCACACAAGGAACAAGAGAACCTCTCCAAGAAACAGCATTTGACTTTCGATGAGCACGTTGTTCCATCAACATACCACGAATCATATCAATCAGATCAACAACAGGCTTACTTCTTGCCTCCTCTACCCAAGAGTTAAAGGATTCAGCCATATTATTCGTGTTGTAGTGATTCCTAATATAGTTTGAAAATGTTGCTTTCGACCATTTATGGGATAATGATGTCAAGTATGAATGAACTTGTGGATTAATGTTAAATATTTGTTGTAACTTCGAGTTAAACTCATGTGGGCTATAACAATTAGCAGCAGTCCATACCAATTTTTGCAAACTGTGACTATCATCACAACGAAAAAGTCTTTTAAGATTTTTCCAAAGGTGTCGCATACATACTCTGTGCTCGGCATGAGGAAAGACAGTTTTAATTGCTTCACCAAGCCCTTTCTCCATATCTGAAATAAATGCTAAATGTTCTATATGAACATCAAAAGATTGGGACAAATTCATAAGAAACCACTCCCAACTCTTCTTCGATTCAGATTCAGCAACGGCAAATGCAATATTAAATAAACCATTATTCCCATCCAACGAATTAGCAGAAATGAGGACGCCTAAATATTTTGATTTTAGATGGCAAGCATCAATGCCAATTAAATATCGACAACCGGCAAGGAAACCATCAATGCAAACCTTGAAGCTAACAAAAAACCTCTTAAATGAGCCATTTTGTTTGTCACATTGGTATGTTATATGTGAACCAGGATTCCTATTCAATAACTCTGACCTCAATGTCGGCACCCATTTGTAGTTATCATCAACTGAACCAAACATTTGCTCTCTTGCTAACTCCCTTGAACGCCATATTTTTTCATGTATGGTAAAGATAATCCAAAAGTGGTCTCTAAGTTATTACCAATATCCTTTGGAGTAACATCAGGATTCCTTTTCACAATGTCCTGAATTTCATGAGCAATCCAACTTGAGGTAGCTTGTTTGTTCCCAGCTCTGTTAACTCCTGGACATAAATGTGTCGAGAGTAATTTTCTAACTTCAAAAGAATGGCCATCTGAACATAAAGAGGCGCGTATTCTCCATGGACAACCACGATATGTGCCATGTAGCAATAACTCTTGATTTGTCACTTGCCTTTATTCTAATTGCAAAGTTCTGTAATATTGCATTAGAACGAATAGCTTGCTTGAAACTTGACGAATCCTCAAAACGGGAACCTACACATAAAATATTTGTTTCTTCAACTCCACCCACAAATGAAGCATCATACAAACCATCTACTAATATGTCATTGTTCACCGTATTCGTGGCACTTACATCTTGCACATAGCCACGTTGAGTTTCATCCGTATAAATCATACCTTCTTGATGATCTATCACTACAACCACCACCTCAACTTTGTTGACATTGCGGGAACCTAAAAGCATGTCAATCACATCATTCTCACTTTTAATTGGCATGTACATTTTAGGTGATGTTCCACTAATATGATAATGTAGATCATAGGCATGACCCCTAATCCACTGGCAAATTGATTCGGTTTGTTCTTTCAATAACAACAAATTAATGTGACTTCTATCAAATTTCAAAGTTTTCTGATTTCCACCGACATATTTCATCCTATTTTGGCCCTTCACCTCAGTCCAGTATCCTCCATATTTGAAAAGAATAGAGCACACATTGTTGCACTCCATATCTGCAAATAAAATTAAAAAGGGATTCTATTAAATAGTTTTAAATGATAAAACAACTTTATATGATAAAACAGATTAACTGTTTCGGCTAAGGTCCATAAAACACATTGTTGCACTCCACTAATATAACTAAAGATTAATAAAAACAGAGCAGAGGAATCATATTTCGGCTAAGGTCCATAGAAGCTTTTCTGTTTCGCATATTTCGTCAGTTAGTTCAGAACCTATTTTGTCGCTAATTCAAGTGCAGAAGGCACCAATTGTGCGATGGAGAAGGGAAAAAAATTTAAAAATAACAGAACCAAACTATACGAACTGAACCCGACACGAAGTTTTTCATGCCTGTATCAGATGCCGAAGCTGAATAAGAGGAGAAGGTTGGATTCGCTAACGATTCAGAGAGAAGTTCGCCAAGCAGTCGCGAACGGTGCGATTCACGTCAAGAGAAGAAGCTGCAGTAGGTTCCCGCCCTTTTTCGCGATTTTGTGTTGACGGGAGGCGACGGGGAGGTGACGGAATGTTATTTTTGATGAGAATAAGGGTTTGAAGGTGGTATAGAGGTAAATATGAAAGTTTAGGTGTTAAATAGGTAAATAGGCTTGTTTTAAGTGTTAGGTATGTAAAAATCCCTAAAAACTAATAGTTAAAGTATCTTTTCATTATGTATATAGTTTTTTAGAAACTCACAATATTTTTTATATTTTAATCAGTGATTGTGTGAGTTAATAAAATTTTAATTGAAAATATATATTTTGAACATTTCCATTAAATAATAATTAAAAATTTTAGTGACAATCATTATTCATATTTCTTCAAAAAGTGTGACTAAAATGCTAAAAAAAATATGACAACAAATATTACTTTTAGTCATGATTATATATATATATATATATATATATATATATATATATATATATATATATATATATATATATATATATATATATATATATATATATATATATATATATATATAATATTACAGTGAAAATTCCTAAAATAATATAAAAGAGTAGTAATTTTTAATTTAAAATTAAATGGGTTAAAATTTATTATTCTTTTTTAAGGAGGGAGAAAATCTCATTTCCTAAAAAGAATCATTTATAAACAAAACTTTAATAATATTATTACTTTAAAAATGTTTGATTAACCCTTTGTTTTTATATTTTATTAAATTAAAGTAGAGCATAAAAAAATCATAATTTAAAAAAAAAAATAGGCAAAAAATTTATTGTCCTGTCAATAAGTACTTTAACTTGGGTGCCTGTACTGTATGGCTGGCGCTGGTCAATTTACAAATCTTGGCTTCGTCAATTTTCGATTTATCAGCAGATATCTTTATTGCTCTGTACAGTTTCTTTCTTTAGTCCAAAATGCAAATCCGTGAAATCCCATTTTGTAATAAAAAAACTATTTTAATTATTTGAGGTGGGGCACAGTTCTAATCAATCCTTTCACTCAAATATTAAGTAATTAAATTAATATGGGCAAAAAATCCTATTAAATTTTTGGTATATGAAATTAACTTGTGGAGAATTATTTTTTATAATTTTAATAATACTAATTTATCAAAATAATAAATTTTTATTTAGAAAATTTCATATTTTATTTTATTTTTTTCATGTAAAACCCAATAATTATAGAAATTTACTCCTTCATATGCATGCATTATGATTCCATTTTTTTTTGTGACGAGGAAGCATTGTCCTTAGGCCAGTGAAAATCCCGGTCGACCTAGCATGTAACCCACACCAATTTACACGGGCCAACACTTAAGGCTTTCGTTGCTTACCAAGAGATTCAAATCAGGGACCTGGGCTTTGCCCAGCCGGCTCTTCACCACCCGGACAAGCAGCGGTGGGTTCCAAAAATGTTTCTAAGGGCTTTTGTTCAGGAGAAATTATTCTGTGCGGATGTCGGACGCATCTCTACGTCCGAATGCTGTTGTATTGAGCTGCGGTACAGTAAAAGGGTGATGTGACACATTATGATTGGTCTCTAAATGATATTCGACGTTCACACATAATAATTTTTGTTTGTTCGAGACCTTCCTATAAATTTACCTTAAGAAAGTTCTTATAGAACTTGCTTTCTTCTATCAGGAGCTGTTTCTTCCCTTCTATAAAATTATGGAGCTAATTAAAATTTATTTCATGCTAAGCTCTTAACAACTATTATTATAAATAATTAGTGATTATTAATTTTCGGAAATATTTAACATATTTTTATAATAATTAGTAATTAATAACTTTCATAAGAGTTTAAAGGTGGAAGCTAAAGCTATTTTGTCTTCATTAATGAGTTATATCACATCAAATGATAATTATGTGGAAATTGATTGAGATTTTATTTTATAGAGCGAATAATACAATCGAAATCATTATTTTTTGTAGGTATTAATATGAACAAAATAAAATGTCGTGTCATTGCCAGAATGCATTGCATGTATAGATAGGATTGGAAAATCTAACCTGCTCGCAATCATATCTCTGTATCTAATCAAAGCACAGAAAATTTATTATTTTTTTTAATTTACAATTTGGTGGACTGCGACAACTCATAAGCGCCAATAAGGCATTCAAATAATTGAAGGATGAGAGGAGCTATGGAACTAAGAAAGCTGAAGAGCTAGCTAGAGAGGAAATGTCCCCACAATCTTCTATGCAAGAGTAAGGAAAGCTCAAAGCTAGCTAGGCAGTTCTTTGAGTTGTACGGTCAGGATTTAACACTTTTTTTAATGATCACAATTAGTTTAGTTTTGATATTTATGTATTATGGGAGATAATTTAGGGTTTGTTGGTACGGATGTAGCGAATTGTAAAGCTTATTATAAGGTTGTTGTGAGGAAAGTAATTTTTTGAAAACCACTGTGAATATTGTGTATATATTATTATTTTTTTTAAATTGAACTGTTGCTTTCTTAAACCTATCACATATTAGCAACTCTTGTTGCAAAACGTAACATCTCATTACAATTTTTTTTGTAAAATAACGAAAAAGCAGTAGTTAAATGGAACTGTAGTTGGTATTGCTGTGATTGTTTTTTTCTCTTCTTAAACTAGCTTTATAGTACAAAAAATTTAATTTTTGAACTAGAAAGTTACTTTAAGAAGCAGTATGAAGGCCGTCTCAAATGAAGCCTTAGACATCATTGAGGTGATTAGAGAAATTGATAAGGACAGTATGCTTCCCTTCTCAAAACACTTAAAGCTAAAGATTCAAACAGTGATTTTACAAGTCAAAGCTTTAATCACTATTGGCTTGTAAAACAAATGATATTATTGACTAGCCAAAGGCATTTTTACGTACCGAAAGGAAGCCAATGTGGACCCCCGCCTTGAACTTTAGAAGTTAAAAGAAGATGTAAGCAAATAGCTTAACCTTTTCGTCAATTATGATGCATATGTTATCTCTACCTCATCAGATTAAGAAACTCTAAAACTACAACTATAACTTGTGTGTGTGATAGCAGCCATCACCATCATTAGGAGTACATTTTGAAGCAAACGAAAAACTTATCATGCTTTCTAATTAATAAACAAATATTGTCAAAAGTGAATTCTACGAGTGTTGCCCAAAGATAAAAGATTGAATCCTATTTTGCAATAAAAATAATCATAAAATTGATTGGACAACCCTAACTCTAACCCTAACCCTAACCCTAACAAAAAAAGCCTTGAGATAATTTGCACTAGAAGACTCCCTAAAAAGGTTATTTAATTAGATTGCAAGGCTGGAGGATTAAAGCTGTGATTTGACTAATACATTCATTAAGATAAGAACGTGGCCTCATAGGAGTTCAACACTTATTAGCCTAATCCTGCTTTAAATTGCATCTAAAGCTATGGCTGTCACTCACATGCCCCCATTCAAGGAAGTGAGGTACACGTGTAAGGTTAGGATTGGCTGACTGTTATGCTTTTGAAGTCCGGTCAAAATTGGAGGGGATTTCCTTTTTATTGGATAGGGGTGAAAGAGGGTGCTGTCTCTATTTTGGTCTCCCACTTTCACAACAATGGTTCATTAATAAGGCTTTGTTAATTAATTAAGTCATTTGGAGCTTTGGAGCAATGGGTTGTTTGCTTTATGTTGATGCTAATTCCAATGTTAGATCCAAATTAAGGGATTATTATTATAATTAAGACTTAAGAGGGTGTGGGTTTGATCCCATTTTATTTGGATTATATCTGCTAAAGGTATATGGGCGGTCGGTTGGTTATAAGAAAAATAATAATAATTAAAATTATTTTATTTATTTTATGAAAAGCTTGAATGGTTCTTTTTTATTTAAATGAAATGATATAGCAAAATATAATTAGTTTTTTATTTAGATTATTTTTGCTAATGCAACATGATTTATCAATTTATTAGAACCCTTTGAGATTTTGAGAAGAGTTGTTGTTTGGAGAGTACAGCACGATGAAAGTTGTAGGCTATGTAGAATCAATCGGAGAGGCCTGAGAGGCGGTGGTTTACCATGTGGCAGATGTCAGCGGTTCAACTTCGCTTGTTTCCAGCCCGTGAAATTAGATTATAGTTATTTTTCGTGCAGTAAAATGAAATCATGTTTAGGGGCAGATCTAGAATTAAAGAGCTTAGGATGAGCAATTTCTCACTTTGAAATTATTTTTCTTTGATAAAATAATCATACCGTAATCTTATTTTGCCCGCCTTCAAAAGAAAGTCTGATTCCATCGTTAATCATATTCACCTAATTTTAAATTCATTTTTAAATATATTATAATTAATTGATTAATTAAAGCTTACTTTAAACTTATTTCAAAAAATAAATTCATTAACTAAAAGGCTCTCATAATCAAATTTTATTCATAATATTCTGAATGAAAATTTTGTCCAAGGGATTCCTAGTCTGGACTTTGGGGCAAATTATTACATCCGGTGTCCGGATTCGTCCGGACACTAATCCAAACGCGCCACGTCACCAAAATACACCGGGACTCAATCTATTCGGATGACGTGGCGCATCTGGATTGTGTGTCCGGACGTCCGGTGACCGGACGTAATAATTCGCGGGACTTTGGAGGACACATCCACAATATTCATCTAATAAAAAAAATATGATGAGATTCTTCAGAATACACGTTGATCTATAAAATAATAGTACGATCAGGCACTAATTAATTAAGAAGCTCGAACATGAATGGATCTAATGAATGTAATAATCAGAAAGAAAGAAAGAAAGCTCTCTGTGCTGTCATGGCGAAATTCAAGCATCCTATTCTTTAATTCCTTTTCTTCCAGTTGTTGCCTGTTGGCAAGCTCAAACGTGGCCTCTCGGTGTTGCAGCACCAACGCAAGCAGGCCTGCACATGAGATTTTTTAAGATCCGTTTGAAATAATACCTTATAATTACTATTGTATAGTAGATATGATTGTAAAAAAATTATTATAAAATTTTTAGGTCCACCGCTAACTTTTTTGATATAAGTCAAATCTAATATATTTACTCTCCTAATCGGATCAGCGGAGGGCCGTGACCAAATCATCTAAGGAGACTCTTTCTAATCTTATCTGCCACTGGAGCAACTCCAACTTTTTCAAATATATACTCGTTAAGCATTCTGTCTCTAAGAATAAAGCCACTCATCCACCTGTGCGTTCTTGTCTACGCAACTCTTTACTTAATTTTATGCTTCTCTTTTAATGTCTAATATTTTACACCATAAAACATTGCAAGTCTCATCATAATTTTATAAAATTAAATAAAATTATAAAAAAAGCTACTAGCCCATAATATAACATCAAAATAAAGTGCACTTGTGCATGTCAATAAAATTATTCAGTGCGGATGTCGAACACTGTCCAGAGATCAACCAGAATGCGTCACGTCACACCCTGCTCGGTATCCGGCTCGGTACTGACGATGTGGGGCATTCTGATTGATCTTCGGACGATAAACTATTCCCGGCGTCCACGCAAAATAATTTCTCCAATAATAATACCGCAGAAGAGCCTAAAATTTTTTCTTTCCTGCTCCAATTTTCTGTTTATATCATGCTACAGGAGAAGCATCGTCTTCTGGCATAAAATTAGTTGAGCTTGTCCATATGATTGTTGGACCACAATGTCCTCATAGAATGGCTGTGGCAGTAGCAGTAAGCTTCAGATGATTAAATACAAAGTATGGGGATTACTCAGATAAATAGTATATGAGAGATGGACCATCCCTGTACAAAATGTAAAAACATTCTGTCGTTGTGTTGCTATCCATTTCTTTGATAAATGATGAGCCTTTAAGATGAATCTGACGATAGTTTCTGTAGCAAAAGAAAAAAAGACATTTGAGGTACATGTACATGATTTGTGTTAGGTGTGGAATCTGATTGTGTTGATCAATCGGATTGTTCTATTGCCTCGAACCTCAAGTTTGTCGTTCTTGCAAAGGGGTGCAGGGGGTTTACCCCAAGTCTAAATTTTTTTTTTTCTCCATACAACGCCCTGACGATGTGTACCCGAACGTTCCGGCATTGTGTTCCCGAGCGGCCCAACACAAAATGACAGAAGGTGGAGCGCCGCAGTGATCTAGATACGGCACCGCAATGGATCAAGATAGAGGTTTGAGAGCTGCAACGTTCCAAACTGACGCCGCAGTGCTACGAGACGAACTAGATGGTTTTCTTTCTCGTTTTTCAGAAGGGTAGCGTCCCTTGGGATTAATTACTTGGCTTTCTCTTACATTTATGTAAGGTTAAACATTGAGAACGGTGCATGTGAGAAGAGAAGCAATAAAAGAGTGAGAGAGAAGAGAGAGATGTACTTTTTGCTCCTAATTTTCATAGTGTATTTCTTGGTGTGGCTCCTTGGGTTTTTCCCTAATTTGGATTTTTCCATATTAAATCCTGATGTCATTTACTTTACGCTGCTTTTACTTTCTTGTTTGTTTCATCATTGTGGTGTTTACTCCTCATCCCCAACAGTTTGCACTAGGGCAAGTGTGAGAGGAGAAAGTAACGCAGCTCACCTTGATCTGTTAGTTGGGAGCTTTGACTATCAATCAATAGGTCGTGGGTTCGAGTTTTATATATGTGATGTGTGTGTGAGTTTGACTTAATTGGCCTAAATGTCCCCCACACACAGGTGAAAGACTGAAGGAAGAAAGAAAATGTAATAGGATATTGAATGGGGTACATATTGAGTATAACTTATGAAATAGAGAAAATATGAGGTGGTAAACTGTTAATATCTCAAGTGGGATAAACAGTAACCTTTAGATTATCAAGAACAAAAGAAAAAAACTTTCAAATTAAAGCTGTTACAAAAGTGAATGCAGGGAAACTTGGCTGCACTGGCACAGACAGCTGTGGGGGACAGGCAAAGCATTGAACATGACTGTCTAAGAAATGACTCAATTAATTGAAAACTTCAGCCGGATAGTTAATTATTGCCCCCAAAAAGAAAAGTTAGCTGAACTGAAACTGCACTTGTGATCCCAAAAAGAAAAGTCAGCTGAACTGAAACTGCACTTGTGCAAAAATTATTATGTGCAGCGTCCGGATTCGTTCTAAGACCAATAAAAATGCGCCACGCTGCCTCAAAAATGTAGAGCGCTCGGTACCGAGCGAGTAACCGGACGGTAGAACCGTCCGGCATCTGCACAGAATAATAGCTTGCACTTGTGATCCCAAAAAGAAAAGTCATGTTGCATTGAATCTATACAAAGTTAAAATTATGATAGCCATCCAGGCATCCACTAGTTCTGGTTCAAGCTTATTCAGGTCTGTTAGTAATCCAAGTGTTGTCAAAAAGAGGTTAATTCTTCCATTTGTCTAAAAACCTGTAGAGGAATCTGAAGATGATGGAGCTTCATCTGAAATGATGCATTCAACCTCCAGGAAATTTGGATGGAGAGGCACCTGTGATTGATGATCTTGACCTTCTGCAAGAGTTAATTTATGAATTCAAAGTTCTATATGGATAATATCTTCTACATTAAAAAGTAGACTACAAACATATCAAGAGACATTCAACTAAATAAACATTTGCACAAGTTTCCTAACAAATTTGAAGGGGTCACTAGCCCTGACATCTAACTTTTTATATGTAGTGGTGCTGTAGCATTGAGATAAATGTGAATTAAAGATTCACCCTCATCAAATACTCTTGTTGAATGTGTTTGCATTTACACTTTTAGCATATTTATCATTACTTCAATTCAAAGTTTTTCATATGTATGAGGACAATAGAAATCATATACAAATGCAAATGTAACATCTTATGTTACACCGATACGGATACGGTGACACGGATATGACACAATACGGGTACGAGACACGTCTATTCTTAAAAATACAGGATACGCGTATGGCGCAGACACGATATTATAATTTATAAATCATACATAAAATTAAGAAAGCAATCAAAGCATAATATTTAAAATTACAAAAAAAAAATAAAAGTAATATCATTTGTAGCCTTGTAGCTTACAATTTCAAAATAAAAGTAAGTATTAAATGTCTAGTACAACAACAAAAGCATAAACATAAATTGTCTAGCACATGAAGTTTTAACTATTCAATAAAAGGAATGATATGATTAGCTTCTTCAGTGATTTGTCTTTGAACTTCTATATTATCTTTAATAAATTTCACAGCTTCTAATTTAGACTCATCAAGTGAAAGATTAGAAACTTTTAATATTCTCATAACATCAAGAGACTCAAATCCATCTCGAAAATGAGAGAACCTCGCTCGCAACCGCAGAAGTAAATACGACTAGTCTTTTTTTCGGATTTGTTTTTGTTTTTCAACGGATACATGTATCAGATACGCATGTCCTTTTGAAATTAAATAGTATTTTAATTGGATACGACAAAGCCGTATCCGACACGTATCAGTGCCGTATCGGTGTATCAGATACAACACACCTCCATAAATAGGTGTATCGGTGCAACATAGGTACCATCTAAAAATGTATATGATAGAATATATTTCGGATCAATGGACCTCTCGGGATTATAACCATAAATAATTTCAAATGGATTTTTTTCGTGATTTTTTAAAATGTTCCTCCTACATACATTGGTAAATGAAAATTCCAACAGTAATATTTTTATTCACTAAGCAACTTAATAAATTACACAATGTTCTATTTATAACTTCTATTTGCTAATTAATTTGTGGATATAAGACTGTTGACCTGTAAGCTGGCTCCAACTGCCCAGTAGACCGAAGCCCTATGAACCCACGGCTTAGATCGAAACCACCAACGATCGCAAGTAACTGCCCCACAACCGCCCCACTCACGACACAAAAACACCGCTCCCCCATTCGGGCGCTCTCACGACTCACGCTCTCACGCACAAAATGCTCTGAGAGAATCGCAAGCAAGAAGTTTCGATGACATACTGACATACCTTTCGGTCTCACGATCTTCTGCAAAGCCGAGTCCAACCACGCTGGCCAACTTCAGCCGCTTGCACTCACCGGATTTTAGCCACCGAGCCCAACTTCCACCTCTTCTAGCGACTGAACCCGACGCCTGCCTCTGCATTCGACCTAGCCAGCCTGACCTACACTTGCCCCGGCCAAGCCTGTCGCCGACGACCTGCACGCCGAAGCCGAAGCATCCGACCTCGCCGGTTCTCCTCTACACATCACCGGATCCGCAACATGTGTACAAGCAGACAGAAGGCCTTCGTAAGCCTTTAAATAAAATCCTAGGTCATTTTTTAATAAAATCACTTGCATAAATTGGATCATATTTAAATATTTTAAAATACCCCTTATGTATTAAATATGATCTCTAAAATTAAATATATCCCTGCATGTGCTCCAGTCAACGTGTTAAATTATAAACAACAATGTCCGAAAATGCTGCGCAAGGTCAAATGTTACACTCTGCATGTGCTCTGACAAATGCAATAAATTTCTAAATGCTAATGTCCGAGAATGTTGCATAGGGTCAAATGCTACACTTTGCATGTGCTCTGACAAATGCAATAAATTTCTAAATGCTAATGTTCGAGAATGTTGCGTAGGGTCAAATGCTACCACCTGCATGTGCTCCGATCGTTACATCTAAGTCCCAAATCCAACGATTGAAGAATGTTGTGCGGGCCAAATATTCATGTTTCATCCTCCTTGAAAGGACTAGAGTAGACATAATTTGAATTACAAAATGTCTTTCAAAATCCTACAAAAATACAAGTGACCTTAATGCCACCCCGATGATGGTCATGTTTACAAGAAATCTCAACCGAAGAGGCCAAATCTCAAACTCAACAAAATTCTAAATATCTGAAATGAAAACTTTTACTTAAAAACTTAAAACTAAAAATAATTCACCTCTCGCAACCGTTTGTCATGGGTGATAAATTTGAAATTAATCTCAGCTCACAAAGAGTGAATCTGTGTCGGGTGTATCACTACGATTCATCCTCAAATAATCTCTTGCCAGCAGGGACGTGGCACGTGCCCTCTGATCGAGTGATTTTGCCGCAAAATGACACCATTATATTACGATCACGGTCAAAGCCCGTATGTTCTCTAACGAAGTCAAACCCTTGAAAAAGTAGATTTGACAGACATAAAACCCTCTGTCAGCTAAGGTGGATTTCAGATATATCTCCTTAGACAAATACTAACCCAGATCTACAAGGTATTCTTGGATGAAGTAACCCATAACTGCCGACAAGGTGCCTTCTGTCAGGTTGGGTCGACTACCACCTCTGATTAAGTAGAACAGGGATCATGGCAGCCCGGGACGATGGAATCATTGGATCTTGATCGGGCTCATCTTAAATTTTTAAATTTTAAAATCCAAATTCAAAATTCAAACCCTAAGATTGTTGCTATTATAGACTGGATTTATGATCCATATGACATCCTTAATGACTAGCCTTAATCGAAAGTTCTCTCCTATTATCGGGAGAGGTAATTAACTATAGGAGCTTGTGCCTATAGGAAACCAGAACTCAGATCAAAAAGTCCTCACAAAATGAGGGCGAAATCTCTGGGTAGTGTCTTATCTAAAACTCAAACTGCCTTCTAAAAATTCCCCCGGAACCTAATCTCGTTAAAACTCTCTGCCATCATCATCACAAATACTTATAAAAGAAAAATAGACGGATGGCGCGGAGAGGCCGGGATCACACACACTTATGAAATTTTCGGAGCCCACAAAGACTTATGAAAATTTAATCATGATTAAAACAATCTTTAAAGTGATTTTAAAAAATATGCACAAGCCTAACATTTCATTAAATTGCATAAATGTTCTTTGAAAATGTAGACCACCGTAAGTACCTTTTATATGTTGGGGATGTAATTTATATATTAATCCTTCATTGAAAATAAAGAATCAAGCATGAAGTGCTATTGAGAAGTGTATTTATTTTTCTTAAAGATTCAACAAAATTAACATAACATATAAAAAAAGTGGAGAAAAAAAAAAAGCATGGACAAGTGCGACTATGTACTTGGGGTAGTTTATGTCCAACGCCCACAACAAGAAGGAATTGATGAAATCACCAACCTACTTTCATGAGGTTTAAAGCAAATACTTACAAATTATGATTAACGATTCCAAGACAACAAGAGAGCTGTCACGACCCGACCCGACGGGGACGGATCCCGCCCGAGCCGGATCGCGACGAGAGACCTTTCTTAACCAGGATCTGGCTTTGGATTAGGTTACTGAACTGATCTTCCAAATTCTTAACTCAACAGAAGCACACAGAACAACAGAGCTACTAAAAACATCAAATGCAGCGGAACAAAACATCTATCTTTTCATTTCCTCAAAATAATCATCTACAGAACAGTACATGGCTTTCAACAGAAAGAAAGACAGAACAGAAAAGCCATGACTGTACAAAAATCAAAAGTACAAAAGTACCTAATCTGATCAACTCTGAAACCTAGTCCTGAACTTCCTTGCCTTTCCCAGAACCTGAAAACCACCAGAAAGCAAGGGTGAGCTCAACAGCTCAGCAAAGCAACAAACCACCAATCTAAATTCTCAGAAAACAGAACCAAATTCATCGGACAGAAATCAGATCAGAAATCGGAACAGAATCGGAAATCAAAACTTACGGACAGATATCAAATCACATCAGAGTCGTACAGATCGTATCAGAACAGAACAAATCAACAGAGTCAGAATCAGAAATCAGAATCGTACGGATCATATCATATCATAATCACAATTTCGTACAGAACAGAACAGATACAGAAAATAGTACAGATGCATATAGCTAAATGCCCTGACACTGACAGAATCTCTATGGATTCCGGCCCCTTATGCCTCCCTTCCCAGACACTGACTGAACCTCATAGGATCCAGGCCCCTTATGTCTCCCTTTGTGCACACGGCACCAAAACAGATGTGCTTATAGCACCAAAACAGAATTCATCGGATCCGGAACAGAACTGATTTCAGAATTTCAGATTTGAGCTCATTTCAGATTTCCCGTTTCACTAACTGAATCTCATAGGATTCAGGCCCCTTATAACTCCCTTTTTATAGCTTATACACATAGCATTTCAATTCAGAAGAAATACGGACAATTCGGAAATTACCCAAAAATCGGGCAGCACAACGGCAGTATACGGAATTTACGCAAAAATTCCTGCAAAGAAAATTTACCGAATTCGCACAGAATACAGATATCAACATTTCAGAACATTTATTCTACTGCACAGATAAATTCCAATTTCACAGAAAATTCTGGTCGACTAAAAACACAGTCGAATCAAAAATACCCGGACGAAAATCTTCAAAATATAGTCGAAAACGTGCACACCCGGCACGACAACGATATCCAAAAAGTTACGCGGTAAAAACTGAGTCAATCAACAGATACGGACAAAAATCATTAACGAAAACGAAATCCGGACAGAATATACCGCCAAACACGACGGTTCTGAAAATTGAGAAAGGCGGAATGTGCCTTACCTCGAGCACAGCAATTTCCTCAACAGCCACTTCGGGCGAAAACGGCTCCGCGTCGTCCGAAAAATCCGCTTTTCCACTTTTTCCTTCGTTTTTTTCTCTCTCCTCAGTTTTTTTTCTCTCTCTTCAAAATATCTCATTTCTATATATATCCAGACTGATCGTCCTGGACGATCGAGCTTCGTACCGGACGATCCATGAAGAGAGGAATTTCGTCCAGACGAAAAATGACATATCGTCCCAGGCGAAGGGTTCACGGGAGAATTTTCGTCCAGACGATCCAATTTTCGTCCCGACGAACCATACAGCCAAAACTGATTTTCTGCACAACCTGTACCGATCGTCCCGGACGATCCAACTTCGTCCCGGACGAACCTGGAGCAAAAACTGATATTACAATCTCCCCAACTTAAAAAAAATGTCGTCCTCGACATTATCCAATCCCACCTCCGTCAAAACAAGTACGGGTACGACCGTCTCATATCAGACTCCTTCTCCCAAGTTGCTTCCCGTGCAGTCCGGTGCTTCCACTGGACTTTAACCATCGGAATCTCTTTATTCCTTAACTTTCGGACGTCGTACGCCAAAATAAGCTCTGGCTCTTCCTTGTACGCCAGATTCTCCTGAATCTCCACCTCATCAGCTGACAACTTCTTCCCAGAGTCTGAAACCCACTTCCTCAGAGTGGATACGTGAAACACATTATGCACGTCAGGCATAGAATCAGAAAGCAATAGACGATAAGCAGATTTTCCAATTCTTTCCAAAATCTCAAATGGTCCAACATACCTTGGACTAAGCTTGCTTACCTGACCAAATCTGCTCACACCTTTCATCGGGCTGACTTTGACATACACAAAGTCACCGACCTGAAATTCTACAAATCTGTGCTTCTGATTGTAATACTTCTGCTGACGATCTTGAGCGGCTTTCAATCTTTCTCTTATCAAATTGATTTCTGAGCAGTTTCATCAGCAAAAGTGGCCCCCAAAGCCTGTCTATCTCCGACCTCCGTCAGAGTCAAAGGAGTACGACACTTCCTGCCATACAAAGCCTCGTACGGTGCCATACCGATACTGGACTGAAAACTGTTATTATAGGCAAACTCAATCAGCGGAATATGATCCTCCCAACTTCCGCTAAAGTCCAGAACACAAAGCCTCAACAGATCTTCCAGTACCTGAATCGTCCTCTCAGACTGTCCGTCGGTCTGAGGATGAAAGGCTGTACTGAAATGCAGTTTCGTACCCAAGCCTTGCTGAATGCCTTTCCAAAGTCTGGAAGTAAAGCGTCCATCTCGATCAGATACGATCACACGAGGCACACCGTGCAATCTGACTATTTCCTTCACATAAATCTGTGCCAAACGATCAACTGAATCCGTCTGTCTGATCGGAAGAAAATGGGCTGACTTCGTCAATCGATCTACAACCACCCAAATGGCATCATGTCCTTGTCTAGATCGAGAAAAAACCCATCGCAAAATCCATCGTTACCTCCTCCCATTTCCACTCAGGGATAGGCAACGACTGCAACAGTCCACCCGGTCGCTGATGCTCTGCCTTCACCAACTGACAGGCTTCGCATCTCGACACAAACTCTGCCACATCCTTCTTCATCCCAGGCCACCAAAACAAAAGCTTCATATCAGCGTACATCTTACCACTGCCTGGATGAACAGTGTAGCCTGAATGATGAGATTCGTACAGAATCTCCTGCCTCAAGTCTCCAAACACAGGTACCCACAACCTGTTCTTACAGAAAATAACACCAGAATCAGAAATTCGAAGTTCAGGAGTCTTACCAGATCCAATCTGAGCTATCAACTTCGAATAGTCAGAATCTGACTTCTGGGCTTCTTGAATCCGTGCTTCCAAAGTAGACCGAATACTCATCTGAGCCAACTCCAAATCATTGGAGGAAACCACCTCCAACTGCAAACGCTCCATATCACGAATCAGAAAGTCATCACAAGTAAGCTGAATACCTGATAATCCAGAAGACTTCCTGCTCAAGGCATCTGCTACCACATTAGCCTTACCAGGCTGATACTGAATAGTCAAATCATAGTCCTTGATCAACTCGAGCCATCTTCTCTGTCTCAGATTCAGATCCTTCTGAGTAAAAAATATACTTCAGGCTCTTATGATCAGTGAAAATCTCACATCTGACGCCATACAGGTAATGACGCCAAATCTTCAAAGCAAACACAACTGCAGCTAACTCCAGATCATGCGTCGGGTAATTCTTCTCATGTGGTTTCAACTGTCTAGAAGCATAAGAAATTACCTGACCATGCTGCATCAGGACACATCCCAGTCCTTTCAGTGAAGCATCACTGAACACCTGAAAACCTTCCGTACCTGATGGAAGTGCTAACACTGGAGCTGAAGTCAAACAATCCTTCAATCTCTGAAAACTAGCTTCACACTCCGGTGTCCAAACAAAAGGTACTGACTTCTGAGTCAGTCACGTCAGAGGAGTCGAAATCTGTGAAAATCCTTTCACAAACTTCCTATAATACCCGGCCATGCCCAAGAAACTACGTACCTCAAATACCGTAGTCGGCCTTGGCCAATCAGCAACAGCCTGAATCTTCTGGGGATCTACAGAAATGCCTTTTCCGCTAATCACATGCCCCAGAAAAGAAATGCTCTTCAGCCCGAATTCACACTTAGAGAACTTGGCATACAGCTGATGCCTCCTCAAAGTCTCCAACACAATCCTCAAATGTCTGGCATGCTCATCCTCAGATGCAGAATATACCAGAATATCGTCAATGAAGACGATCACAAACTGATCCAGATACTCCCTGAATACTCGGTTCATCAGATCCATGAAAATCGCAGGCGCATTGGTTACCCCAAAAGGCATAACCAAAAACTCGTAGTGCCCGTACCGAGTACTGAAAGCAGTCTTCACCACATCAGCTTCCTTCACCTTCACCTGATAATATCCGGATCGCAAATCAATCTTCGAAAATACCGAAGATCCGGAAAGCTGATCAAACAAGTCGTCAATCCGAGGCAAAGGATACTTGTTCTTGATCGTGACCTTGTTCAAATCTCTGTAATCAATACACATACGGAGTGTACCGTCCTTCTTTTTCACAAACAGAACAGGTGCTCCCCAGGGCGAAACACTAGGGCGCACAAAACCTCTGTCAACCAACTCCTGAAGTTGAAGGTTCAGCTCAGAAAGTTCTTTCGGTGCCATCCTGTACGGAGCTTTCGATATAGGAGCTGTACCCGGAAAAACATCGATAGAGAACTCCACATCTCTATCCGGAGGTAAACCAACCAACTCCTCAGGAAAAAAACATCAGCAAATTCCCGTACCACAGGGATCTCAGAAACAGAACCAACCTCCAGGTTCAGATCCCGCACCGAAGCTAAAAATACCGGACATCCTTTCTTCCACATCCTGCTCACCTCCAACACAGAAACCAGACTGGAGAGAACACCTCGTAATCCCTGAAATACAACTCTCTCTCCAGCCACAAGCAAACTCACTTGCTTCTTCAGACAGTCAATCTGAGCCTCATACAGACTCAGCCAATCCATGCCTAGAATCACATCATACGAAGAAATCGGCAATCGAATCAAACTCGATTTCCACTTCTTGCCAGAAATCTCGATCTCACACAACAAAAACTGTCGAGCAATCAATGGATTCCCAGCCGGTAAAATCACAGACAAAGAAACCGGTAAAACCATCGAATCCAAATGTAAAATCTCAAAACAATGCTCGGACAGAAAAGAATGACTCGCTCCAGAGTCAAACAAAACACGACAGGGCTGATCAGAAATGTAAACCGTACCTGTCACAACATCCGGAGCATCACGAGCCTCCTGCTGACTCAGACTGTAAACTCGTGGCTGAACTGGAGCAGGAACTGAAGCAACAGAACTACTCTGCTCCCTCTGAATCGTAGGTGGTCTCCGCGGTGCAGAACTAGAACCACCACCTCTACCAGCAAATCCCTCAGGGCGAGGAGGAACAGTCCTCGGTCTTCCTGCTGCTGAACCAACAGGTCTGACAAAGCCCTCAGATCGCTGCTCAGAACGCTGATCAAATCCCATCTGCGGACATTCTGCAATCCTATGTCCCGGCTGACCACATCTGAAACAAAGACCAGCTATCCTGTAGCACTGGCCATGGTGTCGCCGTCCACAACTCTGGCACACAGGTGCCGAACTGACAGATCCAGAACTAGTCGTACTGGTAGCAGTACCAGACGATCCTCCGCTCTTCCTGGAATCTCCAGATCCAGATCCAGGAACAAATCTCCTCTTCCCAGAGGAACCACTGCCAGATGTCTCTCCTCCAAATCTCTTCCTACTCGCAGTCCACCGCTGCTGAGTAGCCGTCATGTCATTCTCAATCAGACGAGCTCGCTCCACAAGCTCAGAGAAATCAGTAATCCGGAACGGTATCAGAGGCTGCCTCAAAGTGTCTCGTAAGCCTCTCAGAAATCTGTAGCACCTCTCAGTAGACGTGCTAACCAGCTGCGGAGCGTACCTGGCTAATGCAGTAAACTCAGCCTCGTACTGCATCACCGTCTTGCTCCCCTGAACAAGTCTCAGAAAACTCTCTTGCATCTGCTGTCGTGCAGAAGGGGGAACAAACCAATCTCTGAATACCTCAGTGAACTCCTCCCAAGTAATCAAAGAGTTCAATCTGCCCTGAAATCTGGCTGCTTGCTGGCCATCCCACCAGTGCTCAGCCTCTCCGTCCAACAGAAAAACAGCTAACGGAACTTTCCTGTCTGCAGGACACTGCATCCCGTCAAAAGTCTTTTCCAATCTCCTCAGCCACTCCTCGGCTGCTCTGGGTTCAACAGCGCCCTCAAACCTCGGAGGCTTCAACCTCAAAAATAATTGCAGGTGTCGATCAATGTCCTCAGATCTAACAGTCGAAGCTCTGCTCTGAGTCTCGCTCATCATCTGAGCAACCAGCGAAGCAAACTGAGAAAGCGTATCAGCACCGACCACTGGGGCTGTACTCCCCACTGGTGCTGCCTGATCGGCACTCTGACCATCTGTCATGTCTGGGTCTGGCTGATCCATACAGAAAAATCCAGAAAATCCGGAAAACTATCACAAAACAACACAAAATAACACAATAAAAAGCCAAACGACCCAAAACTACCTCCTAGACAGACTCACTGATCACTTCCTAGAGCTCTGTTTTACAATTCAACCTGTTTCCAAAACCAGTGCTCTGATACCAAAAAAAGCTTGTCACGACCCGACCCGACGGGGACGGATCCCGCCCGAGCCGGATCGCGACGAGAGACCTTTCTTAACCAGGATCTGGCTTTGGATTAGGTTACTGAACTGATCTTCCAAATTCTTAACTCAACAGAAGCACACAGAACAACAGAGCTACTAAAAACATCAAATGCAGCGGAACAAAACATCTATCTTTTCATTTCCTCAAAATAATCATCTACAGAACAGTACATGGCTTTCAACAGAAAGAAAGACAGAACAGAAAAGCCATGACTGTACAAAAATCAAAAGTACAAAAGTACCTAATCTGATCAGACTCTGAAACCTAGTCCTGAACTTCCTTGCCTTTCCCAGAACCTGAAAACCACCAGAAAGCAAGGGGTGAGCTCAACAGCTCAGCAAAGCAACAAACCACCAATCTAAATTCTCAGAAAACAGAACCAAATTCATCGGACAGAAATCAGATCAGAAATCGGAACAGAATCGGAAATCAAAACTTACGGACAGATATCAAATCACATCAGAGTCGTACAGATCGTATCAGAACAGAACAAATCAACAGAGTCAGAATCAGAAATCAGAATCGTATATCATATCATATCATAATCACAATTTCGTACAGAACAGAACAGATACAGAAAATAGTACAGATGCATATAGCTAAATGCCCTGACACTGACAGAATCTCTATGGATTCCGGCCCCTTATGCCTCCCTTCCCAGACACTGACTGAACCTCATAGGATCCAGGCCCCTTATGTCTCCCTTTGTGCACACGGCACCAAAACAGATGTGCTTATAGCACCAAAACAGAATTCATCGGATCCGGAACAGAACTGATTTCAGAATTTCAGATTTGAGCTCATTTCAGATTTCCCGTTTCACTAACTGAATCTCATAGGATTCAGGCCCCTTATAACTCCCCCTTTTTATAGCTTATACACATAGCATTTCAATTCAGAAGAAATACGGACAATTCGGAAATTACCCAAAAATCGGGCAGCACAACGGCAGTATACGGAATTTACGCAAAAAATTCCTGCAAAGAAAATTTACCGAATTCGCACAGAATACAGATATCAACATTTCAGAACATTTATTCTACTGCACAGATAAATTCCAATTTCACAGAAAATTCTGGTCGACTAAAAACACAGTCGAATCAAAAATACCCGGACGAAAATCTTCAAAATATAGTCGAAACGTGCACCCCGGCACGACAACGATATCCAAAAAGTTACGCGGTAAAAACTGAGTCAATCAACAGATACGGACAAAAATCATTAACGAAAACGAAATCCGGACAGAATATACCGCCAAACACGACGGTTCTGAAAATTGAGAAAGGCGGAATGTGCCTTACCTCGAGCACAGCAATTTCCTCAACAGCCACTTCGGGGGCGAAAACGGCTCCGCGTCGTCCGAAAATCCGCTTTTCCACTTTTTCCTTCGTTTTTCTCTCTCCTCAGTTTTTTCTCTCTCTTCAAAATATCTCATTTCTATATATATCCAGACTGATCGTCCTGGACGATCGAGCTTCGTACCGGACGATCCATGAAGAGAGGAATTTCGTCCAGACGAAAAATGACATATCGTCCCAGGCGAAGGGTTCACGGGAGAATTTTCGTCCAGACGATCCAATTTTCGTCCCGACGAACCATACAGCCAAAACTGATTTTCTGCACAACCTGTACCGATCGTCCCGGACGATCCAACTTCGTCCCGGACGAACCTGGAGCAAAAACTGATATTACAAGAGCTAAGTCGTGGGAGGAGCCTCCTCTTAAAGCCTGCAAATTCTACTTTAGTAGAAAGTCTTCATCTATCATGACAGCATTCCAACAGAGCTTCACCGTCAACGTCTAAAAGTTCTCCTCTCCTAAATCCTTCCTTGGCTCCTCCTATTTGAGAAGGAGGTTGCCTTCTCTTCAGCACTTATGAAAAGTGTGGCTAAAACCTCAATGACGAAATAAAGGAGCAGAAGGTGGATCAGTTGCCTTATACTTTGAACGTGGTAAATTTATCAACTTATCTAAGATTGCAAATTATGCATCATTTGTGCAATGCTGTTTGAAAAGTTAACTTACTTTCTTTCATTATCATGAAACAAAATTGACATAAT
The DNA here is from genome assembly GCA_019514585.1 of Dendrobium officinale. Taxonomy (NCBI): domain Eukaryota; kingdom Viridiplantae; phylum Streptophyta; class Magnoliopsida; order Asparagales; family Orchidaceae; genus Dendrobium; species Dendrobium officinale. Next base: position 2,924,124 of record CM033697.1, read on the forward strand.
AGCAGATCAAGAAAAAGTAGAAACAAATGTTACCACCAAGCTGCTAAGGGTTCACCAGTTGTTGAACAAACATTTGATGAGACTGGGAGTGAGATAAAAGCAAAATAGAATGATTAAAACAATCTAGCCATATTGATAATGACTTTAACCAGCACTTGGTAGCAAAGACAATCAAGTTGACATGATTGTGAACTAGAGGTGGAATAACATATCCGCATAAAGAACTAAGAAGGGCAAATGCCTCATAAAACACAAGACATAAGCATGGCAAAATACTAGAATGTGAAATTGACATAACAAATGATATTTCTAAATCAATCTATAATATGGAATGTTCTAGACGAGGTGGTCACAAAAGCATGGAAAGCGAAACTAATCTGATAGGAAATATTTGAGTTTGCAAGTAACCCTAAGGGGAAATACTTGAGTTCGCAAGTAAACCTATCAATAATTGATGAAAACAGTAAGAAATATGTTGATTTCAGAGAGAAATCAGTAAAACGATGCAGGAATTTCAGAAGATTGGAGAGAAAACACAAGGAAAACTTTTCTATTAAATCCACGAACAAGAAAAGCAATACAAGTTACAAGTTTCTTCAATTCAAGAGGAAGAAACAACTCTCCAATTCTCTAGCAAAGCCTAGAGCCCAAAAGAACAAACCCTAGATCTCAAATCTCTCACTCATTCAAGATGATCCAAACTCTAATAATACCAGACTAATTAAAGCAAAGGATAAAAGTTAAATCCCCAAACAGCCCTAATTTGAATTTTTCCTCCAACACAATATTTAATTAGTGTGTGGGCCCCCTCTACTTAGCCACACCCCCCAGCCATGTGTTCACCATTGAAGCCCTGAATAAAATGACCGTAAAGCAGTGAAAGTGATTAGAGAGGCTTACTTTAAATCAAAAACTTAGACACAAAAATTCAAATAACGCCAACAGCATAAGCATGACAAAAGTGAGTCTAAATTTTGAAAGGATATGTGGTACAATGATGTTGGGGTATGAGGAGTAAACACCACAATGAAGAAATAGGCAAGAAAGTAAAAATAGTGGAAAAATAAAGGACACTAGGATTTAACGTGGAAAAACTCAAAATAGTCCCGTTCTCAATGTCTACACATTCAAAATACAAGAGAAAACTAAGTAAAATAACCCCAAGGGATGCAACCCTTCAGAAAAATGAGAAAGTAAACCATCCACTCCGTCTCACAGCACTACAGCGCCTGTTTGGGGTGCTGCGGCACTCAAACCTCGGTATTGATTTGCTGCGGCACCGTATCTAGGCCGTTGCGGTGCTCTGCTCTCTATTGTTCAATGTCGGGGCACTCAGAAACTCAGCGCCGGGGCGCTCGGGTAAGCAGCGTCGGGGCGCTCAAGTACACAGCAATAGGGCATTGTCACACCCCCAAGCAAGCACGAGAAACTTGAGGTTCGAGGCAACAGAATAGCCCGATTGATCAACACAATCAGATTCCACACATGACAAATGATTATGGGAGAAGGAGTTTTCTCTAAAATCATATATCAAGCCACATACATTGAGAGCTTTATCGCTCATCATTCTCAAAAGAAATAGTATGAAACTAACAAATTAAATGTCGAAGTATAATTGGGAGTGCATGAAGTAAAGGATATTGTAAAGAATGATGGATAAAAGTATAAAAGTTTTGTTTAACCCATATAATCAGTTATAATGCATCAAGAAAATCTTCAGAATTAGACAACTCAGGAATACACTCAAACATCAATTGAATCATTTCCCAACACCTACAAAAATTAGCATTCAAATTAACAAAAATTACACAGCTCACCTTTGTCTGTTGGTTGGGAACTTTGGCTATCAACCAAGAAGCCTTGGGTTCGAGTATTGCATATGTGATGTATGTGGATTTTTTTCTTAATTGACTTAAATGTATACAACAACAATAACAACAACAACAAGCCTTTAAACCATTATGTGGGGTTGGCTACATGAATCCTTTTTCTCTATTGTGTCTTGTTAAGAGTCAAATTATCATCTAATCTAATAAAGAAATGTCATTTCTAATACTTTTTAACCAAGTCTTTTTAGGATTACCTCTACCTTTCTTAATATAAGCCGAATCTAATATGTTTACTTTCCTGATCGGGTCATCAAAAGGCCATCGTTTTATGTGACCAAACCATCTAAGGCGACTCTCTCTAATCTTATCTTTCACTGGAGCCACTCCAACCTTTTCACTTATATGCTCATTTCATCTCCTGTCTCTAAAAATAAAGCCACTCATCTACCTGAGCATCCTCATCTCTGCAATACTTAACTTAATATTATGCTTCTCTTTCACTGACCTAAATGTATCAAAAAGCAAAAAACAAAAAATAAATTAAAACAAAAAGGCCAACTGAATTTTTCCTTGAAAAAATAAGCTCCATGACAATTACATGATTATGGAATAAATTACTGATTATGGATATTAACTAAGAATAAAACGCTTGCTCAAACTGCTTTAGTTAAAAAACCCAACATCTCGTTACATTATTACCAGAGATATTACATGATTAATTGTAGGAAGCTTAGGCTAAACTGTACTTTTAAAGCAAAAAAATTACCGATAATCAAACAAAAAAGCAATTTATCTTAGAAATTTTTCCTCAAACCTTAACTTTTTTATTAAGGATGTTACTCCACACAATCATAGTTTACAGTTAGGGGAATCTCAACAGGTGGAAAAAGTATACAACATTTTTCGATTGTATTAATGGACAATGTTTTAAACCACCTCTGTAACCCCCTCAAAAATTTCACAAGTGATCTTAAATTTTCTCCTCTTTAAATTCTTTTCAATCATAAGAGTAATCAAATGATGGAAAAACATACAAAACATAACTCAAAAATACTTTGGACTACTAATAAAATAAGAAAAATGGAGAAATGGCTAACTAATTTCCTATTACACACTATCAACCTAGGGAAATACCTTAACCTTAATACCTAATATTTAACCACAATCCGTTTCAACGCCATTAAAGAATTCTTATTCTAAAGACATAATTCGTTTAAAATAGAAACTCTCTACAACAATAATGCTAAAGATTAAAAACGTTAAAACAATAAATAGGACTCATGAGAAAACAAATTTTTTTCTAACAAAACTTAAACCTACTAAAAAAAACCATAAACACGCAAATCTCCTGATAAACAATAAAGTTGGTAAAACAAGTTTCTCAAACACTACTATAATGGAGATGCAAGTAAACAATACATTAAGAGAAAGAAGCCTTATTTGTCATCTTGTAAATCATCATACAAATTTTTCCGGTAATGAGCTGCACAGGTATACACAACGTAACTTTTACTTTCGCAAAATAAGTCGAACATGCCACCACAATGTTTTCAGAAACTCTCTCATGGTGCACATTCTATTATCACCTTAAAATCATACACCACTCTCTGATTATAACAATTTCTTTTTCCTCTTGCGTCAAGATAAACAAAAAACAAAGATGCAACATAGCACCATCCTCAAATGTAAAAAAGTCTCGGAATCTACATGTAAAATAAATACTTGAAATAACCCAACTACTTAACACCACTATCATCATTAAACAACTAACACTTTACTATTTGAGTCGTAACATATAACCAGTATAATTAATTATTCACACCACTAACTATTTCAAATACAACATTTATATCTAGAAATTTCAAAAAACCAATCACACAACTCCCGAACACAAATAGTTAATGCACCAATCTCAATCTATAGATGCTTATGTAAAAAATACCTATTGTTTCCCCCCGCCCCTCCAACATCACAGCTTCTCCAACCTTAACCAATTATATCCCTATTTCACGTTGTTCCTTGACAATTTCCTACCAATTTTAAAATACCAGCTATACTTTTTTTGTTTTTTAATTTTTTTTATTTCATATCCCGACATAATAATCCTATTATTTTATTTGTTTTAAATTAACTCTCATATCATGGCTCGAAAATAACCTCTCAACTTTAATTTACAACCAACAATAGAATTGTAACACAAGGAACATTTTTTTTACTACGTATAAAATTTTATCTTTTTCTTTTTACTGTTTTTTTTTAAATATAGGTACGTTTTTCTTTTCAAACATGTAATTTATTTTTGAGAAAGGCCATTGTGATTCCAACTATCAAATCATCTCACACCCCAAAAATGATGCAGCAACCTAGTCTCGATGTTTATCTTCCAAAATCGCTTTCCAACAAGACCAAACCCAACAAACCGAAAATCTTACGATGCTCATTACACCATTAACCTCCCCGGCACCCGAACGGGAGGCGGATCTAATTCGCAGTTATCACTAAAAAACACAATTGAAAGTACACAAATTACCATAATTCTTATCTTTAGCAAAAATCATTCATTATTAATGTAAAATTAGCAAGCATACTTCATAGTTCTTTCATTCTAAAAAATAATTTACAAATGGCAACCTTAGGCATAGCGCTCCCCTCAACCCACTCCACCTCAACCCCACTTGATTGTACCTCAAACTCATAGTAAACTTCATACAAACCTCACACCTCACTATTCGCAGTCGAACCGTGTTGGACCCCACCAAAACTACCCCCCCACAACTGCCAAACAGTACAAGTATCACCCAAAACCATTACATGAAATCCACCCCCCCCCCCCCACCCCACCCCCCCCCCCCCCCCCACCATAGTTGTCAAAATCTGAAGTTTTATAAGAAGATTAGTTAACAAAAATAAAACTTTAGTAGCAATCAAGTTTGTAGTATGAAAAGAAAATTCAGCAAATGTCACACAAGACTTTTTTTTTTTACATGTCACACAAGACTAAATCTCAATCACACTAGATTTTAATTAGGAAGTTTTCAATTATGTTCTTTGGTGTTGTGGATATTTAAGGAGTTGTCTAGGGTTTAACATCATGTTCTATGTTGGATTTTCTACTATAGTTTTTTTTTTTGGAAGCTTCCTAGCAGCGTCTTGATTTTTGGGAGAGCCGATCTACCTCTCGAATTATAGATCACCTATATCCTGTGTTTCTTATTGAAGTTTTTAATAAAAAACTAGCCACCGTTTTGGCTTTACTACAGTTTTTATATCGTTGTAGCCAAGGATACATTTGAGTAGACTAATATGATAAGTGCAATTATGGTTATTCTACATGATTATTTTGAAACTAGACAACATTGTATATATTAATAGTTATATGAAATGAAATGATATTTCCGCTTTTTTATTTTTTTGAAAAGGATGATTAGTGACGCTCGGTGATTGATTAGAAGATAAAAGATAAAAAATTTTCAATTAATTTCCTAGATCATCACATGTGATACTTCAACAATCATTGTCTCATGATTATAATCATACAACTACCATTGCCAAACTATAGTCTTTCAACCATTGTCGCTCAAATAGGATCCCCTTACCACTATCACCCGACTATAATCTCCTAATCATCATGGCTTGAATACAGTCTCCTAACTACCACCGCTCCACTACGATCATTTGAATTTTTCCACCAAATGATCCACTAACTATCATTGCTTGAGTACAGTATCTTAACCAGCATTGTCAACTATGATTGTCTAACTATCATCGTCCAACTACAATCCTCCTACCACCATTGTTTGACTACGGTCTATGAACCACCGGTATTTGACTATGATTTTCCGACAATATATATCGATCATACCAATGCCCGTGGACTTTATCACCTGTTGTTGCTAACAATATCACTGCAGGTCATTGCTTATTAAGGCTGATGCATAATGTCGATGCCAACTCTACTTCTCAATGTCATTATTAAAATTTAGGGAGATTTACATACATACCACCCTATAATACTCTATTTACATATTTAACACCTAAAACTTTAATATTACATACATACCATCCTTAGTTCATTTTCATATCAAATATGAGTGGTAAAAATGAAATATATGAGTGGTTGGAAGGAAATATGAGTGGCATATTTGATAGTAAAATAATATAGAGTGGTATGTATGTAATATTAAAGCATTGGGTGTTAGATATGTAAATAGGATGGTATAAAGTGGTATGTATGTAAATTTCCCTAAAATTTATGTTGGACTTCTTAGTCTCTGAACTTCTCTCATTAAGGAGAGCAATCAAAGATATAACAAACGATCTTTGAAGATGTTACCCATATAATAAGGCTCTTCCAACTTCCACCATGGAATCGACTCTATACAGTTTATAACTACTATATTGTATCAATGCCTTCCTTAACTACAATAAAGGGCATATTTTGTGATCAATGTATGCACTAGTGGAATTATTTCACTTGGATTAGGCTCTATGGTTTTTCTTCTTGGATTTTCCATATAAAAACTCCGGTGTCACTTGCAACTCATATCATATATGTGTTGTTGAATCCTCGTACAAAAAGCTAACATTAAACACATCATCTCTACCACTGCCTGGCATTCAACAATACTCTAACCAGAAAATCTGGAGCGTATCATAATTGGCTAAATCTCACTGAATCACATACACCAGCGACTAAATAGATGAAAAGCAAGGATAGAAATATACCAAAAGAAACCATATACACAACTTAAGATGTAATCTTGATTACCAACCCGATCACCTAATACAGCCATGGCAGGTCCTAATTATTTCAGATTTCATTACGGTCAAGCAGTGAATTTCCTTATTATTTGGGGCTAAGGTTGTTCATAGCACTGCATCAACTCCTATATATCAAATTCTTACAAAATGAGAAACTTAAAGTAATTAAAATTACTATTTTGTTCCAGTTTCAATTCACAATCTTTCTATTAAAATCATCAACAAATTAAACACTTCGCTTAAGTTAGAACTTACTTTACCGAAGCCACAATCTTGAGGGAAGAAGAAGATGATGGAGGGGTTGCTGATCTACCGCCTGCAACTCCACAAGGGCACAAGTGCCGTCGCCATTATCAGCAAAACCTCACGGTAGCTCAAAGTAGGCAGCTGAAGCCGCGATGGAAACAACAAGAAGAGTAAAGGCAAAAGGAAAAAGAGAGATGAAGGCGCGCAGATGGTGGGTACACAGTCATTTACGATTTCCGAGCATCCCCTCCTCTCGCCGTCGCCGCTGAACTCCTCTCATGTTTGGCAGCTGTGAAATATCCTATTACTCCAAATTATTTCCCATAAAAAATGCTGTTTTTTTTTTTTTTTTGGTTTCATAAACAGTTGAATAATATTTAATTATTGATTGAGTTGAGTCTGCAAAAACAAAACAAAATCAATTTTTACTTTTTTTTTCAGATGATAATTATAATTTTGCTTGACTATTTTTTAAAATTTTCTATACTATAAAACTATTTTAAGCAAATTTTTTCAATTATACTTTTGAAATAATTTTGTAATCATCATTATAAAAGTTATAATCTTTAGATCTTTAATTACATGGACTAAATATCAGATAAAAGATTCAATTTATTGGAGAAGATTAATCATTTGATATTTTAATAAAAATATATATTTTAAATACTCTATGAAATAAAAATTAGCCCTTAAGCCAGATTAATAATATTTCATCAACACTGATAAGATGATTATCAGCAACACAGATAGAATTAGGTCCTGATAAGAAGATCAACGACACAATCAGACGGTCACTTAGCCACTAATTGATTCTGCTAATTAACATCTTCGAAGCATTATATAACCTTAATTAATAATAATCACCACCACCGCCACAAGCACACCAGATTACGAAAAAACAGAGTTTGGTAAGCGGCGGCGGAGTCTTCAGCGTTTGTCGTCGTTGCCGGCGACGATCCACCACTTGGCCGCAATGGACATCAGCTTTTCAATCTCCGAGTTGCCGTCGATGAAATTGTTTCTGTTCAGATCGGCGTTCTTGATCGCCCTCCAAGCCTTCCATCTGGCGAAGCGCTGACCGGTGGAGCGCAGTGCTTCGCGCAGCTCTTGCTTGCTGATTCGGCCGTCGCTGTTCTTGTCCAAGCTTTTCAGCCACTGCTTGAACTGCTCTTCTGTGGAAAGCTCAGTCATGATTAGTATGGTCATTAGAACAATTGAGTTGGAATGGAAAGCTTAATTAATTTTTGGTCTTATTTATAGTTAAAAGGAAACAAATGAAGTGGTGGGACCCAAATACATTACTTATAGCTTAAGTGGATGATTAGGGAGGGATTCCTTCTTACATTGGAACTTTGAATGAAGATGAGATATTTTCATTGGGTTGGTTTTTTATAATAATTTTTTTTTTTAAGTCATTATAAAAAAATTATATATCTTGATGCAAACTTTATAAATAAGGAATTGAAAAATGTTAAATGTGTTGATAGTTTGAGGATCATAGTTATGTGATGTTTGTTGGTAAATCATAATCAGCTAATCAGGTGATGGAGGTCGGAGGATCGTAGCAGGGCGATAGTGGCCATATGATCGTAGCGAGTGATGGCGATTCAATAGTGACGTAGTCAGATGGTGATATGATAGTGGTGATCGAGTGGAGTTCCAAGATTCTTAATCTCTGAGCTTGAATCTTTTGTCCAACTTCAAATTTCAGATCTCATTTCATATATAGAGTGAGGGTGTCTATATATATTTTTGAAAGTGATATGCATCATAAATATGTAGAAAAATTGTCTCTATTAAATCTCTTTATTATAGAGTTTTTGCTGAGTATGACATCAGAGTTCATATGTTATTGAATTTAGTTTTAAAACATTCAATTCAAATATACATTGTGATTCATGTCCTTCATGATCATTTTCAATGATGTATTAAATATTATAGTCTTAGAAACCATATGAAATGTTATGAACTTACAATTAATATAATATAGATTATAATTTAAATTAATAAAATTTATTTTATTATTATTACATGGTAGAAATTTATTGGAGTATAATGTGTGTTTTATGTCTTAATTTTTGATAAAATTTCAGGACGCATGAAAAAAGTTGCATGGGAGAATTTTTATTTTTTTTTGCATAGAAAACTAGAAAAGGAAAAAGTCGTGATGGGGCCTGACCCAATTGAATAATACATTACAATCTCCTTTCCTCATATAGTTGAAGAGAATGGAATTGTTTGATAATAAGTATTTGATTTTTGTTTTGTTTAAATTTTTTTAATAACAAAAATTTCATAAATAAAGGGAAGATACAACATGCCATAACGAAAATAAAATAAAATTCCAAAGCAAGAAACAACAATAACAGAAGCAACCTCAAAATAAAGTAGGTAGAACAGAGAAATTCATAGCCAGAAAAGGGGCGAGCTCCCAACGAACTCAGGAATGAGGCCACACACACCCACTCCCAAGCCAAGCTAGGACCATCCATTGGAGGCAACAAACCATGAACCAAAACTAGCCACAACACCAAACCGCAAAGATGAGTGACCACCAAGGTTACCAGCCAGCAAGGGCCGAGGAAGTGGCGCACAAAAGCCTCCTTATCGTTGTTCGGAATAGCAGCAAGAAGATACAACCGCCAACCCAACAAAAACACCATTGCAAAAGCATATGCAACCAGCAGAAGAGGAAACCATCGAATAAAAAGTATTTGATTTTCTTTATAGGGATTACATAATTCAGGTGTTCACAGATGGACACTTAAAACCCAACAACACGATTAATTCTTAACAGGCCTCTACATATTGTAGCAACGATTGCTGGTGACGATCATCAATAATTATAGCTAGAAAAAGTGATTTTTTTAATTCTCTCAGCTCCAGAGCCCTTTCTTCTGTAGAGAATATGATCCTATTTATAAGCTTTATGAGATGCACATTTGATAAATTTTGCTAGAATCTATAACACTCCATCAAACAGTTCATGTTGATTTTCTTGATTGTAAATAGTTTATCAAACATTTAAATGCCTTAACGATGTCTAGATTGAGTGATCTTGGGCTTACAAGATTTTTAAAATAAATAAATAAATATAATTCAAATGCTTAATTTGAACTTATTTGGAGTCAAATCAAATAATTTAAAGTGTCAATATTTTCACCTCGTATAGATGTTCATTTCAATAATAAACTTATAAAATCAGAATTTAATTGATCGAGTATTTAATTTTAAAAATTCCTAATTCAAATATTACCTTAAAATTCATGTTGCTCGTGTCAAAAAAAAAAAATAGGTGCATGAATTATAATGTTCATAACTATGAAAAAATAAATAATTAAATTTGTATGAAATTTGATGGTCACCTAAAAAAATATCAAGGAATAGAATATGGTTGACCGAGTCAACTCCACGTGGTCTCCAAAGGAATCGCATCAATTGAAGAATAAAACAAATGGGATATTTCTCGGCTTAGTAGAAGCATAATTATATTCCAAACAACTTGGAGCTTTGTGTAAAAACAAATAAATATAAATTTTACATAAATGATAAAAAAAATGTTAATTTGTAAATAATAAAAAGTGACTGTTCCATTTGCAAAATTCTCATTCCTTCGGCAAGGCACTCATAGTAAAAAATAATAATGGTATCAAATTGTGCCAAACGTTTAGTTCTCAAGAATGTAATTAGCAAAGGAAGGTTAGAGTCCTTTGCAAGAAACCATTAAAATATCATTATTACAGTTCCATCATGAAGAAACCATCATATGTAATTAACAAGATTGATCGGAATATTTTGACAGCCTCAATAAATCTTAACCAATAAGAAGGAATTTTGACCGTCAAAGTCTTTTGGATATTTATATAATTATTGATCTCTAAGGTTACGTTGGGATTTTTTTTTTTTTTTTGCTATTTTCTAAAATAATTTTCTAGTAATAAATTTCTAATTCACAAAATTTTATACTAAAAAGCTGTTTTTAGAAAGCAGCGGAAAAGTTGTTCTTATTGCGGGCTAGAATATATGCGGCGAGAGTTAGAAAGTTTTCGTCTTAGCGTTGTACGGATATCCAGCACGCGAATATAAGAAAAATAAATACAATGAGGTTTTTACGTGGAAACCCTGGAAAGGGAAAAAATCACGGTGCCACGCCTAGTCGGAAGAACTCCATTAGTATTGGCTTGAGATACAAGAGTCTGACTCGTCCTTCAAATATAGGACAATCATATTACAATGATTCTCTTCCGGAATGAAATCTAGTTACAAGCAAGTTGTGTATTCGAGATGAATTCATAAACACTTGAAGTTTAGACAGAATTCCGGCGTCACTTGGAGATCAGGTAGAGTTTCGACGTCACTGGAAAGTCAGGCGAACTTTCGGCGTCACTGTGGAAGTCGGGGGGAATTCTAACGTTAATGTGGAATTCAGACATAATTCCATCGTCTTATGGAAGTCGGGCAGAATTTCAACGTTACTGTGGAAGTCGAGCAGAATTCCAATGTCCTGTGGAAGTCAAGCAGAATTCCGGCGGTAGTTGAGGAGAAGTTTCTTCCATCCTATCATTTTTCTCTTTTCTTCTCCTTCTTTTCTTCTTCTTCTTCTCATCTTCTCTTTTTCTTCTTGCTTAGGTCCCCTCTCAAGAGAAATGAAGGGCTATTTATAGTTTTTTTAGGATGGCATGATCCGTAAATAGGAGGAGGATCAAGGGCAAATGTGGAGTGGTTTGGATGGACGGCCGATATTAAATCCCTTGATCGTGGGCCATTTGTCAGACATTTGAAGGTCTTAATGATATCAGAATTTGACGATCTTGGGGTCGTCGGATTCGTCTCGTCGAGCCGCTCAATTCGACTATAAACATGTCAAATTTGGAAACTGTTTGGTAATCCAAACTGTGGTTTGAACCTTCAAATAGTGCTTCGGGTCTTCGATTTAGACTCATTTGAGCTCAGATCGAGTTGAATTTGGTGTCGTTGGGTTTGTATTTCCGAGACACTCAATTTGATTGTAAGTTTGCTAAAATTGGAATTCAAGTGATCCCGAACTTAATTTTTGAAGTTTCCGGCTTGATTTTGCCTCGAGATTTGTGCAGGATAATTTTTTGATGACATATCAATTCTAAATGAAGCCTAAGTCTTTTTTATGAGAGAATACGGATCTTTTAGAATGACTACAAATTTTTTATAAAGGTGATTACAAAATTACTGTAGAGAAAATAGTTTTTTAAAGTTAAAGTAAAAAATAGTTTTCTAACCTAAATTTTTATTGAATGCAATAAAATAAAATTTTCAAATAAAATTATGATTGAGATATGAAAAACAAAGTAACAAGAAAGTTATCTCAAACAAAGCTTACGATAATTTTTTTAGGCTTCGTTTGAACGACATTATTACTTCTTTAAGAAGTAGCTATAAAGCCGTTTCAAAAGAAGCCTAAGTCTTTCTAAATTAGTTTTCTAGTACAAAACGTCTTCAAAGTAACGAAAAAATATTGATAAAAAATTGTCTCAAATTAATAAAACCTAAATTTTTGACCAAACGGAATAATTAGGACAAAAGATTTTAAAAGATTTTGTAGGGGGATGTTCTTTTATGCCAATTTGATTCAATGAGTGAAATTTAAAGCACTCCATCTTTTAGGGTAAAGCCATTTTCATTGAGACTCAAATTGATTTGGTCATCATAGTAAGTATTAGTTTTATTAAAGAAAGCAACCTTCATTGTTTTTTGTTAGTTTGTGCTTAACGGTCCTATTTTTCTAAATATAAGAACTCTCTAAGTTGGCCTTCCAATTGAGATTTTTTTTTCAAATAAGAATGTATTATTGGATAGATTAATTATCTTAATTATCTATATATAGCATGAGTAGAAAATAATTTTTGATTAATTATCTATATATTAAACTCATTTTAAATTAAATTCAGGCAATAATTTTAAGAGTTGGGATATTTTTTACCCAAAGGATTCATTGGGATGACTATAATTTTTTATAAAGGTAATTGTAAAATTATTATGAAAAAAATAGCTTTTTTAAAAGCTGCTGTCTATAACAACTTACTAGCAAAATTTTTTTAACAAAGCAATGGTTAAACACTTAAACGGTTAAATTAAAACTACTTTAAAAAACAGTAAAAAAACCGTCTCAAACAAAGCCTCAATCTGCAAAGATGCTTTATTACATCCATATGGGTATTTGTCATATCTTTTTCAATGAAAGCAAAAAAAACTCGAAAAAGACCAGAGCTTCACAAAGGCTTCATGGTTCGAGTCATCATGATCATGAAATCATCCATGCCAACCAAGCCAGCTCCACTCTTATCAATATTACTCACCATTCGCCTGCAATCCTCCAGGCTCACTTCCTCCCCCAGCTTCCTCAACATAGACAGAACTTCTTCTGCACTGATCCTCCCATCTTTGTTCTCATCAAACATCCAGAAAGCCATTTTAATATCATTTCTGGTCACCCCCTTCTGATGAACCTCAATGAATTCTTCGAATTCGATGAACCCATTCTTGTTCAGGTCAGCCACTCGCATCATTGAGTTGGCCTCAGCAGCTGCATCTTTCCTTCCAATTGCACTCAGAAAAGATCTGAGCTCTTCAATGGAGATCCTGCAATCTCCATTCGAGTTGATCCTGTGGAAAACACGTCGCATTTCGTCGATGTTGGGTTGAAAGGATTGCATTAGATCGGAGATTTGGCGATCTTTGGCAGAGAGCCATTTTGCAGGACTTAGTGATGGAAGCCTCTTCAGTATTTGGTACTGGAAGTTGAGGACCCTCAGCTTTGACATTTGTAGAATTTCTAGAATTCAGAGATTTGATGATGGAGAATTGCCGCTGGGTGGATTAATAAATAGAATGTTTGCTTGGAAGATAAGGATCTTTGGTTCTGGACAGCCTTGATGCCAAACCTGAACCAAAAGCAGAGAGAAAGAATATGATAAGTGGATGTAAGGGGCTAAGGATAGGAATATTGGAGAAATTTTTCTATGCGAAGACCGGATGCAGAACGCCGTCCGGAGACCAACCAGAATGTGTCACGTCAGTAACACCAAGCCGTGGTACCGAGCAAAGGGGTGACATGGCGCATTCTGATTGGTCTCCGTAAGGCGTTCGACGTCCGCACAAAATAATTAATTAGAATATTGGCTTCTGTTCACAAGTTTAAAAAGCTACCTTCATTACATTTGCTTTGCTTTAAAAACAATGTGGAGGGGCATATGTTTGTTATTACAGTATTATAGTAATATTTGGTGGCCCAAATAGTTGCTAAGCTAATTAACCATGATGAGCTATCTTCTGTTAGAGGGGGCATAGCCATATTATGTTGACATATTTTGAAAGGTCCTTCCACCATGAGATTTTATCATAATTTATGCCTACATGGACTGGATACTGCTTAATCCTTAATGCATTAATAGGCTTAATTATGATACTAAACATTATTAAGGTTCATTTATTGATTTAGTAATCAACAACAAACCACATTATTATGAAATAGATAAAATGTTTATGATACAAGCAGTTATTATAATAAAATAATAACAAGGATGAAATATTAGAGGAAATATATAAATAATCACTTAATATAAGAAATTGGGATGTAAATTTTAAATATTTTTATAACTTTATAGTTAAAATTCAGAATGGTAATATAGCTTAAGTGAATTTTATATTCATATTTTTAAAACGAGCAGGCTCGTGAACTATCGAGCCAAGTCAGGGCTGGCTCAAGCTTGACTTGTTAGCTCATCGAACTCAGCTCACAAGTTGTTTATCTAGTCAAGCTCGAGCCAACTTGACTCACACCTCGAGAGTTAATTATGAGTCATACTAATCATAATAGCCTAACTAAAATGAAACCAATTCCAAGTTTCAACAATATGCATTATAGACATAAGAGCTATATGATCAACCCAACATTTATAACCAAAAGACATTTATATTGGGATTTTATAAAAATGATGAGAAAATGATTGAAGAATGAATTCATCACATAAAAATACGACATAATCAATCAATGTAACTTCCACTACTCAATTATATAAAAATCCTCAAACTTATGCCGGCCAAGGATGTCCATAAGGCTCCTGGAGGCCAACATAGCGCTTCTAGTGTCTATAAGCTCAATAGGGCCTAACGGCCAATCCTAAAATCCTTGAAGAATGTACCAACCGAAAATGAAAAATTATTCTGTGCGGTCACTGGACGGAATCCGGAGGCAAATCAAAACGCGTCATGTCACTTTTTTGCTATGTATCAGTATTGTGTATCGTTGTATACTGGGTGAGTTGGAGCTCTCTGATTTAGGGTTTAAACAGTTTGGTGACCGCATTGAATAATTTCTCGCCGAAACATCGTCAACCTCACTATTAATTAGATCTGTCGCCAACTCTATTTTACAAATGTTTATTATGAGTATTCTAACGAGCAATGCAAACTTAGAATCAAGAAATTTTTAAGTTCTGATCTATGAACCTAGAATTATGCTGTTGGATGTTCAAAAGAGATCCCTCTTCTGGTCAAGCAAAACTAAGCAGTTTTTGACTCACACCTCTAATTGGAACATTGGAGGCCTGTCCTTAGTGTAAACAACCTTGGTAGGATAACATTAGCCATGATTGTATTTCAGATGCGACTATGAGCATCGAAAATTTCCACTATTTTCCAGGAACATGTGTTGTATCCGATGCAATAAGAAACTATATGAAAAAAAAAAAAAGGATCGTCTGGAAAGTGATCAAGATTGACTTAGCAACTGATAAGTAAACAAGGTGAAAGCGTGAAAATCATCCTGTCAACTATTAGTGTAAGTGTAAAAAACTACAAGTAATTAGTACAAAGCTCTGTGAACTTACCAATCCTTCTCCTTTTCAGTTCGATCTCTTAGATGTTTCTGGTTGCAAGTAAACCATGTAGGAAATGAATAGGTTTAAGCCGCACTAATCCCCCTATCAAAATGAAGAAAGGCCAGAGGCTTGGCGGAATCTCTCATAAGAAACCCAAAACACAAACTGCCAAGGTCCAAGCCTTGCCCACGTTGGAAAGAAGCCCTTCCACAATGCCGTTACACCTTCAAACTTCACCGTCTTCATCAAACAGTCGTAAGAAGTTCTGTACATGATTTTTCCCTTCGCGCGTGAAGCTTGGTTCATCATTCTGGTCTTGACCACATCAGCCGGACAGCTTAAGGTAGTTGCACAGAGACCAGATGCAACTGATGCCATGGTATGTGCCAAAACGTTATCTTCACAAATTTCATGGTTAATGATGAAGCGTTTAGCTTGGTCATAGCATGAGAGTTCCCCCATGTTGACCAGAAAAGCTCTTTGAGTATTAGGAAACACGCCCCTCCACAGTCCTAGGACACCTTCACTTCGAATGATTTTATTGAAGGCATCGATAATTCCTGTGTATCTACTAGGGAGGCCTTGGCTTACAAGGTGGCCATCTGCTTGCATCCTCACCTTAATGAGGTCTGCAGGGCTTGCCAGAACCTGCATCCAAAAGACCAAAATGAGCATCGATTGCTAAAACATCAAGAAATAAGCAATGATCATTGCCATAATGGAAGAAAGCATGACACCAGCAGTGATCATACTTTCATATAATATGCAAACATTCAGAAAAAGCAACATAAACTGCAAAACCCCGCATAAAAGCTTCAGGGTGCACTTAATAGATCTAAAGTCTCCTACAATCTCCCGGTAATGATACACAAGGGAGCCTGAAAAAAGATGACGTGCAAGTGATATAATAAACAATAGATAGAAGCATAAATGCATAAACAGATCATTGGATAAAATGAAAAGTGTAACAAGAAACAATATGCATTGCTTAGCCATTGTCGATATATCAATTACTTGGTTCTGCGGCTCCAAACAAACGTGCATAACAACTATATAATAAGAGGCTAAAACTGTTCAAACCACAAAAGTTGGAATCGGGGATACAAAAATAGAATGACAAAAAGGGATATTTATCAAATATCATCTACTAAGCATTCATGAATCACTCTGATGCACCTTGGTATCAAAAACAACAACAAACATCAAGTGATTCAACACAAAAATAAATTTTTATTGATAGATGGCATGATTTATAAACCAAATAAAAAAGCATACAATAAAACTTAAAATGAAAACGAAGAATATCAAGATGGCATGATTACAACGAGGAATAACAATTCTATTAACAAACATATTCTAAATCATAATTTTAATGCACTTCAAAAGGATAGATTATCCAAAGCCCTTACAAATAATTTAGACAACAATAAAATATTCCAAAAATACTCCAAATCCTAGGATTATTTAGAAGGTTTCTCAGACCTCTGGAAGATTTTGGAAGATTTCAAAAAAAATCTAAAGCTAAAATAATTCCATCATCTTGAAATAAATCAAAACCAAATTGGTTTATACTGAAGTGGACTAACCCAAATTATGATTAGAAGAGCTGACCCTAATTTGAGATAACATGGCTAACCTGGATGGTAAGTACTGCTAAAACGCAGCAAGGGTCAGTATAAGCAAACACTGATCGATATGAATCAGATGTTGATGAGCCTCCAAAGTCAAATATCTCAAAACCTGTTGTGAACAATTTAACTTTTCATGCCATACGTGCCGTATATACATAGCATGTAATCAAAATATTGCAATTTAAACTTTCCACAAAAACAATAACAATTGATTATTTAAAAGAGGTTAATAAAGAGCATATTAACAAGGGAATGAGGACATAATCTTCAAATATGCCGATTGTAACAATTGGGTTAGTATCCCATGAATTCTTAAGTGGAACATTTAATCTTGTGTTTACCCTAGGTTAGCCCTTTCTGATATAGATTATCTTTCTTGAAAAATAATATTCTATTGAATTTAAAATTATCCATTAATCACACCAAACCGTACTAAGAATAAGCAAAAAGAGAGCTAAGAAATACAGAAAAAGAAAGAATTTTAGAGTGAAATATTCAGAATTTCTATAAAATAAGCTTAATAATAAAAATTTGCATAAACTTAGCTCACCTCTTGAACCCCTATTTTCAAATTTAGGTTGGAGCTTTAGCATTATTGAATTTGCTACATAGATGACTATCAGAAAAAAAAATGAAAAATAAAAATTTCGTATAGCATAATTAGAATGTTTGACTTATAGAAGTCGTCTGCCGAGCTAAAACGAAGTCTTTGGCTGCGTGTGCATAGGCGGGCGAGTAGTCAAATAGCTAATCAATAGTTTCCCATATGAAAAAAGTTGTCCACTTGAGTAGTCACAAGGACTTAATAGGTCATACTCAGGTTATTTGGTTCAAACCGGGCCAACTTGGTTTAAAACCAATTTTCATTTTTCAGGATATTTGGTTGTACATTTAATTGCTTGGTTATCTTATATTTTTGGATATTTAATGTGAAAAGATTAAAAATATTAAACATTCTTTATTAATTATTCATAAACTTTTATAAATATTTATTAATCAATTTGATTTTCACTTCAAACATCATCATTCTATCCATATTAACAAATACTCATCTTATAAATATATGATTCCTCTTGCCGTTTATACCAATTTTGAACATGTGGCAAGCAACATTAATGTCCAAACCTGGCATTTCATCAACCGACTAGGCAAATATATCAACATTTACCTTCTGAGTTGCAATCAATTTGGTTGTTCTATCTTCATCAAAAGTTGTGCTTATTCGAAAGCTAAAACTTTTATTTCCTTACAAAAATTACAGTTCTTCAACAACTTTAGAAGTCGCCAACCCAGAGCCCCTCTGAACATCTAGTTGGATAATCTTCTCTTGCACATTTTCCACTACTTTTAAATAATAAGCCCTTGAATGTAGGTCGCCTTACAATCACTACTTGACTTCCAACTAAAAAGTTTACGATGATATGATATATAGAGATGATTGTCCAAAATGTGTTAAACAATGGTTAGCCAAAGATGACATTGTAGATAGTTGGCGTGTTGACTATGATGAAGTAAAGCATCACGATGAACTGCCTTTCACCTTCTCCCCAAGTGATAAGTAATGCAATCACTCCTTTTGTCTCTCTTTACTCCCCAAAAAACTAAAGAGAGACCTGAAAGTCAACGCTAGGCAAAAAGCTCCCAAGTTTATCTTCTCGTAGAGACTTTGAAAATAATATTCACATAACTCATGCCAATTGAGATGTTGTGGATTTGATAATTTACAATGAATGTTGTGAAAAAATCCACATCATTATATGGATTGTCATTTACTAGCCAATTAGCTTCAATAAATATATGGTCAACACTGCAAATGTAAATGCCCTCGAGGCACTCATGAAGTTCACCTCTTCTTATCAAAGTTGTCCGAGGCTAATTGGCCATGCATTGTTGGAATCTCTTGTGCCAGGATTGGTTCATTGCGAGCTTCCTCCTTCGGCACCTTGGCTGGTCTCCGGTCTACATCAACAAGTTTCAGCTTACCAGCGTTTATAAGGTCCTCCACCAAGCTCTTGAGGTGTCATCACTCCTCAATATAATGGTTGTGATTGTGGTGATATGCGCAATACTTTGATTGATCACAAAGGTGCCATCCTGCTCTCATTGGTGCTGGCCTTATTAAGAATTTTTGGTTCTAAATGGGCTCAATAAGCTTATCCATAGAGGCTCTCAAGAGATTCATAGACGGTAGATGGCGAATTTGAGGTGACAATGACCTTTGGTCGTGGCGATCATCTCATCGTTCTTCATTTCAAACTTTCCCCTAAAAATTATAAACTTACTAACAATGCCTATTTCTTCTCTAGTCATTGTAAAATCTTCCTTCATTCTCTTAAATCCTAGGGTGACTTCTCAGGTCCCTTGGAAATTTCCAAAATCAATTCTAGTCATGCTCTGAGCGCTTGGCATGAGTTTCTGAGTTCCTTTTGACTTGAGATTGAGTAGATCGAGTTAACTTAACTTGAAACAGGCCGATTTTGCTTGAAATTTATTTTTTGGAACATATTCATCACAAAATTAAAACAGACACACAAGTATATTTTCAAGGATGAGAAACAGTACTCCCAAATTAAGACAAACGCATATTGAAATTCCATCCAGGTTTTTATAAACTTGATCACCCTGATGTTTAGATTTCCTATGTCATTTTTTTTTTTTACCTTGTTGTTATTCCTCCTGTTATCTGATAATCTCTATAATATTCTTTATGTTCTATTCAACTAAGAGTATTTTTAAAGATGTGATCCTAATAATATTCTAGTTTTTTAAAAGAAAACAAAGGTGGTTTAAACCCCATTCAAGTGATCCAAAAAGCAAGATAGAAGGTCACAGATAAAGTTCCTATCATGTTTTGTTAAAAATTATGCATCATGTGATTGGTTGTTTCATTTAATGTTAGACAGATAACAGAGTTACCTATAAAATGCAGTGTGTTTGATTTAATACAACAATTTTGACCTTTCTTTTGTTTCATTATGTTTTAACTATTAAATAATCTGGATATCTAAATATAGTCTGATTTGATCAAAATTTAGTTCTCATTTATAAATTAGTTACTCAAAGATGTCAGCAAGTCAAATGGTTAACAACTGCTGATAACATTGCATTACATACAAAGATGGGCAGCGAACCAAACAACCAAAAAAAGGACAATCCGATCCTCCCATCACACACTGTTGTATGTAGTAATATCACATCTTTTATAACCAAAACATGTTAAATACCACTTTTATCGAAACCACTCGGACGCGAATCCGAATCTCAACAACAAAACTCATTTAAATTAAAACAAGATTGAGAGTGGTGCAGAAGAATCACCTGGGCTAGGGCTCCAGCAACCCCACCAGCAAAAGCTCTCCCGGCGGCAGAATCGCCGGCGAGGTTTCTCAAATTCTCGTAGCTGACAATACGGATCGGCGTATAAAAAAGGTGTCGGAGAACGGCGGGCGCCAGACCACCGTAGAACCCAAAAGCGCCTCCCGCTCTCCATATGTCAGCGGCAACCCGTAAGGCTGATGCTGCTGCGGTCGGAGGGCGGCTGAGGTAGTCGCCGCGTTGGAGCTGCAGCCTTGTCTTGATGATGTCGATAGGGAAGGTCGCCGTCTCCGCAACGGCGGCCGAAAGCGAAGTTAGGGTGATCTTTGTGAACGTCCTCCGCTGCTTCTGCGCTGCGTTGCCGTTGAGGCCGCCGGCGCCCATTGGAGAGTAGAGGGCTTTCTCGCGAAGGATCTAGTGATCTGACGGCGGTTATTCAATGAGATCTGTGGCAGTTTCGGGTGGGATGATTTTAATACTTCTAATGGATTATTAATTGGTTTGTGACTTTGTGTCTTTGTGTTAGTTTTCAGTTTTTATTTATAAGAATAAATAAAAAATAAATAATTTAATAAAATATTAAATATTTTAAAAATAGAGAAAATAAAAGGACAAATTTTATAAATATATATGCTAATATTTTATATTATTAAAATAAATATGTAAAAAAATTAAAATTAGGTATAGTCACTAGCATTTGCCGCAATTGGCTGGCTCACGTGGCTGGTAGTCATTGGAGATTTTTTAACTGAGATTTCTTAAATTTTATTTTGGGATTTTTACCAGCATAACACTTGAAACTACTCTTAATACATGTTCAACACTCAAACTATTATATTTACTAATATATCACTTAAAATAGCCTTTTCCTAAATTATACCACTCCGTTTAAACCCCAGTCAGAAATCTCGTCTCGCCTCATTTTACTTTCGTTCGCGCGAGATGGGTTGGCCAATAGAACAAGAGCAACGGTGGTCATGGAGATGTCTCCCGCAATCTGGAGCTAGCTAACCCTCATCAAAAACCAGTGTTCGCCTGCAAGGTTGCGAGCGGAGCTTGCTCCATTGCTTATGCTTATGCTCTCTCGGCTACAAGGTCCCCCTTCTCTGATTCTTCCCAAAATCTACAGCTCAAATTATACTTTCTTTTGCTTCAAGTGATGCACAATCACCTCATTCACGATAACATCATTGTCGTCATCATCATCTTCCTTCAAAACACCATCTTGATCACCTTCCTCAGAATCTTAACACCAAAACCCCACGAGATCCTCAAAGAACATCACAAATCAAAGAGGTAATGCAGAAGACAATCAGTAAAACAACATAAAACTGGAGCAATAAGAAAATGCGCGGTAGTGCAACCCCAGGAAACCACAATCTTCGTTCAGGGATACAAGCTAATACACTAAATCACCATAAATCAAACTCAATCAGAAAAAAAAAGTAATGTGGGTTGCTTAAACCTTAGTAAACTTAGAAAAGATCCTCATTTTTAGAGGCATGCAAGAAAAAACAACAAAGCTCTTCTCTCAGAGGACTGCGGCTCCTGGAGCACTGATGTGAGCTCATTGGAAGGAAGATTTCTGGAGCTCCGGGCATATTAAATGCTCATCGGCGGGAAATTGTAAGTTTATGAGACGAAAAAAAAGGATCTGGAACTGGCCGGCAACGGTGGAGAATACCCAATCATCTTGCCGACGGTGAGGGACAAGGATGGTGACGATCGCTGGTGGAGAAGGATTTGATGTGGAAGACGGAGAATAGGCGACGGCGACTTGACGGGATTTCTGACGGGTCTTAACGGAGTGGTAGAATTGAGGAAAAGGGAGGTTTATGTGGTATATCAGTAAATACAATACTTTGAATGTTGAATATGTATTTAGGATAGTTTCAAGTGTTACGTATGTAAAAATCCCTTTTATTTTTTGTAAATAATATATGAAAATTATAAATTTATAAAAATAAAAAAAGCTATGAACAAGAAATGAAAAAAAAAATTGAATAGCAGATAAAAATAAATAAAACTAATTGGGATGTATAAAAAATGGAAAGAATTTATAATAAAAAAACAATCGGAATTAATAGAAAATGAAAAGAAGTGAAAAATGAAAAAAATTATTAGAACTGATAAAAAAAAGAAAAAAAACGAATTTCAAATAAAAAATGAAAAAAAAACTATAACTGCTAAAAAATAAAGTAAAAAAGAAAAGAAATAGTAATAATTGCTAGCGACTGGTGAATAGTTTTCATTTTCTTTTTTTTTTCAAAATTTTGTTTTATTTTGTTTATTCTTTTTGTTTTTTTATTGTATTTTCTTTTTTCTTTTTTCATTTCTGTTTATTCGAATTTTTTTTTTGTTATTACACTAATTATAATTTTATGTTATAAATGGTTTCAATGACTAAAAGAAGAACTTAGTCCAAAAGGTAATCCAATCCAAGAAAATTCACATCAAATATTTGAAGAATAGTTAGAAGCTTAAAGATAATGATTGAATGATTACATGCTTATAATCAAAACAAGGCCATGATGAGAGATTTCAAATGAGCACAAAATCACTTAATTATGAGATCGTTAGGGCACTTACATATTGAATGAATGATTTATCATCAAAGAATTTAATATGAGTCTTCTAATTGAGTGCTATAAAATTTTGGCCAAACTTACATAAATGCCACTCTAGAAAAATCCACTTTTCTCCTTGATTTGAATATTATAGAGAGCTTGGAGATCTTGGAGATCTAAAGCATTCTAGAGCTTTTCTTAGTACTAAACGCCAAAGATAACGCCCAACTACTGTTATTGCTTGATCATTGTCATCTATTCACCATCGTCTAATCATCATCATCTAATTGTCATATTTTGACCAACATAATCATATATATTTCCAACACTCGACTATCATCATATAATCGATGTCATCACCCTCCACTATTTTTCCGTCAAGCTCTACCACAATTATATGTGACTCAGCTTGATTTCATTGCTTTGTAATTCCTCTATAATTTTAATTACTATATAGTAGATTATTTCATCTGGGTTAAGCCGTCTTCCTTTTCTCATTCTCATATTTTTAACATAAAAGCATTAGTCTCTCATGTGTTTCTCTCTTTCATCTTTATAAGTGTTAAATCTTCTTGCAATGCTATGTATAAAACTCTCTTCATTAACGCTAATTTTCTAACCAGCAATAATTTATGATATCCCTTTTCGTAACCTTGCTTGTCATTAGTTGCCACTCTTGCACCTCCCTCAGCAAGAACTCTACATCTCATGTTTCTCTTCAGGTATAATAGATTCCTATTTATATTATCTCAATGACAAAGTACAAAGATTAGTATATATAAAGGTTGAAAAATAATATCCTTTCCATTCCTCCAGTTATGGCTTTAATTAATAGGATCTCAAGTAGGCAAAAAATATTATGTGCGATCACTAGATGTTGTCCGGAGGTCAACCAGGATGCACCACGTCACTAATAAACTATGTACCACTATGTATTGGATGACGTGACACATCCTGATTAGCCTCTGAACCATCTGATGATCGCATTTAATAATTTATCCTCAAGTAGGCATTGTTAAGAGGAGTGTTAGATCACTTAATTCCAAGACTATGCATTGTCCTTCATCATTAAAGGATAACCAATAATGATCGCATCTTAACGTTAAGTCTTCAATCATTTGATAATTAAATGACTTGATAGTTGTCATGACTGGGCAAACTTGTCGTTTATGTCGTGCATATAATTTTATATGGAATTAACAAAATGGACCACTAAATTGTATGCAGATTGTATGCCTTTGATAACATAATTATATATGTTTTTGCCACATTGATACCTTAGATAAATTAATTCTTGAAATGAGTAAAATTATGAATTTGTTTGGGCCTCCCAACCACATCCTTCGACCAGTGTTCTCGTCCACAATCCTCTGAAGACTGTCACCAAATAATATTCTTGTTACATATGTGGCCCGACAATAATTTTTTGATCATCTACAATTATGACCAGTTGAACACTCTCCTAATGACAATTATCTGACAATAATCATTCGACTAGGCCATTCGATGACTAGCACTCTATTATGATGTTTTGTTTATTATCACTTGTTTACAATGATGCCCACTTACTTTATTGCTTATCATATAGCCAATAATATTAACACACCCTAATATTTATAAATTTTTTTTATTTATTTTTTTCACCCTAATATTTATAAAATTAATACAGAATATTGACGTATAATATACTTGGCGGCGCACGAAAACGAGAAATATTTTTTTACCAAACTGAACTGACGAACACACCTTAGTGTGCGTTATCAAACTTTGTCTTTTTCTGAATGACATGCTTCGCATCAACGAGCTATAGACCCCGCGTACCGCTTTTAGAAAAGCACTTTCTAGAAAAACATATCAATATTATCATACACGCCCCCAACTGTTATCGTCAACACGTGGCAAGCTTTTTATTAATCAGAATCCGCGTTAGCATCTTCAACCAAAAAAAAATCCACGTTTCAATTTGAACAATAAATAAATAAATAACAAATTAGCAGCTTTCTATCAACAATTGGCTCCCCCGTTCAGTAATAAGATAAAAACATAATTTCAATTTGCTTCCGGAACAAAAAAAACCAGAATCTGTCAAAGAATCAAAGAATTTCTATAGCAAAGTTGCAAAAAAAAAAAAAATTCGAGAGCTGATCAACTCATCATCCAATTATCACTCGGTTCCATGTCATCAATCTTAATGAGTTCCTGCAAACCATCCCAGAATCCGCCCATCTCCTCTGCACTACCCCGCGCCACCGTGGTCGCCAGCGGCGAATCGGCCGCCGCTGCCACCGCCGAGCGTTGCCGTCCGGTCGAATTTTGATCGGGAAAAGGGAAATTGAGTTTAGCCCGTGCGCCGCGGAACTCGATTGCTGCGTTATCGTAAGCACGCGCCGCCTCCTCGGCGGTTTCGAACGTCCCCAACCACTTGCGAACAGCTCGCCGCGGATCGCGAATCTCCGCCGCCCATTTACCCCATGGCCGTTGTCGCACACCGCGGTACTGATTCTTCTTCTTCCGACGCCGGATCCGTTCTCGGATTCCGCCTCCCTCCGCCTTCTCGGCAGGGGTTGATTCGAAGAAATGGCAGCCGAGGCAACCGTCGTTGCCGATTCCGCATACTTGGCAGCGAGGGAGATCGGCGGCGAGGGGGAAGGAGATTGCAGGGGCGGTCTGTTTGGGTTCGCCGGAGAGGACGTGGACGAGGGCGTCGACGATGATGGAGTTTTCTTGGTCGTGGGAGAGGCGGCGGGAGCCGATCGAAGGAAGTGGAGAACTTTCCATGGGAGAAAAGGAAGCGGGGAAGTGAGATTGGGAGTTATCGAAGTTGAGTTGCTGATTGAGCACCATTGATTGGAAGAATCGTCAGCAGAAAGTTCGTAAATTGGGGGAGGGGAGCTTCGGGTTTTATAAGTTTGGGCGTGGGAGTGTTTGAGACGGTTGAAACGCGGGGATTTTCTTCGGCTGATTAATGTCTTTTTTTTAATATATTTTAATTGTCGGATATATGTCACGTTTGTTACGTGTGAGGGAGTGGAAGGCTGCGGATTGAAGATTGAGGATGACACGTGTGAGGGATGACGTGGTCAGTTTGGTTAGCGAGCAGGCAGTTGGGCCCACCAAGATGGCGCCAAAGGCACTTGGTGGATCGACTGATGTCTGCTATTCTAATAAATAAATTGCAACATCTTCCTTATATTATGTACATACTATTAATTAAATATATATGAATATAAAAAATTTTATTTATTATTAAAAGAAAAATAAATTCAAAATAATCTATTGAGGGATTTAAAATTATTTGAATATGTTATTTTTGTGTACTCAAAATTTACGTGATTTGAACTAATAACAAATACATAACATGATCAAATATTGACGACCTTTTACTCTCTTACGATGTCTGATCTCACGGCAACGTTTTCCCACATCTGCTATGATAGTTTTTTCTGTGTTTTTTAAAGGAACTTTTTAATACAAAATATTTTTGAACTAAAAATTTGTACTTGAAAGATGCATTAAAAAATAGTAAGAAAGTTATCCCAAATGAAACCTGAGTGTAGAAAATAACAAATTTGATATGAACCACGTAAGAACAAAGGAAAAAGTTTAGGCCAAAATGTCATGTTGAATTAAATATTAGATACTTCATAAAATAATAGATCTTAGCGTATCATATGATTTTGATATAAATCTTAAAGCATGATGCTCTACAACATTTTTTTTTTTTTTTTGAAACAGAACTTTTAATTAAAAAAAATTCAAAGATGTTACAAGAGTCTGAAATCAAAAAAAAAAAAAAAAAGAAAAAAAAAACAATAAAAGAAAATACAATGAATCAGAAAAAGTAGGCTCAGTAATTGGCCGAGGCTTCCAGCCCCCCGAAGCCACGTACCGACCTTCCAATTTGGTGATGAACGTTACGATAACAACCGAGCAGAAGGCATCAAAAATAAGCACCAAAGGTTGCCAGATTACATAACATCAAGGAGCGAGCCCCGGCCACATCATCGCCTGTCACAACCATAACCAACCAAAAAATTCGGACGAATCAGCTTGAAATAAACCAATCACAGAGCACAGAGCCAAATAAACTAACGACCCCGTCTACCCCTCCCACGGGGTCTACCACGAGAAACGGCACAAACCGGACGATCACGAACAATTTTGAAGTCATGTCCAGGGTCCGAACCACCACCATGATCCGAAGAGGAATCAGATTCAGCATCCGATGAACAATGAAGCCAATCGAGGTGAAGACGCAAATCCACCCCAGAATTATCACCCATATTATAAACCAAAGCATTTGTCTCAATTAATTTCACAGGCACATCCACAAACGAGTTGGGAATAACTAATCCAGCACCTGGATTGATCTCACTACTAACAACCTCACCACTCAGAACTGCCGCAGAAGACCGCACCACATCAGCAGGTAAGGAAGAAACAACAGAGTCCAAAGCACTCTGCAGAACATCAGATACCGGAGCCCCAACCCCCACATCGATAGAAGAAGGGACCCGATTACAAGCACCTACCGCAATTTCCTCCAAATTATCCACCCGCAAGCATTCCAACTCAGGCGACGACTAAAAAAAAAAAAAACTCAGGCGACGAAACAACCAATTTATTAAGCTCAACCACACCATCACGATCTACCTCAACAACAGCAGGTAATGTGACCGGAGCTTTTCCAATTGTAGAATCCCCAACAGCAAGAATACCCCCAGATACAACATCATGCTCACCCAACGAAACAGAGGGTGAGCCCCCAACCAACACCACATTAGCATTAATATCACAATCCATCACTCCCTTAGCCAGAGGAATTTCAACATTAACCATATCACAAGCAGAAAGAGGGGAAATATTAGAAGTAATAGGCTTGACTAAGGTCCCAGCAGGATTAAAGATTCGGATCAGCCACCGAGGGAACAACATTGACATTAGGACAAAGATTGGGGAAAAGCTTAATGCATTCCGTTCGTTTATGCCCCACGGCCTTGCAATGTAAACAGTAATTAGGCAAACCTTCATAAACAATTTTTTGAACATAACCTAAATTCTCCGGACCCAGCCAAACCGAATCAGGGTGAGATTTGGAGATATCCAATTCTACAAGAAGACGAGCTACTGAAGGTCGAGAACCCACAGCAGTAGCATTATCAGTTTGAATAGGGCGACCAAGGATTGATCCCAAACCAAACAGGATTCTGGGGGAGAAAAGATGCGGGCGCAGACCAGGAAAAGAGACCCAGACAGGAACGATAGGAGATTCCTCCGACAAATCCAGAAGAGGAGACCATTTGATGATTTTCATGAAACAACCAAACACAAAATAAGAGCGATGAGCGAAAATCCTTCCATAATCAAGATCATTCGAGAGCTTAATCAGAACGTTTGATTGATCCAGCACAGTGACAGAGAAATCACCGGACAATTTTTAGGTTAAAGAAAAATTTTCGGATAGAGTCTAAATCCGGACGCTTAATAGGAAATTTCCCCACCAAAGCAAATTCAAAAGGTTTGGCTAGATGCATAAATTCTTCATCAGAAAACCACAAAGCCGGCAACCCTCGGATCGTAGAAAAACGAAAATCCGGAAAACTATTTGAAGCTTCAACACCAGACAAAGCATCTTTGAAAGATTTCGAATGCTTACCCACCAAAAAACCGGGATCTAACCGTTTATTAGCCATCGGAAGCTCGGCGCCGGAGAAGAACCGGAGACGAAAAAGAGGTGGCTAGGGCATCATGCTAATATAGAGGTGGCTAGGACTTCAGGTTAAACGATTGTGATACAACGCTATATGATGCTCTACAACATTATTTTCTTGAAAGTTTAACAATTTTTTTTGCTAGAAAATATTACATATCAGATTATTAATGTGATAGAAGAAGAGCTTCCGATTATCTAATATAATTTCAATAGTTTCATTAGAATAAGTTAAGTATTAAAAAGAAGGTCATTCTTCATAATTATAAAGATATTAAGAAAATCCAATATGCATAAATAGTTAACAATATATTGTATAATAATGTTAGGAATGCTATATAATAATATTAGGAGAAGTCTAGAAGTATATGAATCATTTGATTAAAAAAAATAGAAAATTATATTGATTCAATATAAAAGTTGATATATCATTAAAAAATTATTTTGATCGGTCACAAATCTCGAGGCAAAATCAAGTTAATAACTTCCAAAATTAAATATATTACAATCAAACTCTGATTTCATGAAACTTATAGTCAAATTGAACGTCTCGAAAATACGAACCCAACGACACCAAATTCGACTTAATCCGAGCTCAAATAAGTCCAAATCACCCAAAGGACATTATTTGGAATGTTCAAACCATAATTTGGACTATCAAACTGTCTCCAAACATGGCATACTTATAGCTAAATCGAGCGGCTCGACGAGATAAATCCAACGATCCCCGTCGCCCGATTTCTGTCCAGTCACCAACTAACGCCGGACTTCTCCCCGACCACTGACTGATACTAGACTTACACTCAATCACATACTTATGCTAAACTTTGACTAAGTTGTCGACTAAAGATGGACTTCTACCCGACTTCATGTTATTCTTGGACTTCCACCCGACAATAATTCTTCCGACCTCTGTCACACGCAGACTATGATCCCTTCGAACACCGTCACCTGAATAGGATCCTTTTGACCCCCATCGCCCGGTGACTATGGTCTTACCGACCAAAGAGCAAATCAATACGGATTCTTCCAATTTCCACCATATAATGCAATCTATGTGATGTATATTTGTTACATCAAGCCAATGCCTTCCCTCCAAGGAAGCACCTCAGTTGTAATCGATCGACTGAAAACAATAGTGGATTCATTCAAACTGGGATAGGCCCCGTTTATTATTATTTTTTTTTGGAGATTTTCAAGTAAAAATTTTGGTATATTTTATAGATATTGCACCCTCTATTCTTATCTCATTGTGTGCTAAATTTTCGTATAAAATTAAGACGTTAAACTATATATTTTTTATCACCGCCAATATTTCATGATTCAACAAAAGTGATATTAAATTAATTAAGAAACATTTTAATATAATTGTATTTTTATGTTAAAAAGAAGTATATAAGAATATTCCTTATAAAATATAAAAAAGTAGTATATAAAATGAATCTATTAACTTTAAACAATGTATTGTTCTATTTTAAAATAATAATAAGTATGTTTATAAAAAAATTAAATAGATATTAAATAAAAAACATAAAAGCGTAATTTGCTTAGCACAATCATCAAAGAAAGTCCAAATTCTTTTTCTTTGTCCTAACAAGTGCCAGCTCAGTGAAAAGAGTATGGGCTGGACGGCTGACCTATTTCAATTTGTACCTTTTCCGAATCGACCTAATTCAACGCTATCTATGACCCGACGACCGTTTTTTCTACATTAACTGCCCCTTCCGCGGCTGACGTGACGAAAGCGATGACGTCACTCTTGGAACCATTAGCTGGTTGCCTGGTTATCGCAGAAAAATTAAGCAATTATATTTTCAGGACTAATAAAACTTCACGATTTATTTTTAAGATAAATAAACTATATGAATAATTGTAGGGCTGTCAAAAATAGGTTTCGGGTTATCCGAACCTGATCCGTTTTTGCAAAAGAGTTAATTTTTTAGACACAAATCCGACCAGCTTCGGGTCTAGATCAACTCGAACCCGACCAATTCGGGTTTAGATCAACTCGAACTCGACCCACTTCTTGTATGTTTTACTAAAATATTTTTATTTAATTCAATTTATATAAACCTAAATCGAATTAAGATATGATTTACTTTAATCAATTTAAAATAAATCAAGCATAATTCAATTTGGGCAACATGATTTATTATCTTTTAGAAATAATATTTACTTATTTCATAACAATTATCTAAAACCCTCCTAAATCAATTAAAAACGGGCCAAATCATGTTGATTTCGGGTTTTTGGGTCAATCCGAACTCGACCCAATTTTAAAAACGGGTCAAAATCTCTAACCCGAACTGATTCGAGTTCGGGTTGACCCTTACCCAAAATTTTCTGTTCGGGTTGGATTTTCAGGTCGTGTCAAATATTAACACCCCTAAATAATTGATTAATTTAAATATTAAATTTATCTCAAAATAAATTTAAAAATTTTGAAATTAATTATAACAAAACTCTGATGAAAATAACATAATATATATTTGCTCTTAGCTATTTTTAGGATTGGTTTCAAATTAAATGTAAGAGGAATAAAATTTATTTTGATAATTTTTTTTGCAAAATATGTTGATCTGAAATTTTCCTGTTGCATTACAAAAAAAAAAAAACTGAATTGAAATAAGTATATGATACACAAATATATAATTTTTTAGATAAATTTACATTCATAACATTAAAAATATTAAGATTTGTATATTTCATATATATCCAAAAATTATTATTTACATGCATACCACTCAAAATATCAATATATAATAATAAAAAGGGGGTTTTACATACATAAAACTTTATGTTATGTTATTTACATATCTAACACCTAAAACATTAATATTACATGACTACCTTCTCGTCGGTCCAACTTTCCTTCAAATTCTACCCTTTTATGTTGGTCTCATAACCCTTTACAAGCTCTCAATCCCGTCGCCCTGCACTCACCACCCGGTGGAACTTTTATTTTATCCAGTGAACGTACGCTCCTCTACGTTCGGATCTAGGCAAAAAAAGCAGAATACCGAGTACCGAGTATCGAGTACCGAGTTGTACCGAGTTTTTTAAAAAAAAACTCGGTATTGCGCTATTTTGATCTAAAACCGAACATAGTGGAGCGTACGTTCATCGGATGTAATAAAAGTTCCCACCGGTGGCAACTAATTTTGTCTCCCTAATCTCCCTTCGTGAGTTCCTTAATTACATTCGAGCCTTCAATATTAGCTGAATCACATGTAGTTGCCCTTAAAAATGTAATTTAATTAAATTAAAAAGGTTAATTAAATAAATGTACCCACTCAAAAGCGTACTTTGTCTATATCTAGAAAAGAAATAAAAAGGCAGATTTTTAGGATTCAACCAAAGAAGCACGTGAAAGGGGATGTCTTATAGTAGTAGATTTTTCTTCATAAAAAATAAAAAATCAGCAAATTTTATTAATAAGAAAACCAACCAATCGGGTAATAAGGAAATCGTATGAATGTATGATGATTGACTTTCCCGTGCTCATTTAGAGATTAAAATTTAAATAAATTTTTATTGTTTAGAGATTAGAAATTAAATATATTTTTACTGTGTTTATTAAATAATTTATTTTACAAAAATAAAATCAAAGATAGCATTTATTTATTTTAGCAACAAAAATGAATATTTCTGCTTTGTTATAAGGGGTGATTTGATTATGTATTAAATAGATTAATATTTGAAGAGAAAAAAACAAGTTGAGATTAAAATTGATAGTCTTTCAGCTGAACCAAAATTTCAACATTTAAATTGGAGTTATGATGTCCAAGAAAGAGAAAGACAAAGACAGTCTATTCACTCGTTTATAAGCTTATTTTCATAGTATTAACTTTGTCAATGACTACTACCACAGTGTATAGAGCATTTTTATAAAGAAGATTGTCAAATATCAATTACGTAGTATGATAAGCAATCATTGACTTAATGATTATTTAGTACTATATATTTAAAACGAAGCATTTGATTTGATTTTCAATGAAGTTATAATGTAACATTTTCAAAAAATATAAAATAAATTAATAAACTTATAAACATTGCCCATTTCATCTATAATAATGTAATATAAGATTTTGATTTGGATTACATTTTTATTTTTTTAAATATTAATTTATTTATATGGTGAATTTGCTCACCCTTGCATCCACTTGGTTTGGAAGGCCACTCTAGGGATATTTATTTTCTCATATAAAAATCTAATATTATTATTTAAAAATAAAAAAATGTAATATCAATTTAATTATTATTCTATTTAAAGATGCAACATTTTCTTAATGCCCACTTACTCCGCTAAAGATTTATACCTCTAAAAAAAAACTCTATCTCACTATCTTATTCACGAATATGACCCACTAATTATATATTCTACATTAAAAAACTGAATTTCATTAATCAGTATTGATATAATATAGGCTAGAGGTGTAAAAATGGATAAACATGTTAGGATTTAGATTTGACCTGAATCTAATTAACTCGAATCCGACACGTTTAATAAAATGATAAACAATATGAACTCAAATCCTACCCGCTATTATATATAATTTTTTTAACAATCAATTTTAATTGATTAATAAAAAATAAGATAGTCATACAAATAAATTAAAAAAATTAAGAAAAAATAATTTAAACAACTTATTTGAAGAAAAATTACAGTGGAGGTCACCCCAAACCTTAACCTTGCTAACAAATAGGATATAATTTTGGACTCAAATTTGACCCATTTATTAAACCGCATAACCTTAAATTTGAATTTTTTTTTAGGAATTGGATAATTTTCTAACACCCCTAAATTATAAACCTCGATTACAAACCATCCTACAATCCGCCCATCTCCTCTCCACTGCCCCGCGACACCGCCGTCGCCAGCGAGGAATCGGCCGCCTCCGCCGCCGCCGAGCTTTGCGGTCCGGTCGAAATTTGATCGGGAAAAGGGAAATTGAGTTTAGCCCGTGCGCCGCGGAACTCGATTGCCGCGTTATCGTAAGCACGCGCCGCCTCCTCGGCGGTTTCGAACGTCCCCAACCACTTGCGAACAGCTCGCCGCGGATCGTGAATCTCCGCCGCCCATTTACCCCACGGCCTTTGTCGCACACCGCGATACTGATTCTTCTTCTTCCGACGGCAGATCCGTCGTCGGATTCCGCTTCCCTCGGCATTGTCGGCAGGCGATGATTCGAAGAAATGGCAGCCGAGGCAACCGTCGCTGCCGATTCCGCAGACTTGGCAGCGAGGAAGGTCGGCGGCGAGGGGGAAGTAGATTGCAGGGGCGGTCTCTTGGTGTTCGCCGGAGAGGACGTGGACGAGGGCGGCGACGATGATGGTGTTTTCTTGATCGTGGGAGAGGCGGCGGGAGCTGATCGAAGGAAGTGGAGTACTTTGCATGGGAGAGAGGGAAGCGGGGAAGTGAAGTTGGGAGTTATCGAAGTTGAGTTGCTGATTGAACGCCATTGTTTGGAAGAATCGTCAGCAGAAAGTTCGAAAGTTGGGGGAAATGGAGTGGAGCTTTGGGTTTTATATGTTTGGGCGTGGAAGTGTTTGAGTGGTTGAAAGCTGGAACGCGGGGATTTTGGATTTTCTTCAGCAGATATTTTAATTGTCGGATATATGTTACGTTCGTTACGTGCGAGGAAATGAAAGGCTGCGGATTGATGATTGAGGATGACACGTGTTACGATATATATATTTTTAAGACATTTAGGTCATTTAATGTAAATTCAGACACACAATGCATACATAAAGACTCGAACCCAAGACCTTTTAGTTGGAAGCATAAGCTCTCAACCAACAGGCCAAGGTGAGCTGTGTGAGAGATTATTAGGTGCGGAGTGCAGACGGGGAGAACCGTCCGCACACTAGTATAAAATCCAGCTAGGTACCGTTCGGTACCGCTGAGTATCACTAGGTACCGCTTGGTACCCTGTGTCTGTGCAGACGGTGCTCTCCCCGTCTGCACTCTGCACCTAATAATTTTTCGAGTTGTGTACGTGTGACGAGATGACATGAACAGTTTGGTTAGTGAGCACGCAATTGGCACACCGAGAACTTAAAATTGTAAGAAAAAAAAAATCACAAAGAAAATAAATAATCTTTACGACGACATGAGCATGAAAGACCTCCAAAAACAACAGTATAACCCACTATAAAGACAGAAAAAACCCTCAAACACCAACTCCAAACAGCAGATGCATGAACCAGAAGAACTTCCAATCTAAAAAATCTTCAATGAACTCGCAGCAGCTAGCCGGCCAACCAACCGAAAACTATCTAAAGAAAACTCCGGCCGCTTATCTGCCACATCCTGAAAAGTCCAGAACCAGGAAGAAAACAACCAGCTTGGTTCACCCAAAACTGCAATCTAAACCTCCTACACATAAAAAAGAAACCAACAAACAGAACCCAAGGCAATGAAAGAAGCAGTAAAGCCCCTAAAAACAAGGACTCAGGTACAGGAAAAACCTTCATATATCCAATAAGAGAACTTAAAAATTTCTTTGGTTACTAGACCCAACCATCCAGAATAAACTAGTTGCTGATCTAGTAATCAAAAAATAAGAAAAAAATTAGAAGGTGCCCAACATCATAGTCCAAAAAAAAAAAAAAAACAAGCCACCTTATACAATAAAATGATAAATTTTGGGGAAGGAAACCTAGTTAAAAACTTTTGCTTAACCGCAAACCTAGTAAACTAATTACAAATAGAAACATGACTGAAGATTTTGTTTTACATATTTATGCAATTTCTTTCTTTTCAAACAAAATAAAGAGTGCATCAAGTATAGAGAAGAAAAATATATTTAGCATAAGTAAATTAATTCAAAAAGTTGAATAAGATTATGTCTAAGCATAAAGAAATTTAACTCAGGCACAAATTAGAAATAATATTAAAAGAAAAATCACATTCAAAGAATAAATGTCTATAACATTCAAGCCCTTTATTACAAAAGATATAATTACCATGCACTATAATATTCCTTTTAATTAAAAGATCCGTAATTTTCAGGCCATTTAACATAGTCATCTAAGAAAAAAACAGAGAACCTTAAAGCATATATGTTTTACGAAACAAATTTAAATCAACCCACTATATTAAAATTATTAAAGAAAACAAAATAAAAATTCTTAAAAATAGGATAATTAACCTTATCCCAAATAATATAAGAGGTAACTTGATTATGAATCTGAATGTGAGATAGCATGAGTAATAACTTTCAAAATATACATAGGAATGTCCCAATTATCATTAATAATCCAATCCCAACTTTCTTATCATTGAGTAAAGTAGTCTTGTTGCCTGCTAGAATATACACGATGATAGAGTTATGATTCTACATCTTAGTGATGTAAGGATATCCAGCTAGTACATAGAGAACACAAGATTTTTATATAGAAAATCTTGAAAGGAGAAAAATCACAGAGCATGGCCCAGTTGAAAATGATTCAGCTAGAATTTCAGTAGGTTACTGTGGGCTGACTTGCCCCCGAGGGCGATCATATTACAAATATCAACCGTATGGTTGAAGTCAGGGATAAATGAAAGTCTGACACTCTATTCACTCGTTTATAAGCTTATTTTCATAATATTAACTTTGTCAATGGCTACTACCACAGTGTATAGAGCATTTTTATAAAGAAGATTGTCAAATATCAATTACGTAGTATGAGAAGCAATCATTGACTTAATGATTATTTAGTACTATAGATTTAAAAGGAAGCACTTGATTTGATTTCCAATGATGTTATAACATAACATTTTCAAAAAAATATAAAATAAATTAATAAACTTATAAACATTGCCCATTTCATCTATAATAATGTAATATAAGATTTTGATTTGGATTACATTTTTATTTTTTTAAATATTAATTTATTTATATGGTGAATTTGCTCACCCTTGCATCCACTTGGTTTGGAAGGTCACTCTAGGGATATTTATTTTCTCATATAAAAATCTAATATTATTATTTAAAAATAAAAAAATGCAACATCAATTTAACTATTATTCTATTTAAAGAAGCAACATTTTCTTAATGCCCACTTACTCCGCTAAAGATTTATACCTCTCGAAAAAAAAACTCTATCTCACTATCTTATTCACGAATATGACCCACTAAATATATATTCTACATTAAAAAAATAAATTTCATTAATCAGTATTGATATAATATAGGCTAGAGGTGTAAAAATGGATAAACATGTTAGGATTTAGATTTGACCTGAATCTAATTAACTCGAATCCGACACGTTTAATAAAATGATAAACAATATGAACTCTCTACCGAACACGTTGGGAAGAAAGGCGCGAAAGAAAACGAACGTTTTAGCGGCAAAATGACGTTGGATTGGAGATGAAACACGGCATTTTTTGATTTCCCTGCATTTTGGAGTGAAAAATGAGATTTTCGGTTGGAGATGGCCTAACCCACTATAAAGACAGAAAAAACCCTCAAACACCAACTCCAAACAGCATATGCATGAACCAGAAGAACTTCCAAACGAAAAAAATCTTCAATGAACTCGCAGCAGCTAGCCGGCCAACCAACCGAAAACTATCTAAAGAAAACTCCGGCCACTTATCTGCCACATCCTGAAAAGTCCAGAACCAGGAAGAAAACAACCAGCTTGGTTCACCCAAAACTGCAATCTAAACCTCCTACACATAAAAAAGAAACCAACAAAAAGAACCCAAGGCAATGAAAGAAGAAGTAAAGCCCCTAAAAACAAGGACTCAGGTACAGGAAAAACCTTCATCCAATAAGAGAACTTAAAATTTTCTTTGGTTTACTAGACCCAACCATCCAGAATAAACTAGTTGCTGATCTAGTAATCAAAAAATAAGAAAAAAATTAGAAGGTGCCCAACATCATAGTCCAAAAAAAAACCAAAACAAGCCACCTTATAGCTTATACAATAAAATGATAAATTTTGGAGAAGGAAACCTAGTTAAAAACTTTTGCTTAACCGCAAACCTAGTAAACTTACAAATAGAAACATGACTGCAGATTTTGTTTTCCATATTTATGCAATTTCTTTCTTTTCAAACAAAATAAAGAGTGCATCAAGTATAGAGAAGAAAAATATATTTAGCATAAGTAATACAATTAAAATTCAAAATTAATTCAAAAAGTTGAATAAGATTATGTCTAAGCATAAAGAAATTTAACTCAGGCACAAATTAGAAATAATATTAAAAGAAAAATCACATTCAAAGAATAAATGCCTATAACATTCAAGCCCTTTATTACAAAAGATATAATTACCATGCACTATAATATTCCTTTTAATTAAAAGATCCGTAATTTTCAGGCCATTTAACATAGCCATCTAAGAAAAAACAAAGAACCTTAAAGCATATATGTTTTACGAAACAAATTAAATCAACCCACTATATTAAAATTATTAAAGAAAACAAAATAAAAATTCTTAAAAATAGGATAATTAACCTTATCCCAAATAATATAAGAGGTAACTTGATTATGAATCTGAATGCTTGAGATAGCATGAGTAATAACTTTCAAAATATACATAGGAATGTCCCAATTATCATTAATAATCCAATCCCAACTTTCTTATCATTGAGTAAAGTAGTCTTGCTGTGGGCTAGAATATACACGGCGATAGAGTTATGATTCTACATCTTAGCGATGCAAGGATATCCAGCTCGTACACAGAGAACACAAGATTTTTATATAGAAAATCTTGAAAGGGGATAAACCACGGAGCATGGCCCAGTTGAAAATGATTCAACTAGAATTTGAGTAGGTTACTGTGGGCTGACTTGCCTCCGAGGGTGATCATATTACAAATGTCAACCGTATGGTTGAAGTCAGGGATAAATGAAAGTCTGATGTCACTTGATGGTCTGGTTGAACTTCAGGGTCAGCCGGTGATCTAACATAATTTCGGCATCACTTGGAAGTTCAGGAGTCAGCTAGTAGAACCTTGGTGTTCGTAGGTGGCTCGAAATAACTCTGAGCGTTGGGTGGTAATACAGCGAAACTTAAGGTTTCAAGCGGTGGTCCAACGGAGCTTAGGACGTTAGGTGGTGGTCCGGTAGAGCCTAGGGGATTAGGCGGTGGTCTGGTGGAGCTTAGGACGTCATGTGGTGGTCTAACGGAGCTTAGGGCACCAAGTGGGGGTTCGGCGGAGCACAGGGGGTCAAGTAGTGGTTCGGCAAAGCTGAGGATGTCAGGTGGTGGTCTGGCGGAGCTCTAGGCGTTAAGCGGTGGTCCGGTGGAGCCCAGAACTTTAGGTGGTGGACCGGTGGAGCTCAGGGCATTAAGCGGTGGTCCAGCGGAGCTTAAGACATCAGGTGGTGGTCCGACGGAGCTTAGGGAGTCAAGCGGTGGTCCAGTGGAGCTCAAGGCGTTAAGCGGTGGTCCGGTAGAATTCAGAGCGTCAAAATATGATGTTGAATAAAATATTATATCCTTATTAAAATGATAGATCTTAACATATCATATGATTTTGATATAAATCTTAAAGCAATATGCTCTAAAATAATTTTTTCTTTAAAGTTTATTTTTTTATTTGAAATTATTACATGTCAGATTATTAATTCCATAGAAGAAGGTCTTTTGATTATCTAATATAATTTCAATAGTTTCATTTATATGAGTTAAGTATTAAAAAGAATGTCATTCTTCATAATTATAAAGAAATTAATAAAATCTAATATGCATAAATGGTTAACAATATGTTATATAATTGTTGCGGGCTAGAATATACGCAGCGATAGAGTTAAAAAAATTTCATCTCATCGTTATACGTATATCCAACACACATGCAGAAGATGAAAAACAACATGATTTTTAAGTGGAAACCCCTGGAAAGAAAAAAACCATGGGGTCACACCTAGTCGAAAAAAAAATTTACTACTATTTGCTTATGTTACAAGAGGATGACTCGTCCCTAAAATTTAGTACGATCATATTACAATAATCAACGCTCGGTTTGAAATTAAACTACAAACGGACATCAGAATGTCAAACGTTGTAGGCGATTAGATAGAAAACTTGCGTCATTCAGTTGTCGAACAGAGTTCTAGTGTCACCTGGAGGCCGGGCAGAACTTCGGCGTCACTTAGAGGTTGGGCGGAACTCCGACATCACTTGAAGGTCGGGCGGAACTCCGACATAAAAGAAAAAACTAGTTAAAAGTAAGAGAGAGAGAGAGAGAGAGAGACTTGGAGTTTGGTGGAACTCAGGCGGTGGTCGAGGTGGAGTCTCTTCCTTCTCTTCTTCCTTCTCTTCTTTCTTCCTTGCTTAATTCCAACATCGGTTGGCTGCCGGGTGAAAGTCCGACGATGGTCGATGAGGAACTTCTTTCTTCTTTTCCTTCTCTTCATTCTCTTCCTTCTTTTCTATTCTTCTCTTCTTGCTTGAGTCCCCTTCTTCCCAAACTTTGGGGTCTATTTATATTTTTTCTTAGAATGGCAAGACTAGTAAATAGGAAAAAGATCAAGTGTGAATTAGGTGTGATTTGAATGGATGATCGATGTTAAATCCTTTGATTATATGTTATTTATTAGACATTTAAATGTCCTAATGATATTAGAATTTGGCGATCTTTGGCTTGTTAGATTCGTCTCGTCGAGCCGCTCGATCAATTATGAGAACGCCATATTTGGAAACTGTTTGGTAATCCAAATTATGGATTAAACCTTCCAAATGTGCTTCAGGCTTTTGATTTGGATTCATATGGGCTTGGATTGAGTTGAATTTGGTGTCGTTGGGTTCGTATTTATGAGACGTTCAGTTCGATTATAAGTTTGCTGAAATTGGAGTTTAGATGATCTCCAATATAATTTTTAAAGTTTTTAATCTTGATTTTTCTTCTAGATTCGTGCCCAAATATGATAATTTTTTTTATGATATATCACTAATAATGTTAGGAACATCATTTAATAATATTAGGATTGTTGCGTCCAGGAATATTCACGGCAGTAGAGAAATATAAAGTTTAATGTCTTAGCATTGTACGAAAATCCGGCATGCATTCAGATAAGAGAGTGTGATTCGATTTTGAAGCTTCCGACTTGATTTTGCCTTAAGATTCGTGCCCGATCAAGATAATTAACTGATAACATATCAAGAATCTTTCTCATAAAATATAAAAAGATGTATATAAAATACATATATTAACTTTAAACATTGTCTTGTTTATTTTAAAATAATAATAAGTATTTTTATATAAAAAAGTATATATTAAATAAAAAACATAAAACAATAATTTGCTTTGCACAAGCATCAAAGAAAATTCCATATTTGTCCTAACAAGTGCCAGCTCAGTGAAAGGAGTGTGGGCTGGAAAGCTGACCTATTTCAGTTTGTACCTGTTCAGCACTATCTATGACCCGATGACCGTTTCTTCTACGTTAACTGCCCCTTCCGCGGCTGGCGTGACGAAATCGATGACGTCACTCTTTGAACCATTTGCTAGTTATAAAAAAAAATTAAGTAAATTCCCAAAAAAAAAAAAAAAAAATTAAGCAACGATATTTTCCTGACTTATAAAACTTCACAATTTATTTTAAAGATAAATAAACTATATGAATAATTGATTAATTTAAATATTAAATTTTTCTCAAAATAAATTTAAATATTTGAAATTAATTATAACAAAACTCTGATGAAAATAACATCATCTATCTTTGTTGTTAGCTATTTTTAGGATTGGTACGTTTAGATTAAATGTAAGAGGATAAAAATTTATTTTGATAAATTTTTTGGCAAAATATGTTGACATGAAATTTTCCTGTTGCGTTACAAAAATTATTTTGGATTTAAATAAGTATATGATACATAAATATATATATATATATATTTTTGATAAATTTACATTCATAAAATTAAAAATATTAAGATTTGTATATTTCATATATATCCAAAAAATTTTATTTACATTTAAACCACTCTAAATATCAATATGTTATAAAAACAATGTCCTCCCTAAGCACCTCGTCATTGTGCTTATTGATCCTGTAACCCTTCACCCTCATCACCAGTCCAACTTTCCTTCACATGCTATCAGGGGCGGGACCTGCTTCAATTTTGAGGGGGCAAATACAGTACAATATATAAATATACATTGAGTGATGTGACGCGTCCGAATTGGCATCCGGATGAGTCCGGACACAGTATGTAATAATTTTTCATGAAAGTTGAAAGGGGATCATAATGTCTTCTATAGTAGTAGTTTTTTCTCAAAAATTAAAAAGAAAGAATAATAATTAATTTTTTATACTAAGAAACCAACCAATCGGGTAATAAGCAAAATTCAATTTCTCATGTAATGATGATTGACTTTACCGTGTTCATTTGGGCATTAAAATTTAAATAATTTTTATTTTTTATTTTTTAGAGATTAGAATTAAATATATTTTTATTGTGTTTATTAAATAATATTTTATTTCACAAAAATAAAATCAAAGATAAAATTTATTTAATTATTTTATTTTTGTGATTTCTTTATGCTTTGTTACAATGGGTAATTTGATTATGTATCCATGATCTTTGAGACATGGAGTTCTAGTTACTTGAGATAGAACAGTTAGTTTTAGTCATAATTTCTTGTTTTTTTTTTTTTATGTGTTTAAGATTTATTAAATGGATTAGTCTTTCAGCGGAACCAAAATTTCAAATTTTAATTTGGAGTATGACACTAATGAAAGAGAAAGATGCTCTATTCAATCATTTATAAGCTTATTATCATAGTATTAACTTTGTCAATCGCTACTATCACAAACCACAGTGAAGAAAGCATTTTTTTTAATGAGGATTGTCAAAGCTTATTACCATAGGATAAGTAATGATCGACTTAGGTTTTGTTTGGGACGGCTTTTTTATTGCTTTTTAAAGCAGCTTTTTAGTTCAAAAATTAAAATTTTTATAATAAAAAGCTGCTTTATGAAGCGGTAAGAAATCCATCCCAAACGAAACCTTAATGATTATTTAGTACTCAAGCACTTGATTTGATTCCAATGAAGTTATGATGTAACATTTAAAAAAAATATAAAATAGATTAATAAACTTGTAAGTATTGCTCATTTCATAAATCATAATGAAATCTAATATTTTTATTTGAATTATATTTTTTTAATATTAATTTATTTATATGATAAATTTGCTCGCCTTGGCTCCACTTGATTTGGCAGGCCACTCTAGGGATATTTATTTTCTCATATAAAAATCTAATATTATTATTTAAAAAATGAAAAAAAAATGTAATATCAATTTAATAATTATTTTATTTAAAGATACAAAATTTTCTTAATTCCCACTTAGTCCGCTAAAGATTTATACCTCTTGAAAAAAAACCTTGATTACAGTACTTAGGGTCTACTGTAGAAAATTTTTCATTATTTTACTTTTATATCATTGTTATACTTTTTCTATTTACCTATAATCTCCTCCCCCCCCCCCCACTTTATTTTTTATTAGAAATAAATTTATTATAGTATATAATAAATAAAAAATTATAATATTATTAACAATTTAAAAGGAAATTATTATTATCACAATAGTGATATAATTATTTTATAAAAATATTACAGTCGTTTAAGCCGATCTCTCATGTTTCGTTTATGATAGCTTAAGTTTTTATGTTTTTACTTTTCAAATATCTTTTTCAGCTAAAAATTTTAAAACTATTTAAAAATAGGATTTTTTAAAGATAAAATTTGCGCAAAATTCCTATATTTTAGAGATACCACTGCTAGGAAAATTCACCTCCAACTAAGGGTGTCAATATTTGACACGACACGAAAACCCGACCCGGAAAATCTGGGTTGAACCCGACCCGATTTCAAAACGGGTCGGGTTCGGGTTCCAGAAATCGACCCTTTTAAAAAACGGGTCTGGTTCGGGTTGACCCGGCAGCCGGGTCAACCCGCCAACCCATTTAATTCGAAAAATTTCGAATCCCGCCTCTGCCCGCTGCCCACCCACGCTGCCCGCCGCGCGCCTGTTCACGCTGCCCGCCACGCGCCCGCCAGTGCTGCC
The DNA here is from genome assembly GCA_019514585.1 of Dendrobium officinale. Classification (NCBI taxonomy): domain Eukaryota; kingdom Viridiplantae; phylum Streptophyta; class Magnoliopsida; order Asparagales; family Orchidaceae; genus Dendrobium; species Dendrobium officinale. The sequence goes on from CM033697.1 coordinate 2,968,052, forward strand.
CGCGCTGCCCCCGGGCACTGCGAGCTTGACCGCGCCCGACCTCGCCCGCGTGCCCAGCGCGCCCGACCTCGCCCGCGTGCCCAGCGCGCCCGACCTCGCCCGCGTGCCCCCGCGCCCGACCGCACCCGAGCTGTCCTGCTGGCGTCCGCCCGCCGCGCTCGCGTCCCCCGCCGTTCGCCGCCGCCGTTCCGGCACCGGCCACCCAAACCGGGTAGGGTTGGGTCAACCCGGCAACCCACCGGGTCGGGTCCGGGTTCGGTTTTCCGACCCGTTTGTCTACCCGGGTCGGGTTAGGGTTGACCCGTTTGAACCCGTGTCAGTTCCGGATTCGACCCGAACCTGACCCGTGACCCGAAATTGACACCCCTACCTCCAACTAATGCAACACCTTTTTTGAAGCAACTCTTTTTGAATGCATTAGCTACTAAGGCTAAATTCAGCTTCAATATGTCTCCTTCTCCTATTGCTTTATATTTGGATCACTGGCTAGGTGGGAAGACTTTAGTTGATGTTAATGAAATCCAATAATTGTAATTTTTTTCCCACTAAAGTTCATATATCTGTTATCTTAAAGGATAATGGGTAAGTTATTATGTGGCATTTATTTATGAGGGGAAATTTAGCTCTTATTAGGATTTTTTTATAGAGAGGGGGACTCTATTTTGTGGCACCAATTTGTGTGGCATAAGCATTATGCATTGCGCTTCTCATCGTATTGCTGGATGGCTTTTGTTGGTGGTCTTAAGGCAACCGATGAGGCATGCCCGTAGAGCTGTCTTGTCGCCTTTGCCATGCCTCTTTTGAGAGTGTTTCTCATCTATTTTTTGAATGTAATTTCTCATTTCGTGTGAATTGTAACTTGATTCCAGGCATCAATCACCATTTGCTTAGACCAAACATCCTTCAAGAACTGAACTCAACTGTTAAGAATGCAAGAAATCTTTATTATCACATTACTTGTTGCTCTATTTATTTCCTGCGGTGTGAAATGAATGAGATGAAATTTGGAAATGCAATTGCCTATACAATTATCATATGGACTAAAATTTAAAAAAAGCAAATTTTGGGAAAGATGCGAAATGAAAAAATGGCACAAAATTATTGGATCTATTATGAGTTTTATGAAGCCACAATTTTTTTTGCGTTGGTAGGATAGTTTTTGGGGGAAGGATGAACGCATTGCATTATCTTCTCCCTTTGGATGACAGTTCTTTGCAGCATTATCTTTCACGATGGCAATTTTTTGCAACCAGGGGAATGTGGGCTTCATGAATGTAACCCTATTTTCTGAGCCCCTCTTTTTTGAGACCTCAGCCTATCATTTCATTTTTTTTCTGGGTTTTTGTATTTTGGTGTAAAATTGTTTTACACATTTTGGTTGAGCTTTGGCTCAATTTCTTTTTGTTTTTGTTACAAATTTATATGTTGTTTGTAATTTTGTATCCTTACAATTTCACTCATGTAACTAATTTTTCTTAATGGAAATTAAGCTATCCTTAATTTTTTCCAAAAAAAAAAAAATGATAAAAAATTATATTACAAAAAAATATTATTGTTTTCACTGATTATTTTTCTTACTGAAAAACAATGAGGAAGCCTCAAAGTCTCCAAGTCGGACAGGAAACTTGGAAATAATTTCTACAGGACCGTCGTTTTGTCTTCAATCTGAATATAGAAGTGGGCGAGCTAACTATTTTGTCTTCAATCTGAATATAGAAGTGAGGGCGAGCTAACTATAATAAAATATTTGTGAGGAATACATAAATAATACAAAAAATAATCGAGCTATGGTGTGAACATCGAATAGGTAAAATTTTATAATAAAGAAGCATATCCAAATGCAAAGTTCTGCAGGACAAAATTATTTAATAATATTTAATCATTTTCTATTTAGCACATGTTTCATGTGCCTAATGACAATTCATCATTAAAATCATGGGCCGAATCAGCCCTAATTTGGGGGGGGGGGGGGGAGGGGGGGGGGGGGGGGGGGGGGGGGGGGGGGGGGTGGTCAAACTTATAAGGCATGTATGTCGCGGGTCAAGGGGCTGCGCCCCTGCGAGAGTTTTTGGAGGTGCTGCCCCGATACAAATTTTGGCTTGAAGGATTTTTTTGGAATTCAATACTGAATTCTCTTTACCATTTGATGGGGGCAATTATATAAAGAACATGATATTTTAAAATTTTAAAGGGGGGCAATTGCCTAAAAACCCTTGTAATAAAGATCAAAAAATGAATGAAGATGGACAAATTACCCAAAAAACTCATATAATTAATTTTTTTATAGATTTTTATTTGGGGGGGGGGGGGGGGGGGGGGGGGGGGGCAATTGCCCCCCATGAGGACAATAGAATTCCGCCCCTATTTAAAATTTCCCTTCAAAAAAATGATTAAAAGTTTATCACATAATTTTAAAAATTATTTAATTTGCTTTAATATAATAAAATATAATCATTAATTGATTTATACTATGTTATATTTATTTTCAAATAAATATAACAAATTAAAAAATTTTATTAATTAAAATTTAATTAGAATATTCTGATCCTTTTTTTTACTTTTTAATTAAAATACTATTCATTCAACATGTTTAAGTGAAACTAGCAGTATGAATTCTAGCATGCTAATATTATTTTTATTTTTTAATGTATTAATTGTCATATTTTAATAGTTGGATGAGAATTATATTCTGCCTAGAACCAACTGTTGAATAATAATTTTTAAATAACTTTAATACAAAAATCATTAATTTATATTTGTAAATTTAAATTGTTGTAAAATTTGCATTATTGTCAGTCTCTATTGAAAGATATGAAGATAAGGCTATAAATAGTGACGATCATAATTGTGACGGGTTAGTTCTCCCAACAATCCTTGAGCAAAAGCAAATTCACTTCTACCCGAAGAATGGTCTTGTCCTAGTGAAATTGTTACGTGTGGTCATTGGACGCCGTTTGGAAGCCAATTAAGATGCTCTACATCGCCAAAACGCCATGTACTATTATTGTGTACCGCTGTGTAACGAGAGACTTGATGCGTCCTGATTTGCCTCCAGACGGTCCGGTGACCACACCTAATAATATCTCCTTCTCCTAGCTCACCCATTCCTCCTAAGTCCTAACCTATTGCCAACCTATTACTCAAAGATTAAGCAATGCAAGTAAAGCTCGATAAGAAAAAAAAAAAAGAAGAAGTGATTACTCTAGTATTTAGATTGTTGGGCAATTACATTATTAGCATGTGATTCAATTCATTGATATTAAAAATCATTTATATAAGATTTGCTACTTTTGATTTTTTGGTGATATAAATTTTAATTATAAGAAATAATATATTACTCTATTTTTTTTTTAATTAAAAAAAAAAATTCAAAGATGTTACAAGAGTCTGAAATCAAAAAAAGAAAAAAACAATAAAAGAAAATACAATGAATCAGAAAAAGTAGGCTCAGTAATTGGCCGAGGCTTCCAGCCCCCCGAAGCCACGTACCGACCTTCCAATTTGGTGATGAACGTTACGATAACAACCGAGCAGAAGGCATCAAAAATAAGCACCAAAGGTTGCCAGGATACATAACATCAAGGAGCGAGCCCCGGCCACATCATCGCCTGTCACAACCATAACCAACCAAAAAATTCGGACGAATCAGCTTGAAATAAACCAATCACAGAGCACAGAGCCAAAAATAAACTAACGACCCCGTCTACCCCTCCCACGGGGTCTACCACGAGAAACGGCACAAACCGGACGATCACGAACAATTTTGAAGTCATGTCCAGGGTCCGAACCACCACCATGATCCGAAGAGGAATCAGATTCAGCATCCGATGAACAATGAAGCCAATCGAGGTGAAGACGCAAATCCACCCCAGAATTATCACCCATATTATAAACCAAAGCATTTGTCTCAATTAATTTCACAGGCACATCCACAAACGAGTTGGGAATAACTAATCCAGCACCTGGATTGATCTCACTACTAACAACCTCACCACTCAGAAACTGCCGCAGAAGACCGCACCCACATCAGCAGGTAAGAAAGAAACATCAGAGTCCAAAGCACTCTGCAGAACATCAGATACCGGAGCCCCAACCCCCACATCGATAGAAGAAGGGACCCGATTACAAGCACCTACCGCAATTCCCTCCAAATTATCCACCCGCAAGCATTCCAACTCAGGCGACGAAACAACCAATTTATTAAGCTCAACCACACCATCACGATCTACCTCAACAACAGCAGGTAATGTGACCGGAGCTTTTCCAATTGTAGAATCCCCAACAACAAGAATACCCCCAGATACAACATCATGCTCACCCAACGAAACAGAGGGTGAGCCCCCAACCAACACCACATTAGCATTAATATCACAATCCATCACTCCCTTAGCCAGAGGAATTTCAACATTAACCATATCACAAGCAGAAAGAGGGGAAATATTAGAAGTAATAGGCTTGACTGAGGTCCCAGCAGGATTAAGATTCGGATCAGCCACCGAGGGAACAACATTGACATTAGGACAAAGATTGGGGAAAAGCTTAATGCATTCCGTTCTTTTATGCCCCACGGCCTTGCAATGTAAACAGTAATTAGGCAAACCTTCATAAATAATTTTTTGAACATAAGCTAAATTCTCCGGACCCAGCCAAACCGAATCAGGGTGAGATTTGGAGATATCCAATTCTACAAGAAGACGAGCTACTGAAGGTCGAGAACCCACAGCAGTAGCATTATCAGTTTGAATAGGGCGACCAAGGATTGATCCCAAACCAAACAGGATTCGGGGGGAGAAAAGATGCGGGTGCAGACCAGGAAAAGAGACCCAGACAGGAACGATAGGAGATTCCTCCGACAAATCCAGAAGAGGAGACCATTTGATGATTTTCATGAAACAACCAAACACAAAATAAGAGCGATGAGCGAAAATCCTTCCATAATCAAGATCATTCGAGAGCTTAATCAGAACGTTTGATTGATCCAGCACAGTGACAGAGAAATCACCGGGCAATTTTAGGTTAAAGAAAAATTTTCGGATAGAGTCTAAATCCGGACGCTTAATAGGAAATTTCCCCACCAAAGCAAATTCAAAAGGTTTGGCTAGATGCATAAATTCTTCATCAGAAAACCACAAAGCCAGCAACCCTCGGATCGTAGAAAAACGAAAATCCGGAAAACTATTTGAAGCTTCAACACCAGACAAAGCATCTTTGAAAGATTTCGAATGCTTACCCACCAAAAAACCGGGATCTAACCGTTTATTAGCCATCGGAAGCTCGGCGCCGGAGAAGAACCGGAGACGAAAAAGAGGTGGCTAGGGCATCACGCGATGATCATCTTCAATAGATTGATAAAAAAAAAAAAAAAAAAAAAATTGTCCGGTATATTCGGTGATTCAATCAATTCTAATAAAATATGAGCCAACACTAATAAAATGTTGGTTTTTCTTAATTACATTTAATTATCTTTTTTAATAAAAGATCAATATGTGAGTCATATTGGCTAATAACTCATTAAATTAATATTATTTATCTAATGACATACATTTCTTAGCATTGTTAATTTAAAACGACAAAATTGTGTTTACAAAACTTTTCAGATATCTAAAATTTTTTACAACAAATCACAAATAAAATCATACTGTAGTAACTAAGACATTTTTTTAGCTAGTCATGTGAATAATTACAAAAAAAATGGTGTCAGCATATTTTAAAATACTTATAATATTTTTTATATATATAAATATATATTAGTCACATTAAAATAAAATGAAAATTATTAAAAATATATCATAATTATTTTTTAATCAGTCATATAAATATAACTTTTTCTATGATATAAGAGTGTGATTCGTTGGGGCCTAATTTTTTAGGGTCCTATGGGCCCACACAAAGTGAGGTCCATGAAATAGGCCCACCTTGGCTCCCATATGCTTTGATTGATTCTATCTTAAGTGGACTCATGGCTGCACTTTAATTTGCTTTCCTTGGCCCTACTGCGTCCCTACGTGATCTGGTGAGTCTATTAGCCGTTGAGGGCTGCCAGGATTCTAAAAGAATAACAGTCGGTGGGCTGAGATGAGCCGAAAGGCCAGACGCCAGCTGTATATGGGTGAGTGGGCCGCGGCCTTTTTGTTTGCTACTTCCGGACAAGCTAAGGTTGTGCTGTCTGTCTTCCAAAAGACAATGTGACCGGAGAAATCGGTCCAACTTTCTCAATTGCCTTGAAGACCGTCCAAAGGGGAAAGAGACATTGCTTCGCATATTATCTTTGATCATCATAGTCCGCATAGACATGCATGAAGTATTTGCTAGTATTTTTAAGACAACAAGATATAATTTAGCAGAGAACCAAACAAACCAGCAGAAGAGGAAGACCCCCTCAATAAAAGAAACCATGTAATAAATCTAATTCAAAAACAATTCTAAAAATTAGGTGTTTAATGGTATCAAAACTTCCCAATGTCGAAATTTTATAATAAACAATTTCTTTTATTTTGGCATAGATAGTAGAAGAGCAATCAATGATATTATCAAAACATCTAGCATTCCTTTCCCTCAACATATAGTAAATGAAACAAATAGTCACGAATAGTATTATGATTACTAGGTCTCATAGGCTTTCCTCTACATCCTTCTAGTCGATCGAGCACTTACCTTTTTTCATGAAATACTAAAAGAAATAAAATAAGCTTAACAAGTTTTTGTCCTGACCAAACACTTCCATCAATATTCAAAATAAAAGTTAGAATTCAATAAAATAAAAAGGCAATAAAGAATATAAAATACTAATACAATCGTAGCACCTCCTGAAGTTCTACTTGTTATAATCTTACTTGAGTTGAGGTAACCCACTAAAAATTTGCTTTTAAACCCTTATGTAAGTTTATGGAAATGTTTTTTGTGTATATGAAAGTCTTCATATAGTTTGAAGAGAATTCACAGCACTCGGGTGGCGTTATGTATTGTGTGCTCTCTAAGATAACAAACTGTTAGCTGTCGTCATCATTACGACCATGATCATCACTTCCTTTATTATGTTGTCGGTCATTATTCCACCGACATCCTCCATCGTCGTATGAATTAGTTTAATCCATTGTTTAAAATTATGCAATCAATAGCGTGCCTCTGCGCAATTCCTTCACATGACACTTCAAAGTGGACACACCGTAATCTTTTGGTGAGACGTATGCCTCGGTTATTCTGAGGCGAACTACTCTGTTGTTCGACATCATCTGTTGCACCACATTTTCTTTTCTCCTATTCAACTTTGCTCGCTTGTTTGATTGTGTTTGCTTTGCCCTCTTGGACGACGTTCGGTGCTCGTGTTGTTTCGTACGTTGTTCCTTTTCGATGGCGTCTGCATTGACTTCTTTGACAATGTTCTGTGCTCATGTTTCTTGTGTACGTTGTTCCCGTTAGATTGCATCTGCTCGCCTTCTTCGAAGTTGTGAGTTTGTATTTTTTTTTTTCTTGTGCTAGTCATTCTATGCTCGTCTGCCATTAGTTTGTAATCTTGGTTTAAGCTTTTAACATCGTTTATAAAATTGTAGCAATACATTTATTTAGGTTATTTTTTATATACAATATTGATTATGGATATGTCACATAATTTGGATAGTATACTAAATTTCAAAACAATAATTAGATACATGATTGGATTCTTTTGTCAATTCAGTATAACACATTTTAATACTTGTCATTTTATATCTTGTGCATTTTTTGTTTTATGTATATGACAATTTATTTTACTTTTAATATATTATTTGATTATTATAAAAAAAATACTCATTTGATTTTACTCAATTTTTTTAATTTTGAGACTTATGTTTTAAAACACCTTGAGGCTTACACCGCGCCTCACGAACAAAAAACGTCTTAATACCCAACTGTGTAATTTTAAACATTTGTTGAATCAATGTTAAAAAAAAAAAAGATCAAACATGTCATATTTTATATTAAAATATAAATAAAATAAATTGAAAACAAAATAGATCACCAAGAGCCCCTCAATTTTTTGAGCATTCTTTTATTTATGATTTGATTAACAATCCTTTTATTTTGACATTTAGCAAACGAAGGGGGATATTTTTGCTAGATCTGCTAAAAACATTAGATAATATCCTTAATTAACAGATAATTTTTTATTTAATAAGTAAAAAATAAGCGACTTAATTGAAAGAAAAGTCAATCTTTGTGACTCTTTCTTTAATTTAATTTGTAAGATATAACTCTATTTCATAAGTTAATAATTTTCTTTTTATAATAATTATTATTAAAAGCCAGAAATCATTTTTTAAAAAACAAAAATGAAAATCTATGAGAAAATTTAGAAATTATGCTAATATGAAAAATTTAAAGGCAACTTTACTTATGGGATCTCAATTTTTTTTATTTTTAAAATATATGTCCTTAATAAAATGAGCTAGGAGAGGCTAATGCCCTTAATAAAATGGGTTCTTTTTTGGAAAAATTGGGCTCGTTTGCACGGCAGGCCCAAATACTTACCACTATACTTCTTGAAATCTAATTTTAAACAATCTTATAGTTATAGAATGAGTAATTATTATTTTTATAAATTAATTTTATTTAAACAAAATACTATTTTTATTAATTATTATTATTTTTTTTTTTTCACAAGCATGTTTTATATACTACTCATAATGGCAGTGTGACTCTGTAACACTTGAGGACATACATATTACAATGGCTGGGCCGAATAAACTCTCGGTAGCCATTGCAGTTGTACCTAAAAATAACAGCATTAAAGCCCATTAGAGTAGTCAGCAACATATTGGCTTTGATGTTAGCTTAATGGGCTTTTCAGCCCATTAGACAGTGTAAACATTTTCAGTTCAAAAGTGTATCGACCCAATAAGATCCTCCTTCAAAAGTGAATTCTGTGGCTAATTTCTACCCGTAATTCAGATATGGACATTTTTTTTTCCTTCAGTAGGATTATAACATGTTGAGGTATGAAAGCATTTAACAGAAATTAATCTCTCTCTCTCTCTCTCTCTCTCTCTCTCTCTCTCTCTCTCTCTCTCAAATTAGGTATATTAATCATGGCTTTGACTCATATACCATAGGAGTGTCAAAATGATTTTTTTTCGGATCAGGTCCCAATCCATACGGAAATCGACTCGCCTTCAACTGACATGAACCGAACCTGACACGATTAGCTAAACATGTCACAAACCCGAACTTGAACCTAACTCGCCTCTAGCCCGATTCAACCAGACCCGACACACTGACATGGTTGGAGTACGAGCTACGAGCGAGCCAGCCTGCGCAGAGGTGGGCGAGCGGGTGAACGCAAGGCGTCCTGAGGCATGAAACCAACCTGCTCCTAAGCGTCAAATATTGACACCCATAATCTAAAATGTTTCAATTTCCATTTTTTGGTGCCAGCTTTTTTCCTATATAAACCAAAATAGAAATTCAATTCTTGTAAAGTATTTGAGTAAATTGGAGATTAACTAATAAACGTAATTAAACTTAGAAAAAATGGTTATGTAATTGATCACTAATATTTAGTATTTACTGTTAATATTCTGTATTATTTTGTTTTAATTTGTTAATTTTTGAACTGGGAGTCTTTCAAGTCATGTTGACAAAGAACAAACAAGTGGAAAAATATTTGCGGCGCGATTCGAAGGAGGAGGATAGCCCCAAATCTAACTGGTAAAGGCGCATATGACTGACTGACTGGGTGGAGCAGTTCTTCTACTAAAACGACGTAAGACTAAGTGGTTGAATTTTGACGGAATTTTTTTTTACAATAATATTTTAATTTAAATTTTATTTGTAGTAATTTTTTATTATTTTCTTTTTTTCATTGTAATAATAATTTTTTATTTGATCATTAATTTTTTTTGGTTAAAAAAATTGTGATAAAAAAATTCTTAGTATAATATTCAAAAAAATTATTATTTTACTTACAACAATTTTACATTTTAGCTAAAAAGTTGTCTTAAATGAAGTCTTAGTTTTAATCAAAGTATGATTTTTTATTTTTGTTTAAATTTATTTTAAGATATATATGTGATTTATGCAAATTTTATGTATATTATGCTATTTAATCAAAATATCTTGAATTTTTTTTAACAATTACAGCAAAATTATAAAATTTCTTTAGAGATGAATATAATATTAAATTTGATTATTTATTAATATATTATTCTTATCTTCTCTTAAAATCTAGGATTATATTTAGTTTTAATATTTTAAAATAAAATAAAAGTATTTTATATTTTTATGTGTTATATTATTATTTTTACTGATAGTTCGGTATCAATCAATCTCAGTTTCGTAAAACAAATTAAATTTAATAATTCAAAATTTTCAATTTCAATAACAAAATTTTTATAAACTTTTAATACACGTGCTAGATTATGAAAGGCTGCTTAAATGAAAAACTGAACCTGTGAACCTTAACTTTAACAAATTTTATCTTAGATAAAGGACCGATAAATTTGAAATATATTAAATTGATAAATGTCTTTGAGATCAGCCCAATCAAACTTTAATAAAATGGTCTAAATCAAATTTTAATAATTTTTATTTATCTCTGAAACTAAAAATATGTGTAAAATATCATTTCGCTCTTTCTCTATATGTAGAGAGACAACGAAATTATATATTATATGCATTTTTATGGAGCAACAACAATAATAATATGTATTTTTATGCTGCAAGCGTCGTGGATGGTCAGGGTTGGTTGGCAATCTGGGTGGCCCGTTTCGCTGTGTTGGCTGCTTCTCACTTTCGATTTTGTTTTCTCCCATGGATGGCCCCTCCCTGGTAGTCCGAAGCTGGTCTGAGTCCGCATCTTTGGATTCTTATCCATATTTTTCTTTTTTATGCTTTTTGTTGTTCTACTTGTAAGCTGTTGTTGTGGCCCGGTGTGTGGTCTTTGTTTGTAAACTTTCTCTTTTAATGTATTCCTTTTTTCCAAAAAAAATAAAAAACAATAATAACAATATCAAGTCTTTGTCCCACTATGTGGGGTCAACTATATGAATCTTTTTTCTCCATTTGTTATGCTAAAAGTCAAATTCTAGTTTAAATCTAGCAAAGAAATATCATTTTTAATATTTTCTAACCAAGTCTTTGTAGGTCAAATTCTCGTTTAAATCTAATAAAGAAAGATCATTTAACATTGCCGTTGTCAGGTCCCAAGTCTTGAATGAGAAAATTGAAGAATTGTGCTAGGTAGTCGACAACCAGCATAAAATTTATCGAATAATCGTTGATATGTATTTTAGGGAGCGAGAATATATATTGTAAACTCGGCATGAAAAATATTTTTTTGATGGTAAGCATGAATGCGTATGATTACTCTACATGCATGAATGTGAAAGATAAGATGAAATGTGCACCAGATTCACGGTCCTCCGTAGGAATTGGACGTCGGACTCCATTGCTTGCTGTCAGTCTACTATCAGCCCAATTAAATGCGCCAACCTTATCCGACGACAGCAAATATTATTTGGGCTCCACCATACGGTCCAAAACCATCCAGTTTCAATGGGCTCTGTTTGAGGCTTCAATGGCCCATTGTTTCCTTGTGATTTTGAAATGTTTATAAAATGATATTTATTGATTAGTATAGTTTATTAAGCCAATTATATTTGGATCAATATTATTATTATTTTTTATAATTGAGACTGGTCCATATTTTATAAAGATTCTAGAAAAGATTTTTATCTGGCTTTTTTTTTTTATTAATAAAAATTATTGTAAATAACATTCACTAGAAAGTCGATTGGTAGCGATATTATGATCACTGGAAATATAAAATGCAGAGCTTTAAATTGTAGCAATTAAAATAACTACAAAGATATAGTGATGATTTTAATTGTCGCCATATAACAACGATTTAAACAAAATAAATCAATTGATTTAAGACGCTCTAACTCAAAGCCACAACGTAAGCTCCATATCTGCCTCGTCTCTGGTGATCCCACAAGCTCTTCTTTGATCACCTTAAAATCATTGCTTCAAATAGGAGAAATTCTTCTGTGCGAATACCAGACAGTCCAGAGGCGAATCAGAGCGCGGCGTCTGACTTGGTGCACAACGGGTACATAGCCGCAGTACACAAAAAAAAGTGATGTGACGTGCTCTGATTCGCCTCCGGATGAAATCCGGTGTCCGCACAAAATATTTTTTCTTCAAACAGGCCAAAGAAGTCATTTACTTTTCTTATTATTTTATAATTTTCATTGAATTTGTATATTTTTGGCAAAAAAAAAAAGTTTTCATCACCTTTTTTTTGGGGTCCTTTTTTAGGAGGAATTCTTATAAATTTGATTATGGCTTTCCCTCTCATGAAATGGGTATGTTAAGTTATATCACTTGTCCAACTTTATTCTTTCAATTCAGGATATAAATCCCTATCTACTAGATCTTCCTTTTTGGCTGCCTAACTACGAGCCATAGTGGAAAAGGTTATATCAGATGAAAAAAAAACAAAGAGAGAGATCACAGGGAGCACGAATTTTAAACAGAGTTATTCGGTTCATATAATCTAGTATAGCTGAAAATAAAAGTGATTAATAAAACAAAAAATAACATAAAATAGACCGAAATTTGGTCACATCATATCCTCACTAATTATATCGGTGCTACATCCGATTTGTCCCACATCAAAACTCAGACGAATTTGCCCAGCTTGTCCTTTATCTACATTATGGAAATAATGATCCGCTAATAATTAGTTTTCGTACATAATATGACATATTAGCAGAGATTATCCTGGCTAATCAGATGCATGAATCCTGAAATAGAGGCAATCAAATCCCTCTTATATCTCTCATTTTCCGCTATTTCATCATGCCCATATCCTCTTAGATATTCTTTGGGAAGGCTTGATTACAAATCCCTACATAGGTCCTGGTTGGGTACCCATATTTTACTCGGACGGACTTCGCCCACCCATGGTGACTTTTGGGACGCCGTACCCACATATACCCACCCACTTTCCATGCTTTTTGAACGCAGTCTATCACAGACTGATGGCCTTGAGGCTTATTTCCCTTTACTATGATTGCAAACTTTCAAGCCGCATATCATAATTTACTGTAGTCGCAGCGTGGTTTAAGTGTTGCACACTACGTAGCGATGATTGCAGTAATATAAGATATACGATGATTAGAAATGTAAATCATTTTATCCTCCGATGTTGAGTATCCACCCATACTCATCCACAAGGCCATTGGCGTAACCATACCCACCCCCATGTACCCATTTGGTATGTGGGTACGGGTGGGTACGTGTAGGTACCAAATGCAAAGTTCTTCTTGATTACTACTTCTTAAAGCAATTTTTTAGTACATTTAAGAAGCACATCAAAAAGGCAAATTAATTTGCCCAGCTTAACCTTTAATTTTTATACTAAAAAACTGTTTTAATTAAGAAGCAGTACGAAAGCCGTCCGAAACAAAGCCTAAACTAGGACAATTATGTGCGGACGTCGAACGCCGTCGAGAGACCAACTAGAATGAGCCACGTCACGATGCTCGATACCGTGGCTCGGTACCGTGCTCTGTACTGTTGACTTGGCGCATTCTAATTGGTCTTTGGACGATGAATTGCATTCAGTGTCCCTACAAAACACATTCTGATCTTTAACAAGTGGGCACAAGAGGACCAGCACATGGCGGCTGCACCAGCCGATATTCTTTTGGTTGGTGATGAGATTAGTTACAGGAAGGGTATAATGAAATATCAGAGAGCAATATAAATATAAAAATCCGAGCAGGAACTGGAGGATATTTAGGCAATGATGAGATGACGTGGGTGGATGGCAGGTTATCTGGTAGAGATCATGACCAACTACAAAATTTATATTCTATAGGCCGGGGCAAAGCAGCTCTCCATCTTAATCTGTTTCGTTAGCTCCACTCGGTCTTCTCTATTATATTGCTCCAAATAATATCTCAACTGCCATTATTATTATTAGTGGAAGTTCTTGTTGACCCAAAGAATACATGTGGTGAGATTTTGAATGGGATGATGTCAAGTTAATTATTACGTGTTGGAAGAGCTTGATTTTGTGTCAATACATTAATATTAGTTTTGGCTGAAGCTCAAGATCAGAAGCTTCTTCTGAATACCTAAGCAAATATGTCAGATTCATTATTAAATTATTTTTTCTAGTTTGAACGATCCGTTCGATCAAATTATTGATATCTCATGATTGGATCCCATCAACTGATCTCCGGAATGTTAAAATTTTTTTTTTATCTGTACAAAGAATTCGCCAGAAAATTTTAGCAATTGCTCTTTTAAGTAGTTCGAGACTTGATAAATCATATTTGTCATCCATCAGCGTATTACTAGTGTTGCATTATGATATATTAAATCAATATTTAGAAACGATATCAGTAAATAAAACTAAGGCATGGATTTATAAATACGAATGTACGAGCAAAATATTAATTTTATTTAAATTCTCATAATTGGGAAAATTTGTTGGAGGTGGAATCCAAATGTGCAAAAAAGATAAAAATAAAAAGATTTGTTATAAAAATTATTTTAGATGTAAAAATTCTAATAATTGGGAAAGATATAAAGAGGCACGTAAAGAATATAGGAAAGTAATACGCGATGTAATGATCTTAGCTTTTGATGATTTATATAATATATTAGATACTAAGGAGTGAGAAAATTATATGTATAAGTTAGCCAAATGAAGAGATAGAAGTAGTAAGGATTTAGTTCAAATGAAATATATTAAGGATGAAGATCAAAAAGTACTTTCATTAGAAGATGATATTTAATAAAGATGGATGATATATTTTGATAAACTTTTTAAAGAAAAATGTGAAAATACGATTGACTTTAATGACCTTAGCATTATGAATGAAAATAAAGATTTTTGTTTTTATTGGCGTATTAATAAAACAGAAGTTAAAGATGATTTAAAGAAAATGAAGTATGGAAAAGCTGTTAGATATGATGATATTCCAATAGTGGTATAAAAATACTTAGGAGATAAAGGAATTTTTTTTGCTTACTAAACTTTTTAATACTGTTTTGAAGACTAAAAAGATGTAGATGTGTGAAGAATGAGTATATTAATTCCTAAGAATAAATGTGATGCACAAGATTATGCGAATTATAGTGAAGTTAAGTTAATATGTCATACTTTAAAACTATGGGAGCGAGTTATGAAGCGTAGGTTGCAGCGTGATACTAATGTTTCTCAAAATCAATTTGGATTCAAGACGAGTAGGTCTACTTTGGAAGTCATACATTTATTGAGAGTTTTGATGGAGAAATAAGCATATACGTGAAAATATTGGAGTAGCTCCACTGGAAAATAAGATTAGAGATAGACGCCTTAGATGATTTGGTCACATAAAACGGCGGCTTTCCAATGACCCATTTAGGTAAGTAGAGGTATTAGATTTGATTTATGTTAAGTAAGTTAGAGATAGACTTAAAAACTTGGTTAGAAAATATTAGAAATGAATTTTATTTATTAGATTTATATAAAAATTGACTTTGAACATAAGTACATAACAGAATAGAGAAAAAAGGTTCATGTAGCCGACTCCACGTAGTGGGGCAAAGACTTGATGTTGTTGTTGTTATAGATAAGGCTTAGATGTTTTGATCACATAAAACGTTGGCCTTTAGAGGATATGATTAGGAGAGTAATTGAATTAAATCCATCTTATATTAAGAAAGATAGAGATGGACAAAATAGAATTGGTTAGAAAGCATTAAAAATGATTTTTTATCAGATTTAAATTTTTCTATATTTATCCAATTTTAAAAATCAAATAAATGATCAAAAGAACGACAACCCCATAAATTATAAATATCGCCAAATATTAAAGAAAAATTGCAACTATAATATGCAGTTAATCAAACTACTAAGCGTGATTAAGTTTTCACTTAAATAAAACTGTAAGATTTAATATTTCAGTCAAATAATTTATTTGACTTAATATTAAATGGTACCCCATAAAAAATAGTATTTGCAATTAAGATCATTCTGATTTATTTTATTTAAATTGTGACACCTGGTCGATTTTTTCCCCCACGACCGAATGTCCATAGCCGGGCAACTCGCCACGTGCCCGTGGTAGATGATTTTTTATTTTTTATTTTTTTATTTAAATAATAAATGAATATGGTCAAAATAATGATGAGGTGGAGGGAAGTTGATTTTTGAGGAATCGAATTTGGCGTTTTGTTAAAATAATAATAATAATAATAATAATAATAATAATAATTAAAAAAATATTTCATCATGTTTAGGGTGTATGTGAGATGAGCTTATAGGGTTCACGAGTCAAGTTCTAGCAGAATTTCGAGCCTGAGTTCGAACCGCGAAAGGTTCGACTCGAATACTCATTGAGCAGCTCGAGAAGATTGAAGCACATCAGTGCGGGTGCGTACGAGGGGGCGACCTCGAGTGCAAATCATGGTATCGTGTGCAAACGTGGCAATGGCGGCATGACAGAAGTCGTGGAAAAAGAGTGGCAGCCTCGTGTGACGACCTTCGAGGTAGCAGAGGTTGTAGGAAGAGGGCGGCAGCCTCGTGTGCAAATCTATGCAACAGGAGTTGCGGGTGAGGGAGGTAACATCATGTGCATACCAAGGCAGCGTGAACCTCGGAGTGGGAATGGCAAGAAAAGTCAACTTTCAAGGCCCACAGGACGAGGATGATGACCTTGTGAGAGAGCTGGAGTAGAGGGACACAGGATTCGGACCTTAAATCACTGTGCCACGTGCACTCAGTGGGATGGAACGGGAGGTGCTCGAATCACTTGTGAGCTGCTTGACGAGCCACTCGCAATGAAACGAGTTGAGCTCAAGCTCATCTTTTGAGCTCGGCTCAAATTCGAGCTCAAAATTAAGCTCACGAGTTAAGAACGAGCTTGACTCGACTCATTTTCACCCCCAGTCTTCTTAGCGAACTTTTATTTGGTCTGGTGAACGTACGCAACTCTACGTTCGGCCGCCAGTTGAATTGCGCCACGCGTTTTCATTATTTACCGCGCGCTCCGACAACCCGACCCGGAACGGATCTAAGATTGCTCGGTATTGCTAGGTATTGTCGATTTTGCTCGGCAATAACCAATACCGAGCAATACCGAGCAAATACCTAGCAATATCGAGCAAATACCGAGTTGTACCGAGTTTTTTCTAGCAATACCGAGCAAATACCAAGCAATACCGTGCAAATCCCTAGCAATACCGAGCAAATCCCGAAATACTGAGTTGTACCGAGTTGTAAAAAAACTCGGTACAACTCGGTATTTGCATGGTATTGATCTTCACAGAGCGGTATTTCTCATTTTTGCAAAGCAATACCTAGCAAATACCGAGCAAATACCGAGCAATACCGAGAAAATCGCGAACATAGCATTCCCGGGTTCCGCTCCGGGTCAAGTCTTCGGGCTGCGCGGTAAAGAGTAAGAGCACATGGCGACATGTTATTGACGGCCGTACGTAGCTTTAGGTCCGATCAGAGGACGTAATAATTGTTCCTTCTTAGCACCGTCATGTCGGTTATTCATTAAGCTGGTCGGAGTTTCTTATTTGCATACAAATTACTCTGTCTCGGAAGTGGATGCCACATGGCACCATATAAATGCGTCACGTCTTATAATCTATAACAACGTGCACTAAGCTTTACGCGTGCCACTGAGCTTTTTCTTTATGAATAAAACTATTTTTAATTTTACAAAAATCCAATAAAAAGTAATTGGTTTTTATTTCTGATATAGTATATAAAAGAAATTTATCTTTAATATATATTTAATGGAGATACTAATATTGAAAAATATATCACATAATGACAGGTCAGATGAATAGCACTATTTTTAATTTTATGATATGTTAAATTATTTTGAGGATATATGGAGATTAGTAGATCTAAAGAGCTTTCATCAACTAAAGATAATAAAAATAATTAGGTTATAATAATTTTATTAATTTTTTATAAAAATATTTAAAATAGAAATTATTTTATGACAAGTATTCTCCCGGCATCCAATATGTGATTTGAATTTAATTATAAAAAATGTCTAATTAAAATTTGACTTGAAATTTATGCTAGCCATAAAAATTTTTTTGTAGATGTATCATTTTCCTTCTATTTTTTATCACTAAGACATGTTATTTTCAAAAATAAATATAATATAATTAATCATATATTATACTCATTTTAAAAATTTCTTATAGATACACGTCAAATATCAAAAGGTGATTAAGGCTTCGTTTGTGATGACTTTCTTACTGTTTTTTAAGTAATTTTTTTCTATAAAAATTAAAAAATTTTAACTAAAAAATTGTTCCAGAAAACAGCAAAAAAACTGTCTCAAACAAAGCCTAAGACTTCATTTGAGATGGCTTCTAGCCTTCTATACCGATTTTTAAAGCAGCTTTTTTGTGCAAATATAGCTTAAGTATTCGTTTAGGATTGACTTTTTTAATTTTGTATTAAAATTTTGTTTTGTAAAGCAATAAAAAAGTCCCCTAAATGTGAATTACTTGATAAGTATTGCGTTGGTTTTTAAATTAATTTATTTTAATGATGAGAGATAAATTTGAAAATATATATGATTAAAAAACAATTTAAAAATGATATTTACTTTCAGCCTGAAGACCCCCACTTGTGCACGACTGCAAAGCCGTTCGACACCTCATCCTCTGGCCTATATAAACTAATGCAGCGTAACGCATGTTCCCTCTGAATTCCACAGTTGAGCTCGATCTTCTCGTCGGCCTTAACCCACCTAATCTTTTAAAACTCCATGTGAGATTATAGCCTCGCAACTCATCTTCTTCATAGAGCTTACTACACCATTGCAAGGATGGGATCGATTCTTCACACTATTCTGATCATATTCTGCTCCTTCTTTGTTCCTCTTGCCTTCTGCTTGGTTTCTCTTCTCTTGATCAAGATGATAGAGAGCTGCAAAAGGAAAGAACCACTGCCGGAAAAGCTGCCGCTGCCGCCGGGATCCATGGGCTGGCCCCTCATAGGCGAGACCTTCCAGCTTTATTCCCAGCATCCCAACAACTTCTTCGCCACCAGGCAACAAAGGTACACTTACACTTTAAAAAAAAAATGTGAATTTTAAAATTTGGATTTTACGTTATGATTAGTGCAATATACGTGTTTATTCATGCATAACACTATCTTAAAAAAAATTAATTTTAAAAATTCAGTTTACTAGAATTTTCTTCCCTGCAATATATGGCTTTTGTTTTTTAATTGAAATTAAAATTGCTTTTGATATAATTTTTTATTTATTTTAATCTTTATTTGATATTTCCTTATTTTATGCGGGTAATATCTCTTGAAAAAAATTTGGGAGAATTTTCCATTGTTTAAACTTGCAATTTTACAGAGAAAATTTTTGAATAAGAATATTTCCATAAAATTATGATTAAGATTGATCTCAAAAACTGAGTAATTAGATTGATCTCAAAAACTGAGTAATTAGATTGATCTCAAAAGTTTTAAATTTTATTTTAGAGAGGGCAGCACAAATTTCTCAAAATGTTATATTAATCTCAAAATAAATTTCATAAATTGAGAATTACGTTTTATTTTGGGACAATTTTTTTTAAGACAGCTTTTTTATAAAAAAGTTTTTGAATTATAAATTTCTGTGCTAAAATGCAGTAAGAACACTATCATAATGAGATGACTTTCTTACTGTTTTTTAAAATAGATTTTCATCCCAAACGAAGAAACAAAAAATTTTGATTTTGACTCAATTTTTCCTATTTTAATGTTTATATGTTAACTATTTACATGGCTAGTTTTTCAAATAATTTGTTATACATGTTGCAACCCCTATTATCAGTTAATTTCCCATCTATACAACTAGACCACAAAATTAAACTAAAACTGTAAAACATACATATTCTCCACGCACGCAGGCTATAATTCAACAATCTTTTTTCTCTCTTCTGTTAAATCAGGCACGGTGAGATATGCAAAACGCACCTTCTTGGCTATCCCTGCGCTATGCTGGCAAGCCCCGAAGCCGCCCGCTTCGTCCTCGTCACCCATTCCCACCTCTTCAAGCCAACCTACCCGCGCAGCAAGGAACGCTTAATCGGTCCCTCAGCTCTCTTCTTCCACCACGGCTCCTACCACACCAACCTCCGCAAGCTCGTCCGTGCCTCCCTTTCACCTTTCTCCGTTCGCCGTCTAATCCCCGCCATCGACTCCGCCTCCTCCTCCACCCTCCATTCCTGGAACGGCCACATCCTCCCTTCCTTCCGCGCATTCAAAAACCTCTCCTTCGATATCGGCATCCTCACCATCTTCGGCGAGCATTTCGTCGAACACCTTGGAAAAACCGAATTGCGACAAAACTACTTCATCCTCGACAAGGGTTACAACTCGTTTCCAAACTGCATTCCGGGAACGCTGTACAGCAAAGCGATGAATGCGAGGAAGAGAATTGGGGGGATACTGAGAGAGGTCGTGAAGGAAAGGAGGGTGGTTCATGGAGGGATGAAGAACTGTCAAAAGGATCTATTGAGTTGTCTCATGGAGTGGAGAGATGATAAGGGCGAGAAGCTGAGTGACGAGCAGATCTCTGATAATATTATTGGCGTGTTATTTGCTGCGCAGGATACTACTGCGAGTGCACTTACGTGGGTCGTTAAGTACCTCCATGATCATCCGAAGATACTGGAGGCCGTCAAGGTAGGCAAGCGTCGTTGTTCCTGCGTAGAAATTTAGACAAACGTGTTTGATTTCTGATAACTATAAATGATCGAGCTGTGTTGATTTTGATTTCTTTGCTTGCAGGCTGAACAGATGGCGGTGTATGAGTTGAATGGAGGCGGAAGTCGGCCATTGGAGTGGGCGCAAAGTAGGAGCATGAGCCTTACGCACAGGGTAGGTTGGAATTCAGCGATATCATAAGTCAAGTATTTTTTTAATTTCTTCAAAAATAATTGATCAAACCAGCTGATTATACGGTTAATGATTTGAAATGGTTTTAGTTAGAATATTTAATCATCATCAATTCTATAATTCTTAACTTTGATTTCATATGAAATAATAATATATGAAAAAAGTTTGCATAATTAAAATTTTGGTGATCAGCCAGTTATTTTTCTCATTAATTAGTCTTCTATGTCAATATTGTTATTACCTTTGGTTGATCAAAATATTTAATATAATTTAGGAATTATATTTTATTTGACAACTATTTTTTTTGCTTCTTTTCTATTACTTCATAAAAATTTTTATAGTACAAAGCTATTTTTTACAATTATAATAATCACTTCCTAGAGTAATTTCATAATTAATTTTATAAAATGTTGAAGCCATCCTAAATAGACTTTTAAAGTTATTGAATTTCTTTTGGAATAATTATAATACATATATAATTTTAAATATATTCATCTCAAAATAATTGCAAAAAATTTGATATGGATATCCTGACCTAATTTTTTGGTGGGCATAACTCGCTATCATTTACAGAATACTGCACGCAAAACAAAATTTTCACATTAAAGAACTGTGAGCTATGCGCTGTGATCTAATATTTATGGAATTTAATTAATGGTTTTTTGTAATGATGGCACAAAAAAAAAAAAAAAAAAAAGAATTATGTGCTCTTTGAGGAATTACGACAAACAAATTGATACAAAATGCTCAAAATATATTAAATGAATTTCTTAATAATGAGGATCATAATTTATGAAATTTCAAGCTGGAAACTGTTGAGATTCTGTTGAGAATTGAGATTCTCTACATCAGAAATTACTTTTTTATTAAAGATCATAAGTAAATGTCCAAACAATTTAATAAATTCTATGTTTGCCGTCCCTCGAAAACTCTCAACACTTTTATTTTTTAGGCTTCGTTTGAAATAGTTTTCTTACTATTTCTTAAAATAATTTTTTATATAAAAAACTGTCTTAAGAAACAATTAAAAAATTATCATTTGGGACGGTTTTCTAACTTCTTCTTGAAGCAGTTTTTTTACTAAAAAGCTGCTTTAAGAAGTAGCAAAAAAACGGTCCCAAATGAAACCTTAATCTACTAAAAGAGTTGATTTTGAAAAGTCTTGAAGCCATGCAGTTTTACAGATGTCCTCTTCTCTTGCATGTGTAGGTTATATTAGAAAGCCTGAGGATGGCAAGCATCATTTCCTTCACATTTAGAGAGGCAGTTGCTGATGTCGAGTACAAAGGTAATTGAACTACTAACACTCTTCTTGCTAGCTAATTCAATTTAAAAGTCTGTGTTGATTTCATTAATTAATGAACTTAAACTCATATTAGTTAGCCTAATTACCTTAGATTAGTATATAAGCTAAACTTTAATTATTTGTGCGCAGGGTACCGGATCCCTAAGGGATGGAAAGTGATGCCTCTGTTCAGAAATATTCATCACAATCCTGAATTTTTTCCAGATCCTCACAAGTTTGACATTTCAAGATTCGACGTATGCGCCTTCCCCCAAATCTTTTCTCATTTAAATGGGTGTCACGTTAATTTCTTAAATATTAGTTGACGCTGCACTTTTATAATCAGGAAATAATGAATCTACTTGAGATGACTGTATAATTTGATGAAAATGATTATTAAGATATTGTGGTAAAAGAGTGTTAATATTATAAATAAATTTTTTTTTTAAGGTCTTATTTAGGACAGCTTTCTTATTATTTTTGTACTAAAAAACTGCTTTATAAATCATTAAGAAAGCCGTCCCATAGGAAGCCTAAATCGTATGGTTATTTTTTTAAAGCTACCGTAAAGCAGCCTTGATGCGGAGAATATTAGTTATAGTATTTCTTAGAAGTAGTTTATTTAAGTTTGTTACTAGTTTCTAGAATATTCTTAAAAATGTTTCTTAGGATTAGCTTATTACAAATTTCTAGAATGATCTTATTAGTCTATAAATAAGTAAAGTATTGTAGTAAGAAGGATATTGATGAATATTATATGAATTGAAGACTTTAAGCTTGGCTTGTTATTTGGTTCTTAGAAATCCTTCAAACATCCCCTTCTTCAAACGATCCAACGATTTACTCTCCTTAATTTCTTCTTGAAAAATAAGGAGAAATTAATAACCAAATTGAATTGTAGATGTGGCCTTAAAAATAAAATAATGAAAAAGTTGTCTCTAACATACACTATATTTGAATTTTTTTTTTCTATTGCATCTTAATTTTTAAAGCAGTAATGACCTGTAATGCTAAAACAATTAGAACTTTTGCAGGCCTCTCCAAAGTCCAACACCTTCTTGCCCTTCGGAAATGGAGTTCATTCTTGCCCGGGGAACGAGCTTGCCAAGCTTCAGATGCTGATCTTTATCCATCACTTGGTGACCAAATATAGGTCAGTTTCAGACAATACATTAATGCTTTTTAGATCTTCTTAATTACAAGTTCTTTAATTTATTGGTTCACTAAGAGATTCATATCAATTGATTGGAAGGAAATAAACTCTTAGATTGGCTTTCTACTGGTCCAGGTTCGAAGTGGTGGGATCAAATAGCGAGGTGGAGTATTGCCCATTTCCGGTCCCAAAGCACGGCCTTCCGGTGCGGCTATGGAGCGTTGCCGACGAGGACGGTGGCAGGGCGTGAGATGCCACAAAGGTGTTTGACGAAATGCCTCCAACGGCTAGTTGTAAAGTATGGCTACTTATTCGAATGCAAGGGAGGAAAGATACATCGCCTACTAATTATTTTTCCTTTTATTTCCCTTTTTTTTGGACTCACAATACAATCATTGTGAGATCCACCAAATCATGTAAATTAATTATGTTGATTGTTTTGCAACATGTAATACAATCATTGTGAGGTCCCCCACAATAAATGCAAATGGTAACACCGCAATGTTTACTATGAATCCTCTGTCCCTCGGCTCACAATACAATTACAATCATTGTGAAGTTCACTGTAACTATGTAGAATGTTTTCGCATTATTCTCTTACTAAAATTTAGAAAAAATTTGACTTAAAATATTTATGCTAAACTTAACAAAAGGATGCAATTAATGCAAGACACTTAATGTTAAATTGTCACGTTTTTTTTTAATAACGAAACACCAGCAGGTGTTAATTGTGGAAGTTAATATTTTCAAGAATTTCAAGGAAAGAACGTAGACTTAGGGTTAGGGACCTAAGTTATCTGAGTCGGCTCGCCAGCTGGATCGAATCTACTTGTTAATCAATTTATGAGCTAAGTTTATCGAGCCACAAATTTGAGCTTGAGGTTACAGTTGTACAAAGTTAGGCTTAGCTGGTAAACTTTTTGAACTTCCTACTTAAATGCTAAAATAATATATATAAACATAGATATTAAACATTTTTAATTGTTTCCTGAGTCTGTAAGGGTACGGCGAATCAAACACAAATAGAAGCAATAAATCACAATTTACAAAACACAAACGAACATAGAAGATTTACGTGGAAACTCCAAACTAGGAAAAAAACAAGGGCGACGAGGAGGATGGCTGAACTATAGAGAAAATAAAAGGCGGAGCACAACAAAGGCACAAATTCTAAGCTTTTTACAACATATTTATAAGACAAAATTCTGGCACTGAAATAAAAAAAAACAGAATGCCAAAATTACTGATACAATCAAAATTTGTTCCCGCAAGTGCCATCTTGGACCCCTAACACATCTGCCGAACAAACAATAGTTAAGGACATGAACAAAAAATGGTCGAACCAAATTTGAGGCAGCTCCAACAAAGTCAAACTCAACATTTTCTTGTAGAGCTTGAGAAATTAATTAATAACACTTGACGAAAAAAATATAGCCGCATCATGATACAAAATGTATTAGAATATTCTAATATATTTTTTCTCCAAAATCATATAAAATTAATTGGTAAACACCATTAAGTTAACACATTTTAAATAATATAAAACTAAATATTTAAGGGACTTAAAAAACACAAACAAATTATAATAAATTTGTCAATATTTTCATTGTCCGCTTAACATGATAACATCCATGTTTTGCCGTGCGTTATCGCGCTATGAATATGATGAGGACATCGAAGATCAACGGCTACGATCGTGTCTATTTATGTATTTTATTTGTTATTTGTACTTTTCCATTTCTACCCTCACTTGAGGGCTTTGCTTTATGTTGGCCCTAGGGGCAATTATGTCTTTTATGTTTCCTTCATGTAATTGGCTATTTAAGCCTTCTCCTTCCTCTTGGAAAGGATGATGAATATTGATATGAAATTTTCACGTTGTGCTTATGATTCTCTTTGTGAGTTCTAAGTTCTCTCTCTTGGAATGATCTCTTAGTGAGTTCGTGAGAAGAGAGGCCCAAGTGGGGCAAAAGCAATACCCGCCAATCTTGGTGGATTCCAAGGTTCGCGGTTCTCTTATCTTCTCTTTCTTTTATTTTCTTATTGCATCGATTCTCTCCACTTTCATCCCACCACCGAAATACCTATCGATCCCCACCAAATCTCCCCTCCACAATTCCACCCGCCGGCCTAGCTCATAGCCACCTCCACCCGAAGCCAAAACCACCCCTCCTCCTTTGGCCGCCGGCCACCCATTGCTCCAAGGCATGATGAAGATGCCA
The DNA here is from genome assembly GCA_019514585.1 of Dendrobium officinale. Lineage (NCBI taxonomy): Eukaryota > Viridiplantae > Streptophyta > Magnoliopsida > Asparagales > Orchidaceae > Dendrobium > Dendrobium officinale. The sequence continues at coordinate 2,993,617 of CM033697.1, forward strand.
ATCATCATTATGACTCCTTGATGGGTGCTTAGCAATAAATAAAGGAGTTACCGAATTTTGAATTTCAAAATTTGAAATTCAAAACTTTCCATATTTGAAAATTCCTAATTAGGAAAGTTTTCAAATTGATCCAATTTTAATTTCATGACATGTGGAGTTTTCAATTTTTCATCCTAGGTGGCATTGATTCATTTGGAAAGCACTTAATCCCTCCCTATTCCCCTCTCCTCCACCTCACCATGCCGCCGGCCTCACCTTGGTTGGAGCCCCATTCAATTCCCAATTAATGCATTGATTACTCTTTGAATTTGAAATTAGAATTTCAAATTTAATACCCTCCAAATGCCTCATGGATTTTGAATTTCAAGATTCAAATTCCCCTTAATGACTTTCCTAAAATACCTTTCTATTAATATGGAAACTCCTTGATTTGAATTCAAACTTATTTGAATTTCAAATTTAATCCCATATTAATGAATCCTATTTTTGGAGACCCATTCAATCTCTAAAATCTGAAATTAATTCAGATTTAATCATATAATTATATTGATTGTATGGGGACCGCATACATTGAACTTGGACACAATTTTCCCCCCTCTCTTTATGGCCGGCCCCCTCTTCCCCTCTTGCTTAATTATTTCCTTCATTATTGAAGGCTTCAATTAAGGAAATAATTAAACACACCTTGTCCCTTCCCTCCTCTCTTATTTGAATTTCAAAATTCAAATCCATGACTTAGATAATTCTGAAATAAATCCAGATTATTTTTTTTTTGACCCTTCCTTCCATCACAAGTTACATAATCTGAGACTAAAATCAGATTTTCTTTTGGGAAGGCTTCCCCCCAACGTTAATCTTCCCAAACCGTGACCTAGAGAGGAGTTACTGCCTTCACAACGCTGCAGTCCAGTTTTTCGTTCAGCCACGAAGTGTTGTCCAGAAAACTACAGCAAATTTCCTGGCTGTCCCGCAGTCCAGAACTTCCTGTTTTGCTGTCCAAAATTTCTGGAGAGTCCAAACTGCTGCCAAGGCTCCCGTAGCAGCTGTCCATTCATCCCTGGGTGCTGTCCAGAAGAATTCCAGCAGCAGAAACAGCAGTTCTGTTACTCCAAAATCCTCCAGCTGCTGCCCCAATTCGCCCATCAGGATCCAGGGTGCTGTCAGAGGAAATTCCGTCAAAAGAGGCGACTGTCCTGATTGAAAAGGCCTTCTACTTGCTGCCCCAAAACCCCCAAACCCAGGATTCGGTGAACTCTTTCCCTTACTCTTTTATTTTCCTAGTTACTTTCAATTGTGAAATTAATTGATTCACTGAGATCGTGTTAGTCCTCCGCTAAACCCTAGTAATTAGAAGAGTTGTGTGAGGGATCTTTCTTAGACTATTCTTATTGTTAGTATTGGAATTTTCGTTGAAACCACTCATGTATGCAAAGTAAGACTTAATTGACTATTTAATGATCTCAACCTCTCGCATGTGTTTAGACCTAAACTGTTTTATCACCTTATTATTTATTTTGTCGTTTAAATCACTATAATGAGTATAATTATTGTTGCCTCTAAACTTAAGCGTGCAAGCTCTTGCTTCAAACCAATTTTTGCATGATCATTTCACATCAGAATAGTACTTAGTTTTCTTGATTGGGTGCTCTTACAAATATTTCCTCTGCTGATTTCTGAAGCTATCTTACATTGCTTCTTACATCATGCTTGTGTTTCTATTTAGGTCTCGTTTGGGATGACTTTTTTACTGTTTCTTAAAGCAACTTTTTAGCATACGAAGCAATAAAAAGCCGTCCCAAATGAAGCTTTCGTTTGGGACGGCTTTCTTACTACTTCTTAAAATGACTTTTTAGTACAAAATTTTCAACTTTTGTATTAAAAAACTGTTTTAAGAAGCAGAAAGAAAGCCCTCCCAAACAAAGCCTTAGGCTTCATTTGGAATGACTTTTTTATTTTTTCTTAAAGCGGCTTTCAAGTACAAAAATAAAAAAAAAAATTTACAAGAATGTTGTTTTAAGAAACAGTAAAAAAACAGTCCCAAAAGAAACCTTAGACGATCACCATCTCTGAAACTGAAATTCAGATTGAATTTTATCATCATATTGCTCTGCAATTTCTTAATTATCCGCCATTGTTGATCTTCAGGACACTCTTCACATATAAAGTTAATTGAAATTTTCCTGTAGCTTTTGTGTATCATGTGCATCAAACTGTTTGAATTGAAAAATAATAATAATAACAAGTGATGTTGCTGTTGCGTAAAATATCATAGTGAAGTTGACATATAGCAAATACAGGTTCATGTTTCTGACATATTGGGCACTTCAGACGATGAAAGGGCAATCGTGAAAATTCTGTTGCCGTAGAATTCAATTCTGTGGACCATTACCGGCCGAAGAAGTTGATTTTGGAAGATTTATGTTTGATTTCTGTGTGACAAAAAGAGTTAACGGTTCATTTTCAATGTAAAGCTACTTGGCTTCTGTTTCTGCCTCTTCTAGGAACTCAGAGAATTAATATTTTTCTTTAATTCAAAGTTCTTGACTTTTTTATCATAATGGACCATACATGTAGCTGATGTGTCTTACATATGAGAGCAGAGACATGATCATAATCTCACATTTGACGAAGTTAAGGGGCCGTTTGGTTGATGAAAAAGAAACGAAGAGGAAAATAAAATATAACGTAAAACTAAAATTATTTGTATGAGTGTAAAATAAATGAAATTGAAAGTAAAATAAATATAGTGTAAAACTCAACGATGGTGATATCTGATGGTTGGTGGACGGTGGTCGGAGGGACTATAGTCGGTGGGCGATGAAGGTCGGATGTACCGCAGTCTAGCCATGGAGGTCGGAAGGATCGTAGTTGGCGGGCGACAATGGCAAAAAAGATCGTTGTCTGACAACTGATGTCAGAAGGATCGTAGATGGCAGACGACAGTAGTCAGAAAGACTGTTGTCTGATGAAGGAGATCGGAAAAGTAGTAATCGGCAGCCGACAGTGCGAGTGGTGGTTGGCAGTGGTTGAGCCAAGCGTGGCAGTTGGAATGGAGGGTGGTGGTTGACAAATAGAGGTACGTGGTGACGGCAGCTGGCGGCAGTGATATGAGAATGTTGGTATGAGCTTTTAGAGCATGCATAATACTTGATGAGCTTTCTATTTGTTATAAAATTTGATACATTGAGTTTAGTCTTATATCAAATTGTTAAAAAAACTATATATTAATATACGTCATGCATATATATGCTAATTTCTTTTATTAAAAACAGATGTGTGACGGGTGGTAGGTGAATGTTAAGACATGTGAATTTGGGAATTCAATGTCAAACTGTATCGTTCCAATATATGAATATAGAAATATAAAATAACCAGCCCTCATCCGTCGCCTATATGCTTAAACTTCTGGAACAAAAAAGAAAAGTGGCCACTTACGTGTCCAGCTTAGTCTTGATTCACTCTTGATAGATACAATCATGCTTAAAGCTAACGCTAAAAGTGTTTGGAACTTGGGGCAAAAAAGGGCTATTGGGTTTCTAGATGTTGCTTTTATTCATTATATGCGTTTTTCGTTAAGCTTTTTAAGGCGTTTTTTTTTTTGGAACGGGGTATCCAACCGCTGTCACTCGCAAAAGAGTGCTTGGCAGCGTGACTAATCCTCAGCTGATCTAGATTGGGCCTCACTTATGAGGTACTGCCACGTACTCGCCCACCAAACAAACTAAATATGGGTGGGTTTTTTTAAATCAGTTTAATTGTATGCGCGGCATTTCAATATGCTAAAAAGCCACCGATGTCATAATTATATTCATTTGCTATTCTTTAACCAGTGTTGTGTTCGCTTTTGGTTAGTTTCTAAAAAGCATGGATGCCCAAAGTGGGACTAATTATGTTATCTTACCATAGTTTGGTTAGGCTTCTGCTACTTTCTGTAAAGTTTTGACTTGCTGGATATCACAGGCAGCTGCCACCTGAAAGATTTGGAACAAATGTCTGACAGAATCACTCACCATGAATATTCAATGGCCAAAGTTGGAAAATTACTTCTGTCTGCAAGCAGAGTCTGTTCACGTGGAATTCAATTCAGATTTTATATAGAGAAAATAGGTATGCACTATGTGAAAAGAAAAATGATTAGGTGGATCACACTAGCATTTTGAGAGAGAGAGAACCCACCGCTGTTTGTCCAGGTGGTGAAGAGCCGGCTGGGCAAAATCTAGGTCCCTGGTTCGAATCCCTTGACAAGCAGTGAAAGCCTTAAGTGTTGGCCCGTGTAAATTGGTGTGGGTTGCATGCCAGATCGACCGGATTTTTCACTACCATAAGGACAGTGCTTCATCGTCACAAAAAGAGAGAGAGAGAGATTTTTTTTTCTAGATTTAGAATCTATATAGAATATCTTTTTCACTTCATAAATTTTGGGACTTTAAGTGTAATTTTGTTTGATTATTTCTTTATTAATATTTTTTTTTCTCTACTTTTTTTTAGAAATTTTTATGATGAGAAGCTATTTTTACAATCATAAATGTTAATGTGTGAGAAATTTAGGAGATCAAAATTTTAATTGTATTTTTTAAATATATTTATAATATTCACAATAATTTACAGAAATATTAATTTTTTCACACAAGCTTCACAATTATCTATACTACTATATAAAAAGCCACTTGTGATTCTTTCCTAAGTTAATCTTGATCATACAAATGGCTTAAATCTAACCATATACCTAAAAAACTAGCCTTATTCATTGCCTGTCGTCAATGAACCCGCCTTCATGAACCTTTCGTCTTCCAATTACACTGACTGACTAAAACATTTCAGGATCTAATTTTGAAAAAAAAAGTTCATTTATCTATTAATTACTCAACTAGAGATCCTATGAATTTATCAACAAAAATTCAACCAGATGGAAGCAACAAAAAATTATATATATTAAAATATAAAGCTATATTTATCCCTCAAAATTGATGTACAAAAGCCAGAAGATCAAACATTACATTCTTTTCAACTTTCTAAGCTCCTAACTATAAAAAAATAAAACTAGATCCTAACCTATTCTTAAAATATATAAAACTACACAATGACCTAATAATTCGATAGATAACAAAAATAAGGGGTGGAACTAGCTTTTTTTTTTGTGTCGGAAAAAAGCATACTTAATTAAATAACAATAATAATAACAAATAGTAATAATAATATTTTTTTTTTAAATTAACTAACATAATATTATCAAATTTAAAAGAGAAAATTTTTATCATTTATCTTCTAATATAATACTGATTTTAGTGATATAAGTTGGAGTAAAAGCATCTAAATTATGTTGAATCTAGACTCTAATTTAGAGAAAAATAATAATAAACGAGCTTAACGTTACATAACTTAGAAAAAAAAAAGGACAATTAAACCATAAAGTATGCATGTAAACTTACATATACAAGCTTCAAAGTGCCCACCACATATATCTATGGAAGGGAAAAAAAAAAAAAAACAAAGGCCATCATTTTTTAAGGTTGCTTGGCTGCAACATAGTGTGAAAGCTTTGAACAAATTCAAAATCACTAGTCTTTTAGCGGAGGTCATGCAAGACAAATTGGTTCGATAAAGATGTTTTAAGGGAGTTTAAATCAGCAAGACCAACATTATAGAGATGCTAACGTTCTAACAGTGATAATGCAGTACATATTTTCAAATAAAAAATGAGCTTTCTCTTTAATTAAGGAGCCGTTTGGTATCCAGTTGAAGGCAGGAATTAGTCGAGACTTCACTTAAATCATGCCATATATAATCTTCGGGACTTAAAATTATACTATCTTGATAAAACTCATTTCACCCCACTATTATTATTGGTTAAAATTCAATATTTATTAAATTCATCATAATACTTAATGGAATTAAGAATTGCTCCCTCACATATCATAAATATTGAAATGAATTGCCAAAAAAATTATATGAAATTGATAAAATTTAATAGTAGTCTTTCCAAACAATTTTTGAGTTTTGATTCTCTCGAGATGTACTAGATATGTGGCCAAAAATTGCCTTGATCGAGCACGAATCTTGAGACATATTCAAGTTGAAAACTTCCAAAATTAAATTTGGTTTCATCTAAATTCTAATTTCAACAAACTTATAGTAAATTAAATGACTCTAAGAGATGAACCTAATGACACCAAAATTGATTCAATCTAAGCCCAAATAAGTCCAAATTGGTGGCCTGAAGCACATTTATAAGAAGGTTCAAACCACAAATTGGATGACCTTATGATGTCCAAATATTACATGCTTATAATTGAATTGAGCGCCTAAATGAGAAGAATCCAACGAGCCTAAGATCGCTTAATTCTGATATTATTTGGGCATATAAATGCTTGACAAACACTATGATTGAGGGAATCATCTCGATTCTCGAAGTTAGTTTTGCCTTGCGTATTTGATCGAAAATAACTAGAGCTTGATGACCTATTTTTTATTACTTTCTTAAATACTTTCAGTTTATGGGTGAAAGTTGGCCGAATCATTCCACATGAATATAGAGAATATATGGGGCAAATTCAGAGTGCTAAATCAGACGACTCATACTGATTACCTCAAAAATTTAATTATAATTGGACTTCCATTTCTTACATGAAGCGGGACTTGGAACTTGGCCCTTTGGCCAGAGATTAGATAGGGCCATGAGGCTTTAAGGATCCTATAGTTCTAAACAAGCACCACCATCGGTGAACTATCGTCGACCACTGTCTTTCTACTGCCTGACAGCAGACCATCGACGGACCACTGTCTGCAGGGACGAAGCCAAAAATTTTTATTAGTAAGGGCACAAATTAATGATTTTCAAATTACTCTTGATATGTATATAAAATTTTAATAAGTAAAATAGTTAGAAAAAAATATAATTATACACTGGTTTTTTTTTTTTAAATTAAACTACTCACCAAAATTCATTTTCTACATTTTCTCGATGCTAATTTTAAACCTATTTCCATATTTAAATAAGTTTAAAAAATTAGATTATATCATAAAAATTAAAACTTTAAATTTACAAAATGGTTGAATCTAACCCTTTAATTTCCAACCATTGCAATATAATTGATACATCATAAAAAAATTATCTTGATCGGGCACGAATCTCGATGCAAAATTGAATTGGAAACTTCTAAAATTAATTCAGAGACCATCTCAACTCCAATTTCAGCAAACTTGCAGTCAAACTGAGAGTCTCGGAAATACCAATCCAACGACACCAAATTCGACTCAATCCGAGCCCAAATAAGCCTAAATAAAGGACCCGAAGCGCTGTTGGAAGCTTCATAACACTGTTTGAGTTACCAAACGGTGTCCGATTTTAACGAGCTTATACTCGAATCGAACGGCTCGACGAGACGAATCCAACGAGCCCAAGATCGTAGAATTCCGACATCATTAACGCCTTCAAATGTCCAACGAACGATGCACGATCGTAGGATTCAACATCGGCCGTCCATTCAACCACTCCCTATTCACCCCTGATCTCACACTTATTTACAAGCTATGCCACTCCTAAAAATCTATAAATAGCACCCTCATTCTTCAGAAGAGAGGGTTCAAGCAAGAAGAAAAGAGGGGAAGAGAAGGAAGAGGAGAAGGAAGAGAAGGAAGAAGCTCCTCATCGACCACCGCCAGAACCTCGCCGGACCACCACCTGAGATCCTCACACTCGCTAGACCACCGCCGGAACTTCTCCGGACCACCACCGAAGCCTCGCCGGACCACCGACAAAGCTTCGCCGCACCACCACCTCAAGGCCCGATGTTCTGGCCCGACATTCTGGCCCGACGTTCTGCTAAAGGCCCGACGCTCTGCTCAAGGCCCGACATTCTGCTCAAGGCTTGATATTCTCCTAAAGGCCCGACGTTTTGACCCGATGTTCTGCTGAAGGCCCGACGCTCTGCTCAAGGCCCGACATTCTGTTGAAGGCCCGACACTCTGCCCAAGGCCCGACATTCTGCTCAAGGCCTGACATTCTCCTAAAGGCCCGGCGTTCTGGCCCGACGTTCTGCTGAAGGCCCGATGCTCTGCTCAAGGCCCGACATTCTACTGAAGGCCCGACGCTCTCCTCAAGCCCCGATATTCTGCTCAAGGCCCGACATTCTGCTCATGGCTCGACATTCTCCTCAAGGCCCGACGTTCTGGCCCGACATTCTGCTGAAGGCCTGACGCTCTGCTCAAGGCCCGACATTCTACTCAAGGCCCGACGCTCTGCTCAAGGCCCGATATTCTGCTCAGGACCCGACGCTCTGCTCAAGGCCCGACGCTCTGCTCAAGGCCCGACATTCTGCTAATGGCCCGACGTTCTGCCGAAGGCTCAATGTTCTGCTCAAGGCCCGACGTTCTGCTGAAGGCCCAACGTTCTGCTCAAGGCCCGACGTTCAGGCCCGACGTCTTGATCTGAGGCCCTCACCTTCGCTAGAGGCCCTAACCTTCGCCAGAGGCCCTCACTTTTACCAGAGGCCTTCACTTTTACCAGAGGCCCTCACCTTTGCCAGAGGCCCTTGTCTTCGCCATATCATCATCAAAGGCCGTGTGCTCCACCAAAACATCACATGAGGCCCAAACTTCCGTTGGACCACTACTTGGGGCCTTGAGCTCCACCAGGCCACCATCTGATGCCCACAGTTCTCCCAGAATACTTCTGACTACGGTCCTTTCGACCTCCGTCGCCTACTATGGTCCTTCCGGCCTCTATCAACAGACAACGGTCTTTCTGACCCCGGTCTCTTGCCGACTACGGTCCTTCCGACCTCCGTCGCCTACTACGGTCCTTCCGACCAAAGAAATATATATATGTAACTCCCACCATGTAATACACTCTATATGATGTACATTTGTGACATCAAGCCATGACCTTCTCCCTAAGAAGGGCTCATTTGTAATAGACTACAAATACTAGTGGATTCATTCAAACTGGGCCAGACCCCGTGGTTTTTCCCTCCCTTTCGGGGGTTTTCCACGTAAAAACTCTGGTGTCTCTTATGAATGCTACACCTTCTCACTTATATGCTTGTGTGCTGGATCTTCGTACAATGCTAAGACGTTAAACCATATATTTCTCTACCGCCACGAATATTACAGGACGCAACAATAATCATATGTTAATTTTAGCCTCATCAATTGCAAATTAATTGTAATTGTAATGAAGGATATTTATTCTCTCTTATATAACAATTGTCAGACATAATTACAAATTTAACTCACATTTGCAAATTCTTTTCTCAAAATTTGCTTATGCTCTGCTTCTCCCACCCTTTAATCGATATATCTGATATGTGCATTTAATCGCTCTCAATTCATGCTATATATAGCATTAAAATCTACTGTTTAAAAGCACCTCATAATTTCTCAATTACTAATAATTAAAAATAAAGTTCATTTGATTATTCAAAAATGTAATTAATTATCAATTTTATTGATGTTTGAAGTTATAGGCCTATAGTTCTCCAAGTCATCTCTAATTTATATATTTGGACAATCAAAATTAATAATATTGATTTAGTTAACTTAAAATTTGTGTTCTATGTTATATATTTATTATGATTCATTTCACACATCTTTACAATTTTCGTTATCTGTCATTCGGTCAAAAACAAATCCTTTAAGACTCAATTAAGTCAAAAAGAAATGAAGGAAATAGAACGAAAAAATAAATAAAATAAAAATTAAGATGCAGTTTTTTTTTCCCGTCAAACTCCTAATGTTTTTATCAAAACAAGTATTCTAAAAGTACCCACCGAGAATTAGGGTGATTAGTGGGCGAGCACGGTAGGGAACCCCCATCCCGGGTTCGAATCCCCTTTACTACGGCTTCACCTCTTTAGTGGGGTAAAGAAAGTGTTGGCTTGATGCCGGTGGGTTGCCTCGTTAGGTTCCACCTTGGGATTTGTTATGCCACCAAACTCTCCCTTTGAAGTGGCAGCGGATAAATACTCCCATTCCAAAAAAAAAAAAAATTCTAAAATTAAATTTTGCGGCTTATTGTTCGAGGATTACCGGAGATCAAGCTAAGGCTTGGTTTGGGACGATATCTTACTGTTTAATAAAGCAGATTTCTAGTAAAAAATTAAAAAAATTTAACTAAAAAATAGATTTAAGAAGCAATAAGAAAGTAGACCCAAACAAAACCTAAGTCTAAATTACTCTTGGGCAACTAGAGGAGGTCAAGAATTATGATTTTTGGATTTTATTAAAAATGTTTATAATTGCAAATTTCTAAATGCACATGATTTCTCTTTCTTTTAAATCATCAATTATAGCATGTGCAAATATATGATGTTACAAATTCATTTATTAGACAATAATAATTTGTTAATAGGATGATTTAGGTGAATGCGCACAAATATCTCTCTCTCTCTCTCTCTCTCTCTCTCTCTCTCTCTCTCTCTCTCTCTCTCTCTCTCTCTCTCTCTCTCTCTCTCTCTCTCTCTCTCTCTCTCGTTTTTTGGTTAATGAAAAATTAAGTTGTTATTTCTTGTTTTTTTTTTTAAAGCAAAAAAAGAAAGTCTATTAATAAAAACAGAACGGTTACAATCTCAAGAGAATAAAGAAATAAGGAGAAGAAAAACAGGATACAATGAAAAAAGGACTCAGTAATCAGCCGAGGCTCCCAGCATCCCCGAAGCCTCTTTCTTGTGATGGAGTATGTGATTCGAAATGATGATCCAATAAATCTCCACATTTTTTTCAGGTTAGATAAAAAATATTAACAAAAATCAGGGTTGAATCAACTTCTTTTTTGAGGATGGGTAAAATAAAATAATAAAATTATGAAATTAATAATTTTATATATGAAATTGAAAAAAAAAAATCTTTCTTAGAATATGAGCAATTACATTAATTAAAAATAGGCAAAATAGTTAGAAACTTAGAATGCTTATTCTTCAATGGGGAAAAAAAATCAAGGTGGGCAATTTCACCCTAGGCTCTCGTGGAAGGTTTCGTGGGCGGGGCAGGAGAGGAAGATAGCTCCTTTTTTTCCGTGACTTTGATATATTTGTTATATTGCTTTAATTGCTATTGTTTTTGGTCTTCTAGCCTATTCTGCAGGTCGATGAATTTTTTGGGTTATGATGTGGTTGGGGCTCGCTTCCTCCGTGTCATAGCCGGTGGCAACCTTTGGTGATGTCTTCGCCTTATTGGATGGTCTTTTGTGTGGTTTGGGAGGGGCTGGGAGCCTCGGCCTTTACTGAGCCCTCGCTTGGAGTGCTCCTTGTATTTTTTGTTGTTTCTTTTTTGTCTCTTTGGGCTTTTGCTCACTATATTTTGTAATCCTTTCTCTATTTATATAATGTTTTTTTGGGTTAAAAAAAATTTCACCCTTGATAAAAAAGAAAATTGTTTATTTATTTTTAATAAATCAACCAATTAATTATATTATATTAAAAAAATGAAAAATTATGAAAGAGGTCTCAATTGCATTTCCTCTAATTCTCCCAAACCTAACACAACCTAAGAAATGAGGTATTCTCCTAAGGCTGAATGGCTGATAGGTCATGCGCTCTTCATTATTTTTAAATGACCAAATTTAAATACTTTTAAACTATATTTAAATATTTAATCTATTTTAACTAACTTTAAATTTTTTAATTAACTTTTAAATTATTTTTAAATATTATATAAAATTAATTTGAAATATTAAAAAAATTAAGATGGTGAATACTATAATTATTATATTTATTTTAAGAAATATGAATTTTAATTAACTTTTTTTTCAAACAAAAACACAAATTTATTCAACGAAAAAAGGGGATACAACCTCTTAAAGCCAACAGCCCGTGATACAAAACAGTAAAATCCAACGGAAACAAACATATCATAATAAGCAACGAAAGGGAACTCAGTAATGGAGGCCCCCAACATCAACATTGCAGTGAAGCACAGACCATCCGTAGGTGACAGCCATACGAAAACACTACAGATTCCACCAAATAAGAATTTTAATTAACTTATATATAAATATAATGCTCATTTTTTGCATTTATATGAAATAAAAAAAATATTTTTACACGAAAAACGCAAAATCTATTTGGTTTTATAATCATTTTTAATTTTCGTCCTCATCAAATTTCTTCTTCTAAATTAATCTTCAATAGTGCTCCTTTTGAAAATGTATTCTTTTTTAATCATAATAAAATTTCATTAGTTTTTAGGTTTAGGCTTCCTTTGGAACTATTTTTTAATTTTTGTTATAAAATTTTATTTTAAGAACCAATAAAAAAAGTAGTCCCAAAAAAAAGACATTAATAATGTCTTTTTTTTTTTTTTTTTTGGGAAATTCCTTAATGTCTTTGACACGGAACTCAACTGAAAAGAACGTTCAAATGATTTAGAAATAATGATATTGATAGTTTTAATAATTGGACTTCAAAGTTATTATTATTTTAGGAACACGTGGGTTTTAGACTATATTAAACAACATTGACTTTTTGTCATCTCAACCAATTAAAAGGATCGTTTTTGACTTTTAAATTAGGAGAATAACAGTTTAAAAAGGATCGTACACTCAATTAGAAATTACATTTTTATATAAAACATAATTATGAATTGTTTTTTTCTATTAAAACGATTTTTGTTATTGAGTTTTTCATTAAACACATTTCAAAATTATGTTTTGTATGCAAAGGATTATTTTTTTTTTTTAATTTCGGACGAGAAGCAGAGACGGGAGAGAGAAGCGAAAGAGAAAGCGGGAGAGAGAGACAAGATAGATATAAAAGGTGGCAGAAAGAGAAGCGAAAGCGAGAAGGGGGAATTCGAGAGAGAGACCGTAGGGAGAGAAGACAGAGAGAGAGAGGAATTCAATAATTCCACTTTAAATACTGTAAAATTATATTTGTAATATTTAATCTAATTTAAATTAATTTTAATTTTCTAGTTACTTTTGAATTATGTTTTAAATATTTAATAAAATTAATTTAAAATATTATAGCTATTATATTTATTTTAAGGTATATAACTTTTGAATTATGTTTTAAATAATTTTTAGTTAAGTTAAAATATTATAGCTATTAATATAATTTAAATTAATAATTATAAATATTAAATTTTATTTTTAAAAAATTTTAAAGTTATTAAAATATATATATATATATATATATATATATATATATATATTAATTTTTTTCATATTTTAAAGTTATAAAAATATAATTTATAATTGAGTGTATGATGCATTTTAAAATTTATTTTTTAGATGATATTTCTCCTAATTTAAGCCTCAATGACGATCCTTTTAAAAAAATTGTCCAAAGAAGTTTTGATTTACTTAATAGATATATGATATTTAAACAAATAAATAAATTCTATGTTTCTATTTTTTTAATATTAATCAGTGTTTTGTTATACAAAAATACTCTGACATAAATTATACTAGGAGATTAAAAACTTCTATATTTGCTTTGAAAGCAGATTAGACAATCCTTAAATTTAGGGTGTCAAAAATTATAACGACTTTAAACTTTACCTAAATTCGATCAGAAAAATTTAGATTCGAGATGACCATTTAATAAAACGGTTGTTTTCGAGTTTGAAATTTTGACTTGTTTATTAAATGGGTCGGATTCAGATTGACTTTCCAACCTGATTTTGATCCTTTATTTTTTTATTTATTGGTATGGTTGTTTTATTTTTTTAATTAATTAATCTAAAATACATTATTAAAAAATTATTAAATATTTTCAAAATCAAAACCAATTATCTGGCAAGGGTCGTGTTCGGGTTATTCAAATTGCTAGCGGGTTGGGTTCAATTTTACATTTTTGACATGTTTATTAAATAGATTGGTTTCATGTTGACGGGATTCAGGACATATCAATTTCGGGTTGGATCTGAACCCTAGCTGTTGACCCATTTTGACACTCATTCTTAAATTCAGCATGATATAACTTATTTTAAAATATTTTGATGTAATTTTTTTTTTCATCTTCGAATTTAGAATCGATTTGATATCATCCTCTATTATATGTGTTTAAAAAAATAATTAGGTAGAATTTTTTCTAACTATTTTTTTTTATTAGAACGAGTTTCAAAATCATCATATTTATTTTTGGATGAGCAGAATAGATTTTTTTATTGATTTCCCTTATATTGTACTTAAAAATTTAATGATTTTGAGTAAATTTTTATCATGATATATTTTCCTCCTAAAAAATAATTAAAATAAAAAAAAATTGAAACAAATGCTTTGTTATTTTCATACTGGATCATAAATTTGTAAATATAAAACAAAAATGCCGCGCATCTTGTCCAAATATTATTACAACATTGGCCCAGCCCATTTCTAAAGCCTTACCTGTATCTTTTGGGCTGTGTCATATCTATGGCCCATATAAGCTTTTACTCTTGATGTGCATTTTAAGATGTATATATTGCAGAAATTTTAACTACTAAATCTTTTTAAACGATTGATTTTATTTTGAGATATGTGCATTATAAATTTTTATGTATTATTTTTATTTGAAAAGAAATTCAACAGATTTCAATGCAACGGCATTGCAATCTTCTATCTTATCTATATTTTATATATCAATAAGAAATTTTTTGAAAGATAATCATATAAAGTATATTATTTTTCATAATTTAGAAATTAATAATGATAAACATTTTTTAGTCATTGTTGCGTCCAGGAGTATTCGCGGCGGTAGAGAAATATAAAGTTTATCGTCTTAGCGTTGTATGAAAATCTGGCATGCAATCAGATAAGGAGAGAGGGTCTAGCATTTATGAGACACCAAGATTTTTACGTGGAAAACCCCTGTAAAAGGGGGAAAAACCATGGGGCCTAGCCCACTTTGAACGAATCCACTAATATTTGCAGACGATTACAAATGAGGCCCTTCCTTGGGAGAAGGCCTTAGCTTTATGTACATCTCATGGAGTACATTACATGATGTAAATACAAAGAGCTACTATCGACGTATTCGCTTTGTTAGAAGGACTGCAGTCGGCGTGCGACGTAGGTCAGGAGGACCGTAGTCAACTGGCGACGGAGGACTGTAGTTGGCAGGCGACGTAAGTCAGGAGGACCGTAGTTGGCGGGCGACGGAGGTAGGAAAGACTGTAGTCGGCGGGCGACATAAGTCAGGAGGACATATTCAACGGGTGACGGATGTCGGAAAGACTGTAGTCGGCGGGCGACGTAAGTCAGGAGGACCGTAGTCGGCTGGCGACGGAGGTCGGAAGGACTGTAGTCTGACGACGAAGATCAGTAAGAAAACATCAGGTAGAAGTCCAGCAAATGAAATAAATGCATCTTTGCATAGACATCCAACGAAGTCCGATAACCGGTAGAAGTCCGGCGTCGGGTGGAAACTTGGCGAAGAGTGAAGGTCTGACGTCGGGTAGAAGTCCAACGTCTTTGGTGGCAGAGGAGAACTCCGGCTTCACTTGGGCGGAGTTTCGGCGTCAGGAGGGAACTCTGTTGTAAATTGGGAAGAATTTCAGCATCCCATGGAAGTTGGGTGGAATTCTGGCGTTCTCCCGAAAATCCTGCATAGTTCCGGCGTCTTCAGGCGGCAGGAAGAGCTCCGGCGGTGGTCGAGGAGGTGAGGAATATCCTTTTCCCCTTTCTCCTCTTCTTCTTCTCTCTCTTCACTTGAGTCCCCTTGGTGTAGAATGATGGCTCTATTTATAGTTTTTCTGGAGTGGCATAGCTCGTAAATAGGCGTGAGATCAGGGGCGAATTGGGAGTGTTTTGAATGGACGGCCGATATTGAATCTTTTGATCATGCACCGTTCGTTGGGCATTTGAAGGCCTTAATGATGTCGGAATTCGGCAATCTTGGGCTCGTTGGATTCGTCTCGTCGAGCCGTTCGATTCGAGTATAAGCTCGTCAAAATCGGAGACCGTTTGGTAATTCAAATTGCGGTTTGAACCTTCCAACAGCGCTTTGAGCCCTTGATTCGGACTCATTTGGGCTCGGATTGGGTTGATCTTGGTGTCGTTGGGTTCGTATTTTCGAGACGCTCAGTTTGACTGTAAGCTAGCTGAAATCGGAGTTCTGGTGCTCCCAAAATTAATTTTTGAAGTTTCCAACTAGCTTTTGCCTTGAGATTCGTGCCCAAGATAATTTCGCGATGTCGTATCAGTCATAATGTTAAAATGCTAATCATATTTTCCTGAAAAAATAGCTTGAAGATCTCCATCTAATCATATTTATAAGAAAATATTTAAATTTATAGTGAGATGTAGCATTAATATTCATTCTAAAAAAATAAATATAATATAACATAATATGATTAATCATAATTTCATGATTACGTAACTATATTAATGTTTGAGCATTAGAAGGATCGAGCTGTAGAAAAAGGCATGAAATCATTGCGAAAATGATAATCTCATTGCGATGATTCCAAAAACTAAAATACATTTGATTTTAAGCATGACAATTGAAGTGCTGAACTTGGTTAGACCTAATCAGCTTATTCAAGCACTCACTTTTTCACACGTAAGGGTTGTGTGTCATTCGATAGTATTTAGTGATGATTTGCCATATCAAAACTAAAATTGACAATTACTTGTCTCCAGGGGTTGATGCATGAAAATTTTGTTGGAAATGATGTTAGCAACTCAGATTTCTTATGAAACTTTTATCAAAATTTTATCGAAAATTTGAAAGGAAACCAATAAATTTTTTGTAGCTTTCTAACCAAATTTCAACCACAATATTAGCATTCACTTTGATTTTGTCACAATTCTCTACCTATTGATGAGAAAAGAAATTATAAGAATTTGATCATTTTCTTGTTGTTTCATGAATCTCCTTGGATTGTCAACAAGGCCTTTAGAAAGCTCAAGTCACAAGCTTCGCGGCTTGTGGTTCCCTATGATTCTAAGGTCCATCTATTTCAATATAAGTTATTGTTAGCATAACAATACATTAAGTCTTAGTTTAGGCTGTATTTACATATTTACCATTGTAACTTCTTTATATAGGACTCTGTACAAATGCTTTTGATCTATGAAATACAATTTTCCTTTTCATCTTCTCTGGCTCCGTGACCCGTCTCCTTCTCCTCTGTTCTTTCCTTCTTGATACTTTCTTCTCAATTATCCTATAAGACTTAAATATGTTAGAGCCCCTATGACCTCAAAAAACTTTATTTTTGTTTCTTAGAGTTTTCTAGAAACCTTAACTTTAATTCACGAATATTCTCAACAATCCAACAATCAGAATTTTAATCCACTAACTCTTCGCATCAATAGTGCCAACATATATACAAGAAATTATGTTAGTTTTGTTAATTTGACATAGACAACATGCACACATTTACTATATTTGAACATAAAATACATGATATATATACATTCATTGTTCTTAATAAGATTTAAAATTTACAAATGTGCTCCAATTTATTCATTTTCTTCATTGTTTCATTTTTTTTAGAAAAAGCTCTTATTTTTTCAAAAATATTGTAAAAATTTGAACATTTTGATAGTAAATTTAGCATCGGTGATGCTTATCTTTAGCGTTGTTATAAATTGATGTGAAAACATTAACTTTTTGGTGCTGATTTAGATTAATCATGACAAACTCATACTCACATCCCGTACACAAGATTGAATTCAAAATCTTTTAGTTGTTAGCGAAAAGCCCATAACCAACCAACAGATCAAAATGAGCCCATAAACAACAATCAAAATGAACTGCATAAAACTTGTTATTAAAAACAAAACTGATTTGATTCAACCAAAAAGAGAGAAAGAGGACGAATATTCGTTTAACACGACAGCAGAACAGGTCTGGTGCGTGCGTCGTATGTGCTGCGACTGCTTCAAAATAAGCTGCACTTATCCCTACTGCTTGCTCGAGCAACATATGGAATCTGATCTACAGCTTAAATAAACTTTGGACTTCCAAAGTTAATTCACAATAATGAAATAAATATATATAACAGCCATCTGTCACATTTATAATAAATATTAAAGAAAAATTTCCTATTTCTATTAATATAAATTATAAATTCAAAGCAGAAAAAAATTGATGAATTGACCTCTTACCATTTTTCTCTAAGAGAAAATGTCAAATTTTTAAGATTTAATTTTAAAAATTGTAAGCCAATTTGATCAATGGAAGATTGTCTCTGAAATTTTATGCAGGATGGATTAAAAAAAAAAAGCTCAATAAAATAAAAAATAAGACCACTTTGTGTTTAAAAATTATATGAATATATGGCAATTGTTCTATTAGTTAAGATGAATTATGAAAATAATATGCAAATCAGCTAGTTATAATATTGCCTATGTACTCATCATGCATGTAAAATTATGAGGACAACTATATCACATATGAAGGCGACAAAACGGGTCCTAATAAAAAATTGATCTAACTGCTGGTAACCCAAATCTGATAACTTGTTTTAATTTAAAAATATTATTTATTTATTTTTTTTAACAAAAATATAAATTTATTCAAATAAAAGAAGAAGAGGAGTACAACAGATAAAGGCCCACAATCTGCTATATAAAAAATAAAAAACACAAAACAGCCCGAGATACCAAAATTAAAAAAAAAAACCAAACAGACCAAAATAAGCATCGAGAGTGGACTCAAGATGGAGGCCCCCAGCACCAACCTCGTAGGCAAGCACGGACCATCCATAAGTGACATAAATACGATCGCAATCTATAATCCACTAAGCAACAAACCAAGGCACCCAGGTTGCCAATCAGCCAGGCCAATAAGGGGAAGCAGGGGCCTCCTACTCATCATCCATCCAACTAACAAAACCACCAAAGAAATCGCAAAGGCCAAAAAAACCAACCCTATTACTTCCTTCCTCTGCTTTTATGTTTATAACCATGCGCATTATGAAAATCACGACCAACAGAATGGCCTACCACATCTTTCTCAAATTCATGAAAATCCCCTTCTTCCCCACTAGAAGGAGAAGAAAGAGGATCCTCTAAAATAAGCCAGTCAGTTTGAACCAAAATAGAGTTTTTCACAGATTTAGCATGATTTTTCATTTCAGCATTAGACATAACAGAAATATGGATATTAACAAATTTAACATTGCCCTCAAAGCCATCATTGGAAGCTAAATCCGGTTGAACCTGCTTATCCAAAACCAAATTAATTCAAGAGGAAGTAGCATCCCGATTCATGGGAACACCACAACCAGACACTTCCCGAATAGGAGAAACAGAGGAACCAGATTGCTCAGCGACCACATAAGGCACTTCAGCCTCATCCAAATCACTCAGGGAATATACAATACCTGCTCAAGACAAAGCCGATTTAAAATTAAAACAACAACCAACGTCACTAGCACATAAATGAGAGGTTAGAACAACAGGCTTAATCTCAACCACTACAGAATCCACCTGACCTAAATAAGGAGATGTAATCAAAGGTGTATCTCCCTCAAACACCTCCACATTCCCAGCAAGATTCACTACAGGGTCACAATCTATCACAACCGCAGCATTCAAACAATTTTCCACATTAAGAAACGGCACAGTAGGGAAATGGGGAGAAGAACTAATCACAACAGGATTCACCGATGGTAAAGCAACATGAGGCAGATTAGGACTCAAATTAATAAGAGTATTATCCCCTAAATCTGGCTCATTAGCAGTAGGAGGAACATGCCTTTGTGATTGGGACTTAGCTAAATGCGGGTGCAAGAGTAAATATTTCTGATTTGGAATGACCTAAAGATTTACAATGCAAGCAATACAAAGGCAAATCCTCTAAAATAACCGATTGGACATACCCTAAATTGTCTGGACCAATCCAAACTAGGGGTGCAACCGAGTCAAGCCGGCTCGCGAGCCGGCTCGGGCTCGACTCGTTAATGGGCTCGACGAGCCGAGCTTATCGAGCTCGCGAGTCGAGCTCGAATGCTAAACGAGCTCGAGCTCGGACACTGGGCTGATCGGCTCATTGGCTCGTCGAGTAGCTCGGGTCGAGCATGTCGCGTCGCGTCTGCGGGAGGCCGGGATCGGGAACGGGCAGAACCGAGGCCGGGCACGGGATCGGGATCGGGCGGAGCGGGTCGAGATCTGGCGCGGGCGGAACGGAGCGGGGCTGCGGGAGCGAGCGAGCGCGTCGCGTCTGAGGGACCGGGGGTCCGAGAGGCCTGATTCGCGTACGAGATCCGCTCGACGAGCCACTCGACTCGACTCGTTTCCTAAGACGAGTCAAGCTCGAGCTCGTCTTTCGAGCTCGACTCGAACACCCCCTGGCTCGAGCTCGACTCGACTCGTTTGCACCCCTAATCCAAACCATGTCAGAAAACTATTTGGAGACATCTAATTCTACCAACACACGAGCAGCAGAGGGACGAGAACCAGTAGAGATAGCGTGATCTATTTTAAGGGGGGCGACCAAAAATAAAACCGAAGCCCTGAATAATCCTCGGAGAGAAGAGATGAGGTCTCAAATTCGGGAAGGACACCCAAATATGAATAATATGTGATTCAACATCCACGTCAAATGAAGGCGACCACTTGATCAAACGCATGTAACAGTTGTTCAGGAAATAAGAATGATGCACAAAGATACGACAATAATCCAAATCATTTTCTAATTTTATCAAAATATTCTTCGGATTAAGAACCATAACAAAGAAATATTCATTCAGTTTAAGATTGGAAAAAAATTCGAATAACTTTAAGGGGTAGCCGGTTGGTCAGAAATTTTTCAACCAAAGAGAAATCGAAAGGTGCAGCAAGCGAAATAATTTCAACCTCAGAAATCCATAAAGAGGGAAGCCCACAATGAGTAGAAATTTTAAGTTCAGGGAAAGGAGAAACATTATCGGAAAGAGCATCCCGAAAAGATTTAGACGAATGTTTTCCATCAAGAAAATCGATGTCAAGCAACTGTTTACCAGCCATTTAGAACAGAAGACACAAGAGAAACACAACAAGGAAGAAACACTTCCCTGAACGAAGAAGCGCAGTCGAAAAGCACGAACAACGTAGCACGACGAAAATCACCACGGAGACGAAAACCCTAGCAGAGCGCATAAGAGGCTGTTTTTTAAAAATATTTTTATTAACTTCTTAATAATATATTTTAGGTTAATTGATAAAAATCAATAAGAGAATATTAAGAAGAAAAAAAGTTAAACGGGACATGTCATAACAAAATTGGGTTGGCGGGTCAATTCCAACCCAATATATTTAATAAATAAATCAGAATGCACGACTTGAAGCTGACTCATTTATTAAATAGCTCAACTCGGATTTTCTTGTTGAATTCAAATATGATTGGTGGATCAGATCATTTATTTTTTATTTTTTATTTTTTATTTTTTATTTTTTTTCTTTTTGGGATCTCTTTAGTGAGAAACCTTCAAAAAATTGGCGTATGCTGCTCTATGTGCCGAGCACATGGATCAAATCATTTATTGATACCCCTAATCACATCATAACTAAATCCATTGATAATAATGATTTTAGTTAGTCAAATTTGAGCACTCTGCATGTCTTGAACAAATACAAATTCATTTGGAGACTACAACTCTAACATCCATCATAGAGCGTTTATCTACTATTAATTTGGGTGTCTTAATGGTGTTAGAATTTGGCGATATTGGGCTTCTTGGATTCGTCTCGCTGAGCCGCTCGATTCGACAATAAGCATGCCATATTTTGAAGTCATTTGATTATTCAATTGATGCTTCAAAGCGTCCAATTACGCTTTGGTCCCTTGATTTAGGTTCATTTGGGCTCGGATTCATTGGACTGATTTAGATGTCGGGGTTCATCTTTCGAGATGTTCAATTCAACTATGAACTTGTCAATATCAAAGTTTGAATAGTCTCAAAATTAATGTTTTGAAATCTCTCACTCATATTTATATTGAGATTTGTGCCCGATCAATGTGAATTTTTGCTGACATATCAATTTTCTACTGTGTGTAGGTTCTCCTACTTACTGGATTGCTATGTCAGCTGGAATTTCTTCGTTATCTTTTGAGAAATGGATGAATCTAATTGAATATAAAATTTGATGTCATTAACTTTTGGATGGATCTTATTTATGCTTTCTTCTTTTCAAGAAATGCTTTGATACTCACATTTTCAACGGCTATGATTCCACTCTACCCACACACCACTTTAACTTCCAACTCCTGAGGTACACTGAACGCAACACCCGCCGGCCTACTTAAGCCGGCCGTTAATTCAGCCGAAGACTAGCCCAGCCCGTAATCCCTAGCATACGCTCTATGTCGTCGAACCCATCATCAGAAATCGCCGGCGATGAACTCGCCGGCATCAATAACGACGACGATTCGATCATTTCCAATCTCCGCGCCTCCCACGCCGCCCTATCCAACATCGTCCGATCCTCCATCGCCGCCGCCCGAGAGCTTGACGCAGCCGACGGCCGACTTTCATGCCGGCAAGAATTCCTCGCCGGCATAACCGCCGCGATCGCACCGCTTCAATCTCATGCACTCGCCACGAAAGCCTTGAACGTGCGAATCAACCAGGCTGTTTCTCCGGCCATATCCTTTCTCCAAGCCTTTTCTCGAGCCAAACGGCTTGAACACCGCCTACTCGCTCTTTCCTCTGGAGACGGAGGCGACGAAGGCTGTAGCGCGGATCATACTATGACATATGTGGACTGCGTCCAAAAGCTGAGCGCGGCGGTGGCGGAGGTGACGGCCGAGTGTGAGCCTGCGGTACAGAGGTTGCAGGACGCGGTGGAGTTCTTGGGAAGGACGAAGGCGACTGATAAGCTGAGGCTGAGGCGGCTGAGAGATGCGGCGGCGGCGTTGAGAGCGGTTTGTGAGGAGGAGGTGGAGCAGATGAGGTAGGTGAAAGTAATTCTTTCAAAATATTATTTTAAAAACATTTTACCGCTAAGAAAAAGTTCATTTGCTGCATTTACTTACATATAATACTTTGGAAAATTTAGTTATTCTTTTGCAAGCGAAACCCTAAAATTAGAATTAAATTCCGGGTAAGCAAAAAATTTGATTTCAACGAACTTGTAGTCTACTGAATATTTTGACGAGACAAATTCAATGACACAAATTTGAGTTTTGTCCAAAAGAGCTTAGATTTGGCACTTAGGGCGCAATAAAAAATTTAACATACTAATTAAAGAACTATACAATATTCAAATCTCACATGTCTATAGCGAAATCGAGTGTCTCGATTAAGCAATGAGCCCAAGATCTTCTAATTCTAACATTCTTAAGGCACATTGTTGAAAGAACAACCAATGATATATAACGGGATTTTATTTGAGTCATTCGATGGAGTGTTTCATATTGACTAGATTTATGAAATATGTCACTCAAAAAATATATATAAATAGACCCCTAATCTTTTTTATAAAAGTAAGCTTGAGATTAAAAAGAGACGAGAAGATTATAGAATCCTAAAGCTCAATCTAAGCATCACTGTGAGACCATTGCTTAACTGTTGCAATCGAACCAATGCCCAACAAATATCTTCAAACCACTATTTGATCAATATCATCAGGCCACCACTCAACCAACATCATCAGACGATCATTTCTTGATTACGGTCCTCTGACCACCATTACGAAACGAAAGTCCCTAGTCCACGGTCGCCCGACTACAATCATCTAACTATGGTCCTCAAATCATTATAACACGACCATGATCATCAGATCATTGTCCAAGGTCAATTATGGTCCTTAAAACATTGTTGCTCGACCATGACCATCCTATCACTATCACCCGAATATGATACTCCAAATACTATTGTCCAACTTATTATTCATTTGACCACTATCACTCAACTACGTTCATCCACCACCATTCGCTGGCTATGGTCCTTAGACTTCCATCACATGATAACAATCCTCTGAAGAATATCACTTGATTATGGTCTTCTCATCGCCCTCACCCAAGTTTGCTCCTTCAACCATCATTGCTTAAATATGGTCCTTCAACCACCATCACCAGACCAATGTCATTCTCCCACCGTCATATAATAATTATCCTTCGATCACCACTTACAAACTACTATACTTAGATCACAATCATTTGACTACAATTCTCTAACCATCGTCAGTTGACTACAACCCTCCAACTATCACCACTAGACTATTATCCTCCAACAACAATTGTTTGACTACAGTCCTTAGACAATCATCCCTTTTTTAGTTTTTTCACATAAAAACTATGGTTTCCCATTTGACTTTCATTTTTATGTATATGCTGAGTCTTTATACAATGTTAAAATACTAAACTCTCTCTATACACAATCACAAATTCTATGGAACGCAACAAATAGTAAATTGTATATGTTAAATATAAAAATGGTATGCTATGTATTTAAATCTACAAAATATTAACATTGAAATTTTCATGTTTACTCACAAACATATAACATGTCACATTTCCCACCATTCTCGCTTACTTCCGTCGCAAGGGACGATCACGAAAAACTTCTCTTATCTTTCGCACACCGCAAATTCTATCAATATATTTCCTCTAATGAAATCTTTATACATCCTTTTAACTTCCCTTTTATCATGGAGAGACCTTCACATGGCACCGGTCTCATCGATACTCTTTCTCAACAAGATTTCAATGTGACATCCTCACATATTCTTTGTCCACAATGCGATCAAGATTTTGAGAGGAAAGAGGTTATGCGACAAATGAGAACGTATCGAAAGAAGTTAGAGGGGCAATTTAATAAACATGAAATTTCAACTATTAAATAAATATGATGTTTTTAAAAATTATTTATATAAATCCCTCAACAATTACTTACATAAATATTGTTTCATATAAATGCCAACTATATGAATCATCTAACTTGCACGCCTCTGTAAATTATGAGAAATTATTAAGGCGAAGTCTGGACGAAATGTTACGTCTATATATTCGAGTGTACACAATATGTGCAAATTATGTACAAAAATATATTGCTTATATATAATTCGGATATATAGACTCCACACATAATAATTTGTCGTAAAATTGTGGCTTATTCTATCATTAATGGGTGATATTTTAAATTTTTGGTATGGTGACCAAATTTAATTATTAAGCAGGTATGAGGGCCCACTTGACGAGGCCCTGCTTCGGCTTCAGGACGAATACGAGGAGATTCTACGGCGGCTGCGCCACCCGGAAGTCGGCGAGAGTGCCGGTTCCGGAGAAGGCGAGTCGGAACCGGACGGTATGGATCGGCTTGGGCAAGGAATGGACGGTCCAGATTGGCCGGCCCTGGGGTCGCCGGAGCAGATCGAGGTGCTGCGCCGGATCTTCGAGACCCTCACTTCCAATGACTGCCTTGATATCTGCATCGATATCTTTGTCAAGGTTAAAGTCAACTGAAACGCTCAGCTCCCATCCATAGCTTAAGACGAAGAGAAATATTTCAAAAAATAAATAAATAATACAAACTAATTTAAACAAATTATTTATTACGGATATATATTTTCATTATTTATCTAAAAACAAAAAAAGATAAATTTTTAGCCTTTTTAAAATTTTATAATTTTCATTATTATTATTTCAATTAACTCTTGAGAAATGTTATATATATATATATATATTATTTGTAATCAAATATATCATTATTATTCCTGATAAATATTCATAATAAATAATAACAAAATATTTAAGATCACATAAATTTAAAAATAAATAAAAAAATAAGTTCGCCATTAATCTCTGATTCATCTTTGTAAAAAAAATAAATAATAAACCTGCAGGTTCGCTATCGCCAAGTAGCCAAAGCTCTGATGCGGCTAAACCCGGAGTACCTGAAGACCTACGAACCAGAAGATATCGACCGCATAGAATGGGAATCCCTCGAATCCTCCATCTCCCTATGGATCTGCCACCTCCGGGTCGCCGTTCACTCCGTTCTCGCCGCCGAAAAACATCTCTCCCGCGCCGTCCTTTCATCCGCCATGGACGGCGCCGTCTGGCCCGAATGCTTCGCCCAAATCTCTGACCGCATAATGGCTGTTTTCCTCCGTTTCGGGGAAGGCGTCGCCCTCTCCTCCCCCGAGCCTCAAAAGCTTTTCCGCCTCCTCGAAATGTTCTCCGCCTCATCCCGCCTCCGCCCAGTTCTCTCGCTTCTGTTTGACGACGCTGCCCCCGATATCGCCGCAAGGTTCCGAGAGCTTCAGAAGATGCTCGTCAACGCCGCATCCCGTGCTTTCGCGACGCTTGAGAATCTTCCCGACGCTTCCCCGCCGCCGAGCGACGCTTCCGTTCCGGGAGTGGTGCGGTATGTGATTAATTATCTGAAGTGTGTCGCCGACGGGAAATATGCGTCGGCGATGGTGCACGTGCTCCGGACGGAGAGTTTATGGAAAGCTGGGTTTTTGTCGCGGCCCGACCCGGACGAAGCGCTGCTGGGGGAATCTCTTGCCAGAGCGCTCGACGCGCTGCTTGCCATTGTGGAGCTGAAGCGTGGGAGGTAAGTGTTGATTAATTATATATTTTGATTTTCTTAAAAAAAATCTTTAATTAAATATGTTATAGTTATATTTAAGATTCGTACATGTCAAATTTAGATTATTTGGTTAGAATAAATTATTTTCAAATAAAAATTATATAAAAAAGAGTTTAAAATTACTTCATTTAGTTTAAAATAATATAATAAAATTTTAAATAAGTTATATTACTATAAAATAAATTTAATAATATTTAAATTCATCTTAATAAAATTTATATTAAGATATTGGAACATAAATTTTTCTACCATCTTTTTATTGTTGACTTTCTATCTCATCTTTGCTTAATAAAAAATAAATAGCTTTAAATGATGAAATAAAATTAGTTCAAGACTTGCTCAAATCTTTTCTTTAAAAATGAGTTTTGTAAATTTTAATTAGTTTTAAATAAGGGAAATATATGAGGATATTTCAAATATCATGATCAAATATTAGTTATAATATATTGTTTAAAATATTAAGTTCATTTTTTAAGAAGAATATAATATATGAAAAATAAATTCAATTTATATAATTATCCCATGAATAAGATCATAGTTGTAGAATTAATAGTCATAGGATAAATCCTTTTTTTCATGACAATCATTCAAACTAAATTCCACATTCATTCATTATTTTATGATAATATTTGATAGATAAATATTTCGTATGTTGAACTATAATAATAAAAGCCCTGTCAATAGCATCTATCATTTCAACAACAATAAAATTTTTATTCCAACTATTGTACTGCTAAGAATAAAATTCTCATTAAAATATAATAATCTATCCTTTTTTTTAAATAATAATCTATCATTCATAGAAAAATTATTATATGAGAAGTCCGTATGGTGTTCGGTCTTTAATCATATCTTTAATCATATGACTAAGAATGAATTTTTTTATGGTACATGAGAGATTATTACGTGCATAGTCCGAACATGGATAATTGTTCAGTTTTGTGCATAGTCCGAACATAGATAATTGTTCAATTTTGTGACTGTAAACAGTAAAAACATATTGACGAACAATACAAAACAGTAGTGAACAATAAATGATCTTTTACTATTCACAATCACAATCGAATAGTTCTCTATATCTAAACTTCGCACATAATAATCTCTTCTTACAAAATGAAAAGTTAAAGGTAGATTTACCCGCGCATAATAATTTCTCTTTTATGAGACTAAAATAATTAGATTACAGGTACAAGGACAGAGTGGCCTCTCAACTGTTCGCGATGAACTCATACTGGTACATGTACATGAGAACCCGAGGATCGGAGCTGGCTCGTCTTGTAGGCGAGGAAGAGATGAGAGAAAAGTACAAAGCTGCGGCGGAGGCGGCCGCCTACGCGTACCAGAAGGAGGCGTGGGGTCCAATGTTGAGAATGGTGCAGACCGACGTCGGAACGGAGAAAGGGGAGGCGGCGAGGGCGGTGGCGAGAGGAAAGGTTGAGGTTTTCGCAAGAGAGGCGGAGGAGATCTTGACAAGGCATAGAGCGGCGGGTTATAAGGTTCCGGACAGGGATTTGAGGGAACAGATTAAAAAAGCTGTGAAGGAGATGGTGGTGCCGGCTTACGAGCGGTTCTTGCATAGTTGCTCTACGGCGATGCAGGGAAGGCCGGTTCTGACGCCGGAGGCTTTGAAGGAGTTGATTGGGAGGCTGTTTGAAGGCGGTGGAGGAAGTGGCGGCGGCAACGCCGGGGGAGGGGAGGTTGGGGTGGGATCGGCGGCGGAGGAATTGGTGCCGTTGCCAGGAGGGGGGAGGCTGAGAAGGGAAAGGAGGAGGGTGGAGGGGCTTAGAGCTGGAGAGGGAAGTGCAGAATCGCTATGAAGTTTTAATCTCTACTTTCGTTTAATGTTTAGTTGATGAGGTTTTTGGGATTGAAATCTAAAATGAAATCTATCATATAAAGGATGATTAATTACTAAGATTATATTAATATTATTAATCAAATTTCTTTCAACAAAAGAGATAAGCCGAAGAAGAGCATACAGGGAGGACAAATGTTTTATATTACATAGAAAAGAATAAAGTTAACCAAAATTGATTTACCAGATATCTTGTCTATACTATGTGTGATTTGCAAAGCTGTACAGTAGCAATCGGAATTGGATTAAGCCTTGTTTGGGACGGCTTTTTTACTGCTTCTTAAAACAATTTTTTAGTATAAAAATTAAAAATTTTATACTAGAAAGCTATTTTAAGAAGCAACAAGAAAGCTGCCCCAAAGGAAGCCTTAATCTGCATCATGCAGTTTAGTCAAAAAACCTGTGAAACCTTTTGCCCTTCATTTGCAGCTGGTCTTTCCTGCGATGTGCTCAGCACCTTTACCTTGAAAATAGCCTGTACAAATGAAGTATTCTTACATGAACAATGAGGATGACAAATGGATAGAAATAGTAAAAAAATTAGAGAAACTAGTTAGAGAATAATCTTCTCAGACTATTTAGGCTTGCCAGGATCATTCAAAGTTAAAACTTGAAGTGAAAATGCCTCAAAAAGCCTATATTTGCTTAAAATTTTAACTAAAATTATGGCTGCAGCTGTCTGTCATATTAGTTGAAGAGCTGTTTTGACAAAAGTAGAGTTTGTAAAAATTGTTATGACTATCTTAGATTTTTTTTTTTTCATTTCAGAAAAAAAATTGAATCATAAATTTCTAACAATTATTCCACACTAGTAGATTTAGCTGTAAAAAGGATTCTCATGACGAAAAATTATGAAAAATGGGAATGAAGTTATTGTAAAGCAGAGGTGTAATATATCATCTTGAAAAAGTTATCCCAAATAATGCAAATATCATGGCAATCTTTAGAGGAATTTTTATGAATAAATGCGTCAAAATTTAAGCAAAAAATTTTTGCATCCATCTCCATGACCTAGATTGATCGATCTAATGCGTCAATTATAGAGAGATTATTATGTGCGGGCGCCGGACGTAGCTCTATACGTTCGGATGCCATGGTATCGAGCAGTACCGAACCGTGGTACCGAGTAGTACCGAGCCACGGTACAATAAAATGATGACGTGATGCTTTTTTTTGTCTCCGGATGGCGTTCGGTGCCCGCACAGAATAATTTTTCCAGTTGATGACTTATCTTCATATGACGTCTTTATTAGGACCAGCAAGAGAAGCAGAAAAAGAACTAAAAATAGTATATGTTTCTCCTTCGATGATAAAGAAGAGTTACCATGAAGATAGCTGCACAACCAAAAATTGCCTGCATTGTACTACATTCAATCTATGGAGTTTTGTAGCTCTAAAAACAAAGTATGAAATATTTTTGCATATGGAGATTTGATGATAAAAAAATATTCCGAAGAAGCCACATACTTGCTTATCAGAACCAAATTCAATAGAGTGCGATGAACGGACACGAACGGGCAAATTTGGCGGTAATTGGTATCGTCTTCCTTCATTGCTGTAATAAAAAATGAAAAATGAACATTTTGTAATTGGGATTGAAAGAGAAAATGACAATTTTTCTACTACTCACTCAATAATCCAGGTACCATGCTGGCTCTGCAAGTCGGTCAAGTAAAAGATACTATTTTTGCACGTTATACGCGCATGAACTTTATGAACCTATAAAAGGAGAAGTTTTTAACGTCAATCAACTGAAAGAAAGCCAGAGGAGCATCCATATTGTAGCGTGTTAGAAAATACGCGGCGGTAGAGTTTGTAAATTCGCGTCCGAGCGTTGCACGTAAGTTTAACACACAAACAGAAAGAAAGAGTGAACACCAAGAGTTTTTACGTGGAAAACCCAAAAATGGGAAAAATCACGGGGCCTTGCCCAGTTGCAAATTTCCACTAGTGTTTTTGTAGATTACAAATGGCGGATTTCTTCCCACAAGTCGGGATAATCCAAATACAACTTGTCTCTTCCACGAAATTCACAAAATCCTGCGAATTTCCTGCGTTTCCTGAAAATCCGGCAGAGTTCCGGCGTGTCCAGGCGGCAGGAAAAACTCCGGCGGCGGTGGTCGAGGAGGTGAGGAATCTCCTATTCCCTTTCTCCTTCTCCTTCTCTTCTTCTTCTCTCTCTTCACTTGAGTCCCCTTGGTGTAGAATGAGGGCTCTATTTATAGTTTTTCTGGAGTGGCATAGCCCGTAAATAGGCGTGAGATCAAGGGCGAATTGGGAGTGGTTTGAATGGACGGCTGATATCGAATCCTTTGATCATGCACCGTTCGTTGGTCATTTGAAGGCCTTAATAATGTCGGAATTCGATGATCTTGGGCTCGTTGGATTCGTCTCGTCGAGCCGTTCGATTCGAGTATAAGCTCGTCAAAATCGGAGACCGTTTGGTTACTCAAATTGCGGTTTGAATCTTCCAACAGTGCTTTGAACGCTTGATTCGGACTCATTTGGGCTCGGATTGGGTTGATCTTGGTGTCGTTGGGTTCGTATTTCCAAGACGTTCAGTTTGACTGTAAGCTTGCTGAAATCGGAGTTCATATGCTCCCGAATTTAATTTTTGAAGTTTCCAACTAGGTTTTGCCTCGAGATTCGTGCCCGATCAAGATGATTTTTTGACGCCGTATCAGTTGCCCCCCTATTTTCGGACGTCAAAGCATTAGGAGTCTGAAAATATGTGTTTCGAAAATTTGTATCAGCCAGAACGCCGAAAATTGCGTTCCGAAATTAACATCTTGCTTGAACTACATCATAAAGGTCCCATTGAGTTTCAAAAGTATCAAAATCAAGCCCGGAACGTCGAAAAACGTGTCCGGGGACCCCAAAATTGTCCGAATTGGAGTCGTCGGGACGAAAAAATGGGCTCGGGACAAGCTGGGCAGCCGAACCGGCCGGACCGGCAAGCCGGCCGCCACCGCCACCGCCACCGCCAGCGGCAGGGACCGCGCGGCCGCACGGTCCGGCCCTCAGCCGCGCGCGATGGACAGCGCTCCGCGCCGGTCTCGCGAGCCCGCGCTTGGGCTCGCCCGCACCTGGGCTGTGCCAGCGCGTGGCTCTCCCGTGCCTGGGCTTGCTGCGGCTTGTCATGGCCGGCCGCGATCCGCTGTCTTTGACCGCGGATTGGTGAGCTGGCCGCGCGAAACGGCGCATCCGGTCGGCTGTACCTCCATTGTGGGCCCCTGTTTAGGTTAAAAATGACGTTTTTTGTCATTTTTAGGCCCAAAAAAATGTCAAAAAATTGCAAAAAAATTCTAAAAAATTTCTAAAAAAGGAAAATTCCGAAATTGGTATTAACTTCCCCCTTTTTCTCCAAAACCTATAAATAGGCCTCTCAAGTCTTTGAAGAATCTGCAACTTCTCTTTCTTTCTCCCTCCGGTTCTCTGGCGGCTGAGGCTTCCGCTATTTGCGAGTTGGGATACTCGAATAGCGCCCCTCTTCGCGCGCAGAAACCTACGGGATCTCCCCCTCCGGCTTACTGACGGCTGAGGCTTCCGTTATTTGCGAGTTTGGAATTTTTTCCTACTCAAATAGCGCCCCTCGTCGCGTGCAGAAGCCTACGAGATTTCTCCCTCCGGCTTACTGACGGCTGAGGCTTCCGTTATTTGCGAGTTTGGAATTTTTTCCTACTCAAATAGCGCCCCTTCGTCGCGTGCAGAAGCCTACGGGATTTCTCCCTCCGGCTTACTGACGGCTGAGGCTTCCGTTATTTGCGAGTTTGGAATTTTTTCCTACTCAAATAGCGCCCCTTGTCGCGTGCAGAAGCCTACGGGACTTCTTCCTGGTGGATTCCTGCGAGGCAAAAATGGGTGATCACACTTCTACCAAAGATGTGTCCGTCGTGGGAGATCGTCCTGATGCACGTTCAGAGGGCTCAAAGAAGTCTTCTAAGGCGAAAAAAGTCGATGACGTGATTTCTACTATTACAGAAGACTCCTTTATCTCTTTTAGGAAAAAGTACCATTTTCCTAATGATCTGGTGATGAGGGTTCCAGCAAGATCTGAGCGCGCCTGTTTCCCTCCTCGAGGATATGTGACGGTGTATGAGTTTAGCTTGAAAGCGGGGTTGCGATTTCCGCCACTGTCCGAACTGATTGACATTCTGGTGGCTTGTGAATTGAGTTTATCTCAATTCTCCTATCGGGCCATGTCGGTGGTGATGGGTTTGATTGCATTTTTTAGAGAACATGGAGCAGTGCTGTCTGTGGACTGCTTATCCCAGATAGGGCGTATTCACATCGATCCACAGGGTCGAATTTCTTTTAGGTCGAAGTGGTTGGAGGTTCGTACTCGGGAACCATCCAAAGATTGGATCAGTGATTTCTTCTTTGTGAAGAATGATTGGGGTCTCCAAGAGAAGTGGGGAACGTTGAAGGAGTTACCCATTCCTCTTCATCTAGGAGCGGATGACTTGTTGAGCATGTTAAAGCTTCCTACTACCGAAGCTCTTCGTTACGAGATGTTTTCTCTTAGCAAGTGCTTGGATGAGGAATATTTATTTAAGGTGGGAATATCCACTCATGCAGGGAGGTCAAGTGCACAGAAACTAAAGATATCCACAAAAGTCTCAGAAGTCCCGATAACCCAATCCAGGCGACCTGGAGGCGATGGAGACTCTCATACTCCGAAGAAGAAAAAGTCGAACGAAGTTTTTGCAGTTGGCGGCAAAGCCCCTCGCTTTTCTCCGTCCAGGATATACATCCCCGAGGAAGTGCTGAAGCATAAGTGCATCAGTCGTCGACGGCTCGAAGACTTGGTGAGTTGACCTTTTTTTCGTTTCTATCATTTTTTTGTATTTAATTCTGAGGATATACTTTTCACTTATCTTCTTCTTGCGCAGTTCCTTGAGGCGAACAAAATCTTGGATGTCTGGAACAATGAGTTTGTGAAGGTCAAATACCTCCAGGGAGAATACAAGAAGAAATATGGCGGTAGGGTGAAAGAAATGGAGTCAGTGGAGAGCCAGCTTGATGAATGCAGAACAGAATTGGCGAACAAGATTGCTTCATCGTCTTCTCAGAACGAATGGATGGATCGTTTGCATATTCAGCTAGTGGAGGCAGAGGCATTAAACAACCAACAACTGAAAAATATACAAGCCCTCGAGGCCGAGAATAAGAAACTTCTGGACAAATTGTTGGAGAAGGTAGCTCAATTGTCACCATCTTCAGCCGTAGAGGAGTTCAAAAGATCTATGGTTTTAAGATTTTTATTGAGGATCAAGTCCAGGAAGCTCGTGATTATTTTTACGACGTAGAGGTGAAGGCCTTAGAAGAGGAGCTTATGCAGGATGGTTTCATCAAAGGCTTTATGAAGGGTGTTCGTGCTGTGAAACGCAGAAACGGAGGGGACATCGAGGGGTTGACCCCGAGCCAAGCTTCTGGTGATCCTTCTCCAGATTCCGACGGCGAAGAGTTGGAGAGTGAAAGGCAAAGGATCTTTTCGTTGGAAGAGGATGACGAGGATGATCTTGAGATTCTGTAGAATTATTTTGATGCTTTCCGTGTCGCTTTTATTTTTGTTGCGATGATTGTTCGTGTGTTGCTGCTGTTCGTGTGTTGCTATTTTTGGATGCTGTACTTGATGTTCGTGGGTTTTTATATATATAAAAAAGACAAATTTTTCTTCTTTATATACGTCAACTCCTGGGTTGAGGAAGTCTTTCTAATCTGCATGAATGTGGGAGATATCCGCTTTGGGATACTCTGACCTATCCGAGGTTGTTAATCAAAGCATTTGCTTGATGATTTGAACCTGTGTGGAAGAGGTCGGACTGGATCCCCCTGGGATTAGTCGTGTATTGATTGAGATACAACATAGGTTGTGTATTTCTCGAACCATAAGAGGAAGCTCAGAATAGAAGAGACAATGCGATGATAAAGCAAACATCACATCACTGTATTATATAAAAAATAGCAAGATAATTCCCTATTAAACTTAGGGATACAAAAACAAGTGTTCTTCTACACCAACGTACAAAAAACATTAAAGAAAATAGCATACATAGCTATAAAGCAAAACGAAAGTTACGAACGACATTACACATAACAAGCAGTGACATCAATCTACTACTGATAGTATTTGCGAAGGTTGTCCACATTCCAGGTTCGGGGAAGCATTTTTTTCCATTCGCGTCTTTTTAACTTGAAGGTTCCGGGCTTGACCATAGCCGCTACCAAATAAGGACCTTCCCATAAGGGGGAGAGCTTGTTACGTTGAGGGCCTTTTCCAGCAGCTTCAAGGCTCCGCAGAACTAAATCTCCAATGGAGATAGTTCGAGGCTTTATCCTTCGATTGTAGTGACGAGCGATCCGTTGTTGGTATGCAGCGGTCTTGAGTGAGGCTATATCTCTTGCCTCGGGGAGGAGGTCTAAATTCGTCCTGAGTTCTTCCTCATTCTTGCTGAAGTCGAAGGTCTGAACTCTATTGCTCGGGACCCCTATGTCTACCGGTATGACTGCTTCTGTGCCGAAACAGAGGTTAAATGGAGTCTCTCCTGTAGGTGTTATGGCCGTGGTGCGGTAAGCCCATAGGACACTCGGGAGTTCTTCAACCCACTGCCCCCCAGCCTTCCCTAGGCGTGTCTTCAGCCCTTTTAGAATTATTCGGTTTGTGACTTCTGTTTGCCCATTCGTTTGAGGATGGGCAACAGCTGTGTGGACAAGCTGAATGTGAAAGTCCTTACAAAAAGACGTAAAGACTTTTCCGGTAAACTGAGTTCCATTGTCGGTGATGATTTTGGCTGGAATACCGAAACGAAAAATTATATTCTTCCATAAGAATTGTTTGGCGTTCGCTTCAGTGATCTTTGCTAAGGGCTCTGCCTCCACCCATTTTGTAAAATAGTCTACAGCCAGGATGATGAATTTTCGTTGTCCTATGGCTATAGGGAAAGGCCCCATTATGTCGATTCCCCACTAGGAGAAAGGCCAGGGACTTTGAAGAGATGCAAGTTCTAGAGCTAGAGTGTGGGTGAGGTTGGAATGCAATTGGCAGTTCACGCACTTTCGTGTAAACTCAAGCGCGTCTTGTTTCATTGTAGGCCAATAGAACCCCTGCCTCATGATCTTATAGGCCAAAGCTCTTCCCCCCAGGTGCTCGCCACATACTCCGGAATGTACTTCCCGAAGCGCATAATCGATTTCTAAAGGTGGGAGACACTTCAGATATGGCCCGGTGAAAGCGCGCTTGTATAATTCATCACCAATAATGGTGAATTTTGCTGCTCGTCTTCGAAGTCTCGTTGCAGCCATGGGTTCTTCAGGCAGTATCCCATTTTGTAAGAAAGACAAAATAGGATTGATCCAAGACTCCTCCCCTGTTTCGTTGATCGATTGTATAACCCATGGACCTTGAATGCTAGGAAAGTGGATTTCCTCAACATGTTTCCTCCTGTAGATGTCCGCTGTCGTTGATGTCGCAAGCTTTGAAAGAGCATCTGCTCTCGCATTTTGTTCTCGGAGAATGTGTATGATCTGATATTCTCCTATTCGGGTGAGAAGCATTTTTGCGATCTTACAATATTCAGCCAGTTGGGAATTGTGGATCTCAAATTTTCCCTCTACTTGGGATGCAACTAATTGCAAATCGGTGTGGACTACCAGATTCTGTACTTCACAATCGATTGCTAGCTTTAGCCCAGCAATAAGAGCTTCATATTCTGCCACGTTATTTGTTGCTGGGAACTTGAGTCGGAGTCCATACTCAAGAGTAATCTTCTGCGGAGATATTAGTAGAATTCCAGCTCCCGCGCCAGAACTTCCCGAGGATCCATCAACATACAATATCCAACGCGGAGGAGAGGGCAAAGTATTTGGTTGGACATCAGATGCTGGGACGGTGCATTCAACCACAAAATCTGCGAGTGCTTGACATTTTATATCGGGTCTAGGCAAGTAGTGAATGTCGAATTCTCCAAGTTCTACGGACCACTTGACGAGCCTACCCGATGCTTCCGGTTTTTTCAGAATACTCTTTAGCGGCAGATTCGTGTAAACTCTTATTGAGTGGGCTTGGAAATAGGGACGTAGTTTTCTGGCGGAATAAACCAATGCCAATGCTGTCTTATCTGCTAAGGGATAACGCCCTTCTGTCTCAGATAGGATTTTACTGACATAATAAACAGGGCGTTGTGTAGCATTTTCTTCCCATACTAGGACGGAACTGATGGCTTGGGCTGAGATAGCTATGTATAAATACAACTTTTCTCCTGACGTTGGTTTGGAAAGTAATGGCGGGGAGGCCAAATATTTTCGCAGTTGTTCGAAGGCCTCTTGGCATTCGTCTGTCCACTGAAAACCAGAGTTGCAGGCACCTCTGAGTATTTTGAAGAAAGGGAGATATTTGTCTCCTGAATGCGCCAGGAAGCATGACAATGCTGCAATCCTCCCGTTCAGCCTTTGGACTTCCTTGATGTTTTTCGGGGGCACCATATCTCTTAATGCCTTGATCTTTTCGGGATTGGCTTCAATTCCTCTGTGGGTTACCATAAAACCCAAAAATTTTCCAGAAGCAACTCCGAAGGCGCATTTGGTGGGGTTGAGTCGCATATTATAACTCCTCAGCAGACAGAAGCATTGCTCCAAGTCGGAAATATGTTGAGATTTTTTGAGACTCTTAACCAACATGTCATCGACATATACCTCCATGTTATGCCCAATAAGGGTTTTGAAGATTTTATTCATGAGGCGTTGGTAAGTCGCTCCAGCATTCTTCAGCCCGAAGGGCATTACCCGATAACAGTACAGTCCTTTGTCTGTTTGAAATGTTATTGCTTCTTCATCGATTGGATTCATCTTGTTTTGATTGTAGCCAGAATAGGCGTCCATGAAACTTAACATTTGGTGACCAGAAGTGGTATCGACTAATTGGTCGATACGTGGAAGGGGAAAGCTGTCTTTCGGGCTGGCCTTGTTGAGGTCAGTATAATCTATGCACATTCTCCATGCACCGCTTCCTTTTCTAACCAAGACGACGTTTGTCAGCCAGTTAGGATGATGCACTTCTCGTATGAATCTGGCTTTTAAAAGTTTGTCCACCTCTTGTTCGATTGCCTGCTGACGATCTGGCGCGAAATTTCGCTTCTTCTGGATGATTGGTTTGTTTGCAGGATTGACCTTAAGGGAATGCACAATTACTTCAGGGTCAATTCCAGGCATATCCGCCGGACTCCATGCAAAAACATCCTGATTTTCTCGTAGAAAATCTGTAAATATTTTCTTCTCGTCTTCTGAGAGAAGCGACCCAATTTGCACCGTCTTTTGAGGGTGTTCTTCAGAGATAGATATAGTGGTGAGTTCTTCTACTGGTGAGGCTCTCTGAGGTATATCCTCGCTTCGGAGATCGAAATCCTCTATGCTTAAAGTATCGGCCGGGTGTGTTCTGACCTGCCTGAGATAGCAGGTTTGCGCTGCTTGCTGATCGCCGCGTACCACACACTGATTCCTGTTGGAGTATGGAACTTCAACTTGAGGTGAGGGATAGAGGTGACAATCCCGAAAATTGATTGGAGCGGCCTTCCAAAGATAGCGTTATAAGCTGATTCAGACTTTACAACAATAAACTGAACGGAGTGTGTGGATTGCCGAGGAAATTCTCCAAGTACAACTGGGAGACTAATTATCCCTTCTACTCGTACAGGTCGATTATCGAACCCGTATAGAGGGCCTGCAGCGGGCTGGAGTTTTTCTCTTGTGAGTCCCATGTTGAGGAAGGTAGAGTAGAATAAGACATCCAAAGAGCTGCCGTTGTCTACAAGAATCCTCTTAACGTTGTAGCACGGGTCACCTATGCCTGCATTTATAACAAGTGGATCCTGGTGAGGGGTTTTTACTCCCTCCAAGTCAGAATCATCAAAAGTGATGGAGTGATCTACACGAGCTTTCTTTGGAGTTGGGGTTTTGTCCACAGCCAGAAAGATTTTATCGGATAGCAGAGGGCCTCCAGCTATTGTCTCAATTTCTCCGACTGCGATTCGGTTGTTTACTGGTGGCCTCTGCTGTCGTTCTTTCCCCCCAGTGGGACGAATTTCCTCTCGGGGAGGGGGATTCTGAATAAATTGGCTGAGATAACCTTGGCGGATAAGCCTTTCAATCTCTTCCTTTAGTTGTCTGCAAGCTTCGGTAGTGTGACCACGGCTTCGATGGAAATGACAGTATTGATTCTGATTTCCTGTATTTGGTTTCAAGGGATGTGGCCACTTTACCGTATCCTGATCCCGAACAGCCATTAGCACATTTGTTCGAGAAGTGTTGAGAGTAGTGTATTCTTTCTCTTGTCGAGGTTCTCGTCGCGGCAAGAGAGGCCTCGGGGGTAGATTATTCTTTCCTTGTTTCTTTCGTTGCGAGGAGGAATTATCCGTTCCTGGTGCTCCCTTGCGTTTTCCAGTAGATTGTTCGAACTGTTTCCTATGGGCGTTTATAGCCTCATCTGCCGAGATTTGTGCTTCCACCCGGTGAATTAAATCGGCATATGATGGAACGGTGTCACGCATGAGTGCCGAATAGAACGGGCCAGGGCGAAGACCTCCAAGGAAGACTCCCCTTAATAGTTCGGGATCTACTCCCGGGATTTGTCGAGCTTCAGTGGAGAATCGCTGAAAATACTCCTTTAAAGATTCTCCTTCATTTTGGCGGATTCCAGAGAGGTGGGAGGAATCCTTAGCAATTCTTTGATTGGCTACGAATTGCTCGACAAAAGCTTTCGCTAATTTCACAAAGGAAGGGATTGTTCCTGATGGAAGCGAGTAGAACCATGTGCGAGCCTGTCCTTTGAGAGTGGCAGGAAAGACTTGGCAGAGGAGAGCAACCGAAGCTCGCTGAATGTGCATAATGGTTCTGTAGTGGTCAATATGCTCGTATGGGTCGGACGTCCCATCGTAAGACTCGACGCTAGGTAGCTTAAATCTTGCCTGAATTGGGTGTTGCAGTATGGCCTCAGTTAGAGGTGAAGATTCCTGAAAGTCTCTCTGTCGGAGAGTTTGTCTCGTATCTCCTTGGGGGAATTCTTCCCTTACTAATTTTCGCAGTTCGTGGCGCAGGGCGTCGTGAGGGAGTTATGCTCCATGTGGTTGAGCAGAGTTTTCAGGGAGATCTGGGAGGATGCGAGGCTGTCGAATCGAAGGTGGAGGATGTGTAGAACTTGTCGTATCTGCAAGTTCGTTATCCTGTCGAGACTGGGGAAATCTTCTAAGTGGGGGGAGATGAACTTCTGCTCGAGGATGTTCGAATTGGACATCCTGCACCCGTGGTGGATTTTGGGGGAGGAAGACTTCCTCCTGCTGTGCTAATCCAGGCCGTCGATTCTCCCGAAGGAGTTGAAGAATTTCGTTCTGTGATTCTTCCATTTTCCGAATCCTTTCTTCCAAAGAAGGCCCTGACGACCTTTCACCGGCAGCATTTTGCCCCCCGGGGTGCAAAGATACTGAGATTGGTCGTCTATGGTTAATTCGGACTCATTTGGGCTCGAATTGGGTTGATCTTGGTGTCGTTGGGTTCGTATTTCCGAGACGTTCAGTTTGACTGTAAGCTTGCTGAAATCGGAGTTCATATGCTCCCGAATTTAATTTTTGAAGTTTCCAACTAGGTTTTTCCTCGAGATTCGTGCCCGATCAAGATGATTTTTTGACGCCGTATCACATATAAACTTTTCTTTGGTGATATCCAATTTGCCCTTGCAGAGAGTAGGTCAGCAGCGCAGGGAAAAAAAAAAGAAAATTTACTTAAAATTTCTTAGAAAGCACATGATAGCAATGCATCTGCACAAAAAACACCCAATAAACACATTTCACAGTTCACAAATTCTTAATCTTTAAACAAACAAACAATATTTTTTGAGAAACCAATAACCTCAACAAGAAATAACAACAATAAATTAAGAATTAAAAAAAACAATGCAAATGAATTGAAAATCATAAATTTGTTGAAAATCATATTGCATTGAAATTGTGATGTAGGATGCAAGAAATCTTAAAAGTCTAGGGTTCATGTTACAACTGGATGATGCAATGTAGAAGGCACACAAAGCAGATTTAAAATTCATAGTTCTAAGAACCACAATCAAAGAATTTCAGCAACAAAACAGCCACTAAAAATGCAAAATACGATTGGAATTAGGACTTAGCTCCCTACAAGATCATAATCGGAAGACCCTACAAGAACCGGGCAATAAGAGACTGAAAGTTACTATAGGAGCCAACTCAGGAGTTTACAGATATCGCCACCGATTAAAAAAAACGCCAGGAATTAAAATAGAGCCATTGAACTGAATAGCAAATCAATGGCAGAATCAGTCAACAAAGCAACCAAAACTATGAAATCATGGTTGAATGTTGAATCAAACCACAAAACAACTAAGGCATGGAATTATAACATATCATATTCTCATAGGCATCATCATAGACAAGTTTCCTAACAAAAAAACCTCATAAATAGAATTAACAAGATAAAACAACTAAAAAAAAATAGTTTGCTAATTTGTTCATCATAATGCACAAGAATTCAACTTTTGATTAGTGTAGAACTTCACATTTCTATCAAATGATAAATGACATTACAAAATCTAAGGATCCTAATGTAACAATATGATGCAATGCAAACAATCTAACAAAACAATTTTAGTCATTGGCATTTCCAAAGATGCCAGCATGGTTGCAAAACAAACAAACATAGAAGATTGGAAAGGAAGAGCGCCTCATATCACAAGGGTTCAATATGACAAAAAGTTAACTTGTTCAATCAATTTTATCAGAGCATTGGTACTCTGTGTCAATTAATATCCCCAGCATTTTCATAAAAAAGTACTAGCATTAAGTGATCCAAACGACATTCTGCAAAAAGTGGGAACCGATATTGGATGCTTTATCCCAATCAGTCAGGTTAATTTCTCATTATAGAAGAGAACTAGTATTACCTTGGCAAAAAGGGGGCAAAATGGAGTTCGATTGGAGATGAATGACGGCATTTTTTAGTTTCACGGCAATTTGGAGTGAAAAATGAGATTTTCGGTTGGAGATGCCCTTAGGAGCATACATAAGGTTTCACGTAAGTGAATATATACACGAGATGAACAGCTCAATACTCATTCATGTAAGAGTTTATATTTATTTCTCTATATGATTGATCAAACTTAAACAAAATTTTAAAAACTCATCAAATAAATAAATAAACTTGAATACTACTTTATTTGTTCATTTATGTTTGTGACTATGCACATTTATTGTTTAACAAATAGCTCACTAAGAACTCAATAAAATGTTCATTTGATGATGGCCTAATTGCTCATCTGATAACTTATTGTATACTCTTGTATTAATTTTTTCATCTCACATGCTTTAAAAATTAAGTATATTATTAAATGTATATATATGATAAATATATTAAATAAATAGCTAGATATATAGATTAA
Organism: Dendrobium officinale; assembly: GCA_019514585.1. Classification (NCBI taxonomy): domain Eukaryota; kingdom Viridiplantae; phylum Streptophyta; class Magnoliopsida; order Asparagales; family Orchidaceae; genus Dendrobium; species Dendrobium officinale. The sequence goes on from CM033697.1 coordinate 3,035,373, forward strand.
AAACTTTCTTATTGATATTTAAACTTTACCAAATAATTTAAGTAATATTCTAATAAATTATGCCAATTTAGTTCATGACTTCTATATCATATTATGAGCATATAATAGTCATTTAATTACACAAATTAAATCACATTAGATAACAATTTTCAGAAAATATAATGATAAGTTCAATAATAATAATTTCCATCTATTCAAAAGCAAAAAGAAAATCAAATACATAATAATGAAGTGATGAAAGAATATTTAAAAGTAAAAAATACTTCCGAGATTGAGTGACTAACTAGAGACCAAGAGGTGTAGCCGTGTAGGTGGTATGAAACAAGAGAGAGCATGAAGATATGACATTGAGAAACATCCTCAAGAAGAAGTTTATAAGCAATAAGCTACTAGCGCCAACAACAAGAACAAGTGATAAGCATATAAGAAAACTAGTGGCTAAGAAAGGGTGAAAAGAAGAACATCCAAAAAATACCTAGTTCCGATGGGAGAAAATATAGAAACAAGGAACTTTGACTCAACGAGTAAAAAAAAAAATATTAAGTAAATGTTTGTGCTCAATTATTACAGTAGATGTTGAACTAAAACATGAAATATAAATAGGATTTCATTTTGAGTAAGAGCGAAGCACAAAATGCTATAATGTGAAATGAAGAAACCGAGCGACAAGCGTGCTTTAGTGTGAGCTTATACTTCCCAACCGAATATGCTTTTAATAACAGTTGCTAGAGAACACAAACAAAGATGCTATATTATACCCTCAAAAAATACATTATAGTTTACAAGAGCACATAAAGTGTAATAAACAATAAATTACAAACTTAAAAAATATATCATGTAGTGCATATCTTTTTCTCCTACTTCCAGGCTAATATGCTTATGGTATCCAACATTTTTTAAAAATTTATAAGAGGATTTATGCATCGTAAAAGGCATCTGTGAATAGTCCAACTATTTTACAGAAATAAAAACAAGTACAGAACTCTTTTAGAAATAATCACCAATCAAAACTAGAAATGAACAGAAATACTAACTATTTGAGGTAATTAAAAGAAAATCTCACAATATATGGCACAGATCATTTCGAACTATGAAGAAAATGAAATTATGCATCTGGCTGTTTGTTCTGTAAAAATCGATGTATTTCGGCATAAAATAAAAACAATTGCATAAAGGACATACAGTCATACACCAAGTTTTTTACTAAATCACCTGCGGAAAAGGTAAATGGATCAATGTTCCTTCCGAGCCATCATTTGAAATACTCCTGCAAAAATCAGCATGTGCTACACTAAAATCTTCTGCCATGAGGACAAACCAGTAGATAAGATTGGAAAGCAAACTACCCAATGATATAAAATCTCTTGTCATCTCTGACCAGTCGAATAGGCTGCAAACCACCATTATTTAAAGGAAATAGATACCACCTATACACAAAATATACTCTTTCTTTAACAAATTAAAAGAATAAATAGAATGCTCGAAATAAATATCAGTATTATTACGAAAGGAAAACATACTCTCCACCAAGAGCTCGTTCCAAGGCGTCATCATCTTCAAACCACTTTTGTAATTGGTCGCTTGCCTTAATGATTCAGAACAACTCAGAATTACAATTTCTTAAAGCAACTGACATAATGTGCAATATGATTTCTTGTAAAGAAAAAGTGAGGATTCAAAAATCATAAATTACCTAAAATCAACACCTAATATTCTTTAAATGTAAACAGATAATAATAAAGTTTAGGTTTAATTGATAACAAAAAGATCATAAGCATCAGTGAATTAAAGCAGGATTTTGAAATAAATAAAACAAGGGAACAAAATAATTCATTCCCACAAAATTTAAGTTTCACAGTATCCCAAAATCAAATTGTTACTTCTTTCTAAGCAAGATAGAATTATGAAAGACTATAAATATTCTGTTAATTTATTAAATCTAGTAAAAAGAGAAATATTATCTATTCATTTGTCCTTAAATGGACACGCCAAATCAAAAAAATAATAGCTCACTCGCCTACAGATTAACTACAGTTAATAACTAAAAATTATATGTTAAAACTAGCTATGGTAGCGTTTCCTGAAGGTTAGAAGTGTTTTGTACTTATAAAATTATCCCAGCTCCTTATGCATGATTTTTTGTCACTGAAATTCAAAACGTACCTTGTCAGAGAGGCGGCAGGTAGGTGATCTTCCTTCAAGTTTTGAGCTGTAGAAAGCATTTTTTAAGTTAAATTTGAAACTCAAATGCTTGAGTAATGGGTAATAATCAGAAACCGGTTAAGCCGGAAAGGAGAAAACAAAAGAATGAGCAGTGAGATGGCCACATAATGCATTAGTTAGAAAGCCCTCCAATTAAGGTATGATTACTGTCTAATCGGCCAGTTCTCCTAATCAATATAATTAAATTTTTAACAGAAACTATGATATACAGGAAGATATGGAAACCAAATCAACTATTGCATCCAATATATAATTCTATTTTTTGTTCAACTTATGAAAGGAATAATAAGAATTTCACCAGAAATATTCTTGGGCTTAGAAGAATTACTAATTGGATGCTGATTGAAGAAGAGTTGGAACCCGATGAAATATATGATGAGGCTTTCTGGGGTAGAAAGGCTTCTCCTAAAGATAATAAAGATCACTATGACAACATCGATGGAGCAGAAGATATTGATCATATGGTTGTCGAAGTCGTGCAAATGGTGGATCATACATTCGATCAGCCTATTCAAAAGATGTATGCTCGCACGAATGCAATCTCAAATCTATAGAATTAAAAGCAGGCAAGAGGTAACCAAGAACAAACAACACCTATGAATAGAACACCTCAACCACAACACGAGGCTGAAGAGGCCGAAAAGACTTCTGAAGTTGTCATAAGATTACAAAGAGAGGTGCAATCTCATATACAGAAGAAAAACCAGGAAATTAACCAGCTCCATGTTCGTCTTGATGAAATAAGTGGAATGATAAAAGAACAATTTGGACAGCTTAGCCTAGTAGTTGCAGTTGGACGACAACAAGCAGTGAAATCTCTTGGGATCTGTCAATCCAATATTGGATATAGGAGGCACCCAAGCTATTCTCTCCGATGTTCTAGTTACTCGGGAAAGTGAATTAGAAACTCTACAAGAGCCAGCATTAGCAGTCCATAAAGAAGATGGAATTGTAAGGCCCAAACTGAAAATCTTATTAATCAAAAGGTTAAGACAATCATCACTTCTGAAACTGTTGAGGTCTCAATGGGCAAAGGTCGAGCATACCCCACTGAATATGATTTTGTACAATACCCAAAAGAATAATTTGTACCAAAGTTTACACATTCTCTGGCACTAAAAATCCCATACAACATTTGGTTCAATTCAAAGCTACTTGTGGTAATACTTAAAGGAATAATGTCTTATTACTTTGCCAATTTGTTAGCAGCTTCACCAGTACAGTCTTCGAATGGTATGCTGAGTTACCCAATGACTCAATCAAAACATTTGCAAAGCCAGAGACAATGCTTGCTAAAAGATTTGTGAGTGCCACAAAGAAAGTGACTGTATCGCTCTTGAAAGAAGAAAGGGTGAGTCTCTTACTAAATATATCACAAGATGGTGGAATCTTAGCATAAGATGTGAGCAACAACTCACTGAAAAATATGCTGTGGAACTTCTCATATGGAACGTTGATGACCAAATGGTTCCTTATCTACTAACGGTTAACTCCTAAAAGGAGTAATAAGCCCAAACAAAACAAACTAATGGGCAATTCCTAAAAGGAGCAATAAGCCCCAAACAAAACAAAGTGAAATGTTTATTGTTTCTTTTAGGAGTTGCCAGTTAATTTATTTAGAATGGAGTTTATTGCTCCATTTAGGAGTTGCCTGTTAGTTTGTTTTATTTGGAGCTTATTGCTCCCTTTAAGGGTTGCCCATTAGTTTGTTTTGTTTGGGACTGATTGCTCCTATTAGGAATTGCCTGTTAGTTTGTTTTGTTTGGAGTTTATTATTTCTTTTAGGAGTTGCCCATTAGTTTGCTTAGGATGGGGCTTATTGCTCCCTTTAGGAATTACCCGTTAATTTGTTTAGGATGGAGCTAATTGCTTCCTTTAGGAGTTGCATGTTAGTTTATTTTGTTAGGGGGTTATTGCTCCTTTTAGGAGCTGACCGTTAGTTTGTTTGGAGGATGGGGCTTATATCCATTGGAAAATCTAGAAATTGATTTATACAACTGTTACGAATTCTTTTGCTTAAGAATTTCAAATTGATAATTTATTCATTGAAAGAGTTATACAGCTTGTGATTAACTCTTTTATATTTTGGAATAATAGGGCGTAAGTATTTAGTTTCAACTTTCATCTTTTAAGATCAACTAATTGAGTCGAGGTTGTTTGCTTTTGCTTCTATTTAGTAAACAAAAAAAAAAATGCAAATAAACCTACATAGGTTCAGTAAACCTAAGATTCCTTTGGTTAATTATATATATACCTGCAATTTTTTATAACCTTTTTTTTATTCAAGGTTCTAACATAACTTATGTTTCATTTGCAAGTATCATAGAGAAGGATCAGCTGAAGGCTAAGAGTTTGACTATTATGTGATGTGAAACATTCAAGAATTGCACATGAAATTCATTAAGAATCACAAAGTTTACCAAAGTAAGATTAGGCCTTTCGTAAATTAAGATTCAAGCATTTTCCATTGATGAAATGTTATGATAAGCAGTTTCAAGCTAGTATTTAGGCACAATTAATGATGAATCTCCAAAAGTTCACAACAAAGCAAATGCGGAAAATTAATAAAATCCCACGACTAATGTTTAGAAATTTCACAATGAGTACCTTGATCACTCACACTCAATTCGGGTTAGCGGGAGAAGGCCCTTAGCAAACTCAACGATGCCACGAAGATGGTGGCCACACCAATGGCCTTTAGCCACGGAGAGGTTGACGGTGACGAGGAGGGCGTGAATGCTTGGCTTTCGAGGCTCCAAGTGTGCTTTGAAAGTTGTCGGTCGTAGATGCTTGCAAGGATCGGGACGACTCTCTCCAAGTACTCTTTCACGGTGGTTTCGTCTTCAAATCCTACGTCGAAGCACGGAGACCGTAGGATGTTAATGCTTCCGTCGGCGTTGAAGACTAATCCCCACTCAAACTCCGGATTCGCCATACATACTTGATGTTGAGGAATTCTTCCGATGGGAAGGGAGCTTGGAGGCGGTGAGGGAGAGTCCTTGAGTTGAAAGGAGGAGGGGGAGGTGGGGAGGGGAGCCAGCGGGATTTCCAAGGGGAAAAGGGGAGTTCGGCCACGGTTGGGAGAGGGGGTGATGTATGGTGGAGAGGAATTTAGGTAGGGTGAATGAAGCAAGAGATTTACTTAAATCTGAAATTAATTTCAGGTTTTAGTAAATTTGGAGGGAATTACTTAAAGAGAATTTCAAATTCAAACAAAGTAATTAGGGCTTTAATGAGCCATTAATGGGGCTCATCAAAGGGGGTGGCCGGCGGCTATTATAGGGAGAGAGGGGTTTTAAAATTCTTAAAACTGAAAGTTAATTTCAGTTTTAAGTAAATGAGGAGGGAAAGATTTTGAAATCAAATTATGATTTCAAAAACGGTCATGGCATTAAATACACCATTAATGGGGAATTTCTACATGGGTGGCCGGCGGCTTGCATAGGGGAAGGGGGAGAGAAATTCAAGGGAGAAGGGTTCCAAATTAGGGTGATGATGTGGCAAGTGACCTCATAATTCCAATCCAAATTAAATTGAAACTAAATCTCCTCATGAAAACATTCCTAAATTGGATTTCCAAATTAGGAAAGAATTCAAAATTTGAAAATTCAAATTTCAAATTTGAACCTTGTGGATGGAAGGGGTCGGGTGGATGAAGGGGGCGTCACCGGCAAGGTGGCCGGCCGGAATTTGGGTGACGGTCGGCGGCGGGTTCCTCACAGGGGCGGCGGCAATATGGGGAGAGGGATTTCTTGTGGAGGAGAGGGAAAGGAGATGGATGGGAGCACGATTGAGAAGATAGAAAATTCTAACCACGAATCGAGGACTCTTCCAACGATTGGTGGGCCTTGCGATTTGCTCCCCTTGGAGCTCTCTCTCTCTTTTCTTCAAGCTCTCATGCAAGAAGACAAAGAAGAACAAAGTGTATTTTCATTTCAATCATCATTAACCATAATACAACATGAAATGACCTATATATAGGTCCCAACACAAAAGAAAATACAATGACTCTATTGCCCTCGGGGCTACACTCATGACTCAGCTTATACTAAGGGTACAATAGGAAATAAAAGAAAAATGCATAAAAGAAATACATAAATAACTAGAAATATAAACTCTAAATCGCGGCCGTCGATCTGCGCTGTCTACGGCGATACACATGTCTGAACCTCTGGTCGATGTCCACATCATTATGATTACAAATTAGACAGTTGAGTCATCTAATAGAACCTTCTTTTAGTGCAAAGACTTCTTATTTTAGGAGTTTAATGTTTTAGCATAGCTTTGTTACTATTTTCGTCACTCTTTTTTACTTAAAGCAATATATCATTTATTAACCCTATAATAATAATACTGTTCGAATGGATTGATAAATAAATAAAAAGGCACTTACATTAATAATCAATTAATTAATTAAAAATATTTTTAATAAAAATATCTACATAATTTGAGATAAAATTAGATTTACCCCCTCAAATTTGAAATCATTTTCTTGCTCAAAAATATAAAATTTTAATTATAAATAATTTTTTTAGAGAATTCCTCAAAATATTTAAAATCAGTTGAAATAAAAAATTATTTATTTTACATTTTTTAAAATTAAAAAATAACAATTTTGTCTGAATTAATTATGTGAGGATCCTTTGTCATTTTTAAATTTCAATAACCTCTTGCCATCCGACCCCCTATGTAGGAGGTGTCAGGTAGGCACTTACCTTTATTCATCATGGTCGGATCAAAGATAAGACAGCGCAGGATCTTCTAATTTATTCTTTCATGGCCGGATCAAAGATACAACGGACGCAGGGCTTTGCTATCTTTTTGTATGTGTGGAATTTAGTTATAATAATTTTCATCTAATTGAGCGGCAAATTGCTAATTATGTGCTATCAAAGTTGCACAAAGTTGAATGAGCGCTAGTGTCGGAGTCATGGGACAGGTCGGAGTCACAGGATCGGGGCGAATTGCATGCTCTGATGAAGGTCACGAGTTATTACGGGACCTAGGGACGAGTTAGGGGTGCGATCGTGTAAGACGCGATCAAGCCGCAAGTGGGAGACGTGGCGTGGGTCCGAGTAGGACGGGTCGCAGGATGCGACCTGGCCAGAATAAAGACAAATAAGTTATTTGAAATAACCATTGCTTTAAACCAACCGTCTCATTATACCATCTCACAAATTACTATTATAGATATTTTGTATGATTTATTTCAAAAGAAGCTGCAAATAACACAAATATCTACATATATCCCACAAGAAAAAACAAAAGAATGAAATACTGAAAGAAAATATTAGCTTATAACGAACCTGTTGCCACCTAGGACCCAACTTAGCATTAAAGGCATCGCATATTTGATGATAAATCTGCCACCAACTCTCCCAGGATGTGGTATTTTTAATTTTGTCAAGAACTACCGAAGTGCCATTCACCCAGTAAACCTAGTTAGAGATTTTGAAAAGTAGCCCAAAGGAAAATTACAATTTAAGGTAAAAAGCAATCCGTATCATACCGACAAAGGTCCAAGCCCTACACCCAAATATGGCCTATAAGTAGAAGCCATGATTGCAGCCATTCTCGCCATTCCATAAATTACAGCCACACGAAGTCTTCTTTCCTTCTCATATCTGTAAGCACATATTACAAAATGCCACTGATTCTATTAACAGAACGCACAAGAGATAATCAAATCTAGAATTGCCTCTGGCTCATAAATTTCGAAAACAAATAAAGTCTAACTAGGGTACGTTTGATTTGTGGGACTTATAGGAAAAGCAAATTCATGGTATTTCAAAATTTCACATTTGGTGTTCGGTTTCAATGTAATTATTAGATAATTGGATGCGATTAAGATTTCATTTGGGACAGCTTTTGTGCTGCTTCGGAAAACGGCTGTCTAGTGTAAGATTTTTTTAATTCAATAAATTTTGGTACTAGAAAATTGTTTTAGAAAGCAACAAAAAAGCTGTCCAAACGACCCCTAAATGCATTCTTCCTTTGAAAATCCATTGCCCAACCTTACTCAAAATGGGAAATAAAAAATTACTAGATCTCGGCAAATGCTCGCATGTATCTTGTCATCAGAAATAAAAACTAAATGTCCCATCAACCAAACAAAAACAACAACAAGCCTTTATCCCATTATGTGAGAACGGTTACATAAATTATTTTTCTTCATTGTGTCTCATCAAACAAACAACAAAGAAAAATATTTTTCACTTGAGTTTCTCAAACAAACAAACTATTAAAAACTAATTTCAATTCGATTCCTTTACCATTTTCATTTTCATTCCCTCTCTTTTAATTCTCACAAACCTAACAAAGCCTAATGGTATTATCCTATTCTCAACATTTTTCCCGAATGCCAGAAAAGAAAATTAATGTAATGAAAGTTGTGTATTTTAAACCATAAAACACGGGGATATAATTTCCCTAAGAGAATGCAAGACGGATGAACCAGATCAATCATAAGGCTACCACACTAAAATTAGAACTAGTTTGAATTTCAACTTCTTTAGAAGTTCTGTTTTTTTTTTTCATAAATGTAGTATCCAAGCATTGAGAACTTAAATTGCAAGTTCTAGAATGCAGAACTTTGCAACACCATTAGAAAACAAAGACGCTTACCGTTTTAGAGAAGATTTTATATCCACGGGTTTTCTGCTCTGAATGCTTTTTTTCCAAGCTTTCTCAAGTTCAAGTGCAAGCTGGTAGCTATCCTACAATGGCAATAAAAAGTTAGGGTAAAACATGACCTTAAATTTTAATGTAGGATTGTTCTTACATTAAAATATAAGATAATTTATCCATTCATAGGAGCTAGAAGGGGAAAAAATGCACGAAACATACCTCAATAGCCATGCAGCCACCCTGGCCCATGTTTGGCTGCATTGCATGAACAGAATCCCCAAGCAATGTCACACGCCCTTTTCCCCAAGTAAAGATTGGGATGCGATCATAAATGTCACGTCTAAGAATGGCTTCCTCGTCGGTTGCATTTATCAAATCAATAACATTATCACACCACCCATTAAATATCTTGAGAAGTACTTCCTTTTTACCTGACATAAGAATCTTGCATGATAAATTAGTATTCATAGAGTAAAACGAAGATGAACTCAAACTTTTTAATGTTTATAGATGATGAGCCTAACAATAAAAAAAGCTATAGGTGTGGATAGAATGATAGATAACCGCATAATGTAGTTTATTTTAAAAATATTGCCAGATATATTGAATACTTAATACTGCCATTCTAGATAATTTCCTTTTTGACACCAACGGACATACGTTCATGAATTCAAGTCTTTTACTTCTATTGTCATTTGCTTATTGAAGACTGAAAATGGAAACATTATGATGTGAAACCAGGAATTGAATTTCAGAAACTTTAATAAAAGTTGTTAAAATAATGAAAGTTCAATCTCAATGTTTTTCTTAAGTGAAATTTCAAAAGAGATCTTAGAATTCTAACCAGGTCTAGGCAAGTTACTACCGCTAAATTAGCAAGATCTATAAAATAACGACAACAATAAATAGTAAAGCAAATGAAAAGCCAACTAGAACCGGCGGTTAACAAAGCGATTGTCTCACCTTGAGGCTACGCTCATTTGTCTACTTCTAGGGTTGTCGGAAGAAGAAGAACCACACAAGGGATGAAACCACTCCGAGGTAGACGGTGCCAGAGATCCGTAGTGAAGGAGAGGAAGGCGTAGGATGTGGAGGTGGCGTGGAAGGTCGGTCGTCGATGGTCCACTCGTAGTCTAGACGTTGTCTATCAATGACTTGAATGAGGGTCAGAAGGATCCGATCCAAGTAATCTCCCACGGTGTCTTCGTCGGATTCAAATCCAGCGTCAAAGAACGGCGATTGTAGGATGTCGAGATTACCGTGGGCATCGAACACAAGCCCCCATTCTAACTCGGGATCAACCATGCGACATGGAGGTGAAGATGGGTGGTCGCCGCTAGAAGCTCTCCAATGAGAGGGGAGAGGGGGGGGGGGGGGGGGGCGGCGGGTTATAGAGGGGATGGGAGGCCGGCGGTAGAGCTAGGGTGAGAAGGGAAGGGTTTTGTTTGAAAACTGAAATTAATTTCAGTTTAAGGGAATTGGGAGGGAAAATTTGGGGGATTTGAATTTCCAATTAAATGCAATTAAGGCATTAATTGAAATTCAATTAGGGTGAGGCCAAGGGGGGAACCGGCGGTAGTGAGAAGGGGGAATAGAGGTTTTAAAACTGAAATTACTTTCAGTTTTAAAGTAATTTGGAGGGAAATTTATTTGCACTAAATTTGGATTTTAAATAGAGAGAAGGAATTAAGTGCTTAATCAATGAGGGATCAAGAGAGGGGGGGGGGGGGGGGGGGCGGCATGGCTAGGGAGAGAGAGGGAATTAGGGAGAGAGGGGGAGAGGGGGAGGGGTTTCCAAAAATAAAAGATGACTAGGAAAATTTTAAATTAAATCCAAAACCAATTTCATTTTAAATTTGGATTCGTTCAAAAACTTTCCATAAATAGAAATTTCTAAATTTGGAAAGAAATTGAAATTTGAAATCCAAATTTCAATGAAGGGTTGGGGAGGGAGAAGTGGGGAGGTGGTGGAGAGGGAGGAAGGCTGGCGGCAAGGTGGCCGGCCGGTGAAGCTAGGGTGGCCGGCCGGTGAAGCTAGGGTGGCCGGCGGGTAGGGATCCCAAGGAGGCGACAAACGTGGAGGGGGGCCGGCTTCTTCCAACTCGCTGGTATGGATGACGGTCTTTGTGGATGAGGAGGAGATCTACGGATGTAAACACTAAGAAAACTCACAAAGAGATCTCAAGTGAAGAACTCACCAAGAGATCTTCTTGAACTCACAAAGAGAACAAATGGCAGAAAAATTTTCATTCAATTAATAATCCATAAAATACAATGACAAAGCCTTTATATAGGCTATCCGGAAATAAAAACATAAAGACGACATTGCCCTTGGACTACAACAAGCACAAATTCCCTCATAGGGGTACAAAAGGAAAACATGAAATATAAATGAAATAAAATAAAACATCAAAAATAAAGACTCTGAATCATGGCCGTCGATCGGCGTCTCCGGCGATGGTACACGTGTCGAAATCTGATGTCCCCATCACATTAACTTCTAAGCCTAGTTAGATTCTATTAAAATTTGATTAAGAGACAATTTGATTCTTTGTATGTTATTGGAAGTGGATGAACCTCAGTTCTTAAAGTGAGTCGAAACATTTGTTTGCATAACGTGCCTAGGTAAGGCTTGTAATAGAGATAGTGATGAGTGGTTTCATAGGTGGAACTATGGGAAGATTACGAAATTTTCTAAGATGGAAAGTGCACCCGATCTTTTGATAAACTCATATGCTTTGCATAAGATGATTGGATATGGCTTGCAATGGAGTTAGTTTTGCAGGTTTTTTAGTCGGAAATGTGGGAGATTAAGAATTTTTCTAAGGTGCCCCAATGCACCCAGTCTTCCACTAAATTCATGTGGTAAATTTTTGGGCTCTTGCCTTTGCTTTTGGGCCTGGATTGCTGGCATATCACAATCTCGGCCACTGGAAAAAAAATCCATTTCTCTTATAAAATTGATTTCATGCATTTAAACTAAATAAATAAAATATTTTTCTATTTTACTATTATTATTATTATTATGAGTCTAAGAAAGCAATTTGAATGCAAAGATTTAGCTTTTAATAATTGGTGGGGGCAAGAAATATATGGGAGCCTATACCCCTCGCCCGCACGAGTGATTGGGGGAACTAACACCCCGACGACCCACTAAAATAAAACGAAAGTGATTGAAGCGACTAAAGATGAGGAAGAACAAACTCTTACATTTCAAATCTAAGACCGACTTTAAAAACAAAATTACAACGACTTACAAACTCGACTCGAAATTAAAAGACACCCTAAACTTGCTTCACTTTGAGAAGAATGATACAGATGGAGTGACACTTGCGGAGAGACGAAAGAGGTTAGAAGCCCGAGAAGAAGGGTGGAAAGAGCTCGGAAGATTTCCGGAGGGGATGAGAAGAAGAAGGTGGACAAAGCTTTTTCCAAAAAACCCGCAAGTTTACATTTCCAAAAATCACATCACATAACATATCTTAAACATCCACAAACAACTCCTATTTATAGGCACAAAAGAAGGAATACAAACAGCCACTAAAACTTAATTAAAAGCTAATTAAAATAGGAATATAGAAGGCCAAAAGACACCTAAAAACTGCAGTAAAAAACTGCACATAAATCAGCAAAAGTCTCTTGGAATTCCTCCCAAAACAGCCACCAAATCAGTCCCAAAAACTGTCCAAATTCTGTCCAAAAACAGCCCCAAAATCTCTTCAAACAGCAGCCCAACATTGCACAGGAAACAGGGCATTAAATCCACGGGAAGAGCCCCCTGGCTGCTTCGGGAAAATAGCCCAGCTAGGGACCTGAAAACAGCACAGGAAACAAGGGGTTAAGGCACGGGAAAACAAGAGCAAGCCGCAGGAAACCAAGAGCCAAGGCGCGGGAACCCAGCAACCATTCACGGGATCCAAAGGGTCAAGCCACGGGAACCAAGGAGCCATCCACGGGAATTAAAGGGACAACACATGGGGGAATAAACACCAATTTATGAGCTAAAAAAGGTTCTCTACTAGACATTAATGAGTTGAATCTAGTTGATTCCTATTTTTAAGAATAAAGATGATGCACAAGATTGTGCGAATTATAAAGGAATTAAGTTAAAGTGTCATACTTAAGAACTATGGGAGAGAGTTACGGAGCATGGGATGGGCCGTGACGCAAATGTTTCTCAAAATCAATTTGGATTCATACCCGGTAGGTCTACTATGGAAGCTATACATTTATTGAGAGGTTTGATGGAGAAGTATAGAGAGAATAAATAGGATCTACATATTTTTTAGTTGATATAGAGAAAGCATATGATAAAGTTTCAAGAGAAGTGCTATGGAGAGTTCTACATAAGAAAGGAGTTAATAATGCCTATATTCAAGTCACCAAGGATATGTGTGTAGGAGCTGTTACTTGTGTTCAAACACAAGGTAGTTTGAACAAATATTTTCCTATTTCTCGGATTACATCAAGGATCAGCCTTAAGCGCATATCTTTTTGCTTTAGTCATGTATGTTCTCACTAGACATTTGCAAGAGGTTATACCCTGTTGTATGCTTTTTGGTGATGATATTCTTCTTGTTGATAAGGCTAGAGAGAGTTGAAGGTAAACTTGAATTATGGAGGTGAATCTTAGAGTCTAAAGGCTTTTGTTTGAATAGATCTAAAATTGAATATATGGAATGTAATTTTAATAATAATAGATATAGTGGGGGGATTATAACTTTGGGCGATCAAGTCATTAATAAGAGTACATGTTTTAGGTATCTTGGGTCTATTGTTCAGAGTGATGGTGAAATAGATAAGGATGTTACTAGTGAAATTCAAGTTGGATGGTTGAAGTGGAGGAATGCATCAGACTTGATGTGTGATAAAAAAGTACCACTCAAACTTAAGGAAAAAATCTATAAGATGGTGGTGAGACCTGCAATGCTTGATGGCGTAGAATGTTTGCCAATAAAAGAGAAGCATAATATTAAGTTAAGTGTTCCTCAGATGAAGATGCTCAGGTGGATGAGTGGATTTACTCTTAGAGACAGGATATAAAACGAGCATATATGTGCAAATGTTAGAGTAGTAGCAATGACAGATGACACTAGAGAGAGTCGCCTTAGATAGTTTGGTCATGAAAAATGGCGGCCTTCCAATGACCCTGTTAGGAGAATAGATGTATTAGATTTGGCCTATGTTAAAAAAGGTAGAGATTGAACTAAAAAGACTTGATTAGAAAATATTAGAAATAACCTTTCTTTATTAGATTTAAATGAGAATTTTACTCTTAATATGACACAATGGAGAAAAAAGATTCATGTAGCCAACCCCACATAGTGGGACAAAGGCTTGTTATGGTTGTTCTTGTTATGCATATTAATAGGGAAACAAAATAATATCAATAAATAATAAAATTGATTATTAATTAATCATATAAAAGATATATATTAAGGTTTATTAGATTTAAATGAGAATTTGACTCTTAATAGGATATAATGGAGAAAAAAGATTCATGTAGCCAACCCCACATAGTGAGACAAAGGCTTGTTATGGTTGTTCTTGTACTATTATTATTATTATTATTATATTTTAGAAAATTATGTATATTAATAGGGAAACAAAATAATATCATTAGATAATAAAATTGATTGTTAATTAATCATATAAAAGATTTATATTTTTTATGGCTTACTATTATATAAAATGACATGAATCCTTTAAGAAATTATGTACCTTGGTGTATGCTTTTTGCTGATGATATTCTCCTTGTTGATAAGACTAGAGAGGGAGTTGAAGGTAAACTTGAATTATGGAGGTCAACCTTAGAGTCTAAAGGTTTTCGCTTGAGTAGATCTAAAACGGAATATATGGAGTGTAATTTTAGCAGTAATAGTCCTAGTGAGGGGATTGTGACTTTGGGCGATCAAGTCATTAATAAGAGTACACGTTTTAGGTATCTTGGATCTATTGTTCAGAGTGATGGTGAAATAGATGGGGATATTATCAGCAGAATTCAAGTTGGATGGTTGAAGTGGCGGAATGCATCGGGCTTGTTATGTGATAGAAATGTACCCCTCAAACTTAAGGGAAAATTCTATAAGATGGTAGTGAGGCCTGCAATGCTTTATGGTGCCGAATGTTGGCCATTAAAAGAGAAGCATAATACTAAGTTAAGTGTGGCAGAGATGAGGATGCTTAGATGGATGAGTGGCTTTTACCCTTAGAGATAGGATACGAAATGAGCATATACGTGAAAAGGTTGGAGTAGCTCCAGTAGAAGATAAGATTAGAGAGAGTCGCCTTAGATGGTTTGGTCACATAAAAAGGCGGCCTTCTGACGACCCAGTTAAGAGAGTAGAGGTATTAGATTTGACTTGTGTTAAGAAAGGTAGGGGTAGACCTAAAAAGACTTGGTTAGAAAATATTAGGAATGACCTTTCTTTATTAGATTTAAACGAGAATTTGGCTTTTAATAGGACACAATGGAGAAAAAGGATTCATGTAGCCGACCCCACGTAGTGGGATAAAGGCTTGATGTTGTTGTTGTTGTTGTATGGCTTACTATTATATGATTGGAGCATAAAAAAATATCTTAAGATTCATTAATTTATTTATAATTATATTTTATAGTTTACAATGTCATGATTTCATAAAACCAATATATATTAATATTTTAATAAATTTAATAAGATCTAATAATTGGTAGCTAACATCTAGTTTAATTTATATATTTGTATTTCCCTTACAATTATATCATATCAAACAAGTAAAGACTTATGTGCATTAGAGGTACAAAATTCACGTATGTGACCATCTTATCACATGCTTCCATACACTTCAAGATAGGCATAACAAAATTAGTTTAAAAACTAAGAGCAGTGCAATTAAACATAAGAAATAAAACTAGATAAATCTCAAAATAGTCTTCCCCAGACTATTCGTTACGGCCAATTTATTCCACTCATGTTGCCCCAAATTAGTCCATTTACAATACAAAATTGATCCAAAATAATTTTGCATGTTGTAATTGTGATATAAAATTTATCCCAATTTAACCTCCCGACTTTAAAAAATTGATCATAAGTTAGTCCTAAAGGAGCCATTTATGATCAATTTTGTATAGTCGAGGGACTAAATTGAAGCAACGTTATATTGTGGGACTAAAATGACCACATATGAATAATCAATGGACAAATTTGAAATTTAATCCGAATTAAAATATAAGAATAAAGGGCTTGTTTGACATCACTTTTAGTTTTTACTATTATTTTTTATTTTTTTAATTTTGAACAAAAAATATTAGGTTAGCATTTTATAAGTATTTTTTGTTTTGATTACCAAATCAATTTATTTTTAAAAACATCCAAGATGATTATTACATGTTTTTATTATTTTCAAAATATGAAATCCCAACCACTTGACCTCACACACCATGAAGACTACCCCCCGTACTCGCTGTCAGCCAATCAAGTACCCAGTATGGCCAACCCTATGCCAATTGCAGCACAAAATTACTAATTGCCTATTTTTATTAAAAAAAATGAATTGTTATATTGATTGATAGCTTATGATATACGATTCCCAAAAAAAAAATTCATGAAAGCCGACTAAATCATATAGTAGTTGCATTAAAAAATTCTACCTTTGAATCAACCTGAATCAATTGTCAAATTCAAATAGACAACTATAATTGTACTTCGAAAGCTTTAGTTTCTTTTAAAGTGGCTATTTTGGAATGGACATATAGGTGCATAAATTTCCTAGCATTTTGATGGACTAGCCGATTTGATTGGGAGAGAATTATTTAAGCAAGCGATCTAATTTGAATTCAAAATCTAAGAGATAATTCTTTAGAAAAAAAAGGAGGAATTAAAGGGGGATTGTTTAGAAAAGTTTTAATCACAATTGAGAGGGAATTAATTAGAGAAATAAATCTAATTTGAATTCAAATTTGAGAGGGAATTATTTAGGGAAAGTTGGCAGATTTTGGAGGAAACTATAGAAGCCTATTTAAGGCTAACAATAGGGTGATTTCTAATGGATATTTTGACTTTGCTGAAATTAGAATTTCTAAGGTTGTGAGGGCTATAGCCGCCGGCTAATGATTTGGGAGAGTCGGATCTTCCTCTCCAATTGAAGATCCAACTGTGTCTTGATGTTTTCTTTCATATATCTTGCAAAAAAAAAAATATTTTGGTATGTTCTTAAATTCCTTTTATCGTTCACTGATTTCGAGAAAATTGTATCAATTTCCTATTAAATTGGTATCATAGCACTTTTTTGGTACCTATGGCGGCAAAGAAAGTTGATGCCTTGGACGAGCATCTTAAAGAAAAAGTTGGTCAACTAAAATAGGCGTTTGAGGATCGAATGACATCAATGGAGAAAAAAATTTTCAACCTAGAAGGAATGATAAAAAAACTATTGGAACTTTACACCCAACCGACAACATCAAAGGCGAGAGCACCATTTATTGGACTGGGGAGTGAGGGAAACTCTAATATAGGGACGATGAGGGACTATCGAGAGGCAGAAGTTTTGGGGGAAGAATAGAGATGCCATCTTTGGAGCCACTTCCAAGAAGGGGAAAGGGTGAAGGAGTGGGATTTTTTGGTGAAGTTGAGAAGGAAAAGAAGATGGGGAGAAGATAGAAGCACCAGACATGATTAAGCCACTTCTACAACAATATCAAGAGATGGTCCAGCCAGTTTAAGGGTTGCCTCCTCTGCAGGAATGCGAGCATGCAATTAATCATCTTGAATGGAGTCTCACCTATCAGTGCTCATCTGTATCGTCATCCCCAAATCCAGAAGAATGCTGGAGGAAGGGATTATTTGACCGAGTGTCAGTCCATTTCTCAGTCCAGTGCTATTAGCAAATGCTTCAACAACAATTTCCTTTATTCCACCTTGAGGACAAGGTGACACTTGGGGAGGGAAGTATTGATGGACCGACCAATTTGATTGAGAGAGAATCAAGAAGTTTCCTGATCTCCCACATCCCTAGCCGGCTGCTAGAGCCCTCACAACAAAGCAATAACTAGAATCAAAGGGGAATTATTTAGGAATGTTTAAATTACAATTGTGAGAGATTTATTTAAGCAAGAGATCTAATTTGAATTCAAAATCTAAGAGGAAATTATTTAGGGAAAATGTGAAGGAATTAAAGGGAGGTTGTTTAGGAAAATTTTAGTTACAATTGGGAGAGAATTAATTAGGAAAATAAATCTAATTTAAATTCAAATATGAGGGGAAATTATTTAGGGAAAGGGTAAGATTTGGGAGGAAATTATGGGAGCTTATTTAAGGCTATAAATAGGATGATTTCAGGAGGATATTTTGAGTTTGCTGAAATTAAAATTTCTTAGGTTGTGAGGGCTCTAGCAGCCGGCTAGGGATGTGGGAGAGCCGGATCTTCATCTCCAATTGAAGATCCAACTGTATCTTGATATTTTCTTCTATAGATCTTGCAATAAATAAAAAAAAGATTTTGATGTGTTCTTAATTTTTTATTGTCATTCACTAATTTCGAGGAAATTGTATTCATTTCCTATCACATTTGAAAAACACTAGGATGCTACAACTTGTGTGACATGTAATTCTCAACCATAGGATGATCTTTCATATCTTCTTCAAAGTTAATTTTTCTCAAATATTTGGAGCTGAATTTTTTCTCTTTTTGGAGTCATTGATTCTACAAACAACAACAAAAGCTCTTTCTCACTCTAGAGAGCACCTACAATAATATTTTTTCTAAGAACACTGGGCATCTTCCTGTTAGTAACGTAAAATTTTGAAGGAAAAAAAAAACAAATAAAATAATTTGGTTTAATCATCCCCCAAGCATAAACATTATAAGGGGAATAAGGAACTCCTTATTGTCAAGAAGAAGTTAGAGCTCAACCTTCCAAGATAAGCCTTTAGATTTATTATGCAGCTATCAAACTAAGTGCTACTCAATTGCATTATGTTGAAATCTTCGGTGTATCATTTTTTCTTCCTTTGTAACCTTGTGATCTCTTTGTTCTATTAACGAGAAGGGCATTTTTCCTCCAACTTTCACAACGAAAAAACATATGTTGGACCCCAAAATGAATCTAAAAGAGCACGTAAGCCTTTAGGAGTCTCTAGAAAGGCATGAATTTAAGAATGTCACAAAGCTCGACATTCACAAATGCTCTAGTTCGCTCAATAACTAGTTCAAGATTACTTGTTTGGCAACTAAACGAGATGAGCTTGAATGAGGTATTTCAACTTATTTGCTAAAGTACGACCACCAAAAGGAATTGCTCGATCATATTCAATTGATACATATACAAAAAATATAGAAATATGTAGATAGAGAGAGAGTGTGTGTGTGAGAGAGAGAGAGAGATTTTACAACTACATGTGAAAGGTTTAGCTTTACTCATTTATTTTACCAGTAAAACAATTGCATATACTGTGTAAATCATATACTAACATTTTTAAAGTTCTACAATGATTGTGTTGTAGTATGAAAATCATAAATATATTTTCACGCAATCAAAGCATCAACTAAAATATTGCCAAAGCATTTGATAATCATTGATTAGGAGTGCTAATTGTGTCGACTTAACAATAAGCTTAGGATGAACTAGACTTTTTAAACTGTCAACAAAGCCGAACTCTCCTTTTTTATGACTGGATAGTTAGATGAATCAAGCCAAATAAGAACACAACTTATCATGTTCAATTTGGCAAAAGCCTTCTTCCAAGAGAAATCTATAGTGCAACTACTACAAAAAGAAAAATAAATAGCCTGTTGTTTCAAGATCAAGTGCTAAGTCAAAATTTAAAGCTATTGTCCAGGGATTTTGTGAGCTTATGTGGATCAAAATTATTTAAAAAAAAATAAAAATCAAAAGGGAATGACCAATGAAGATATTATATAACAATAAATCTATCATTAGCATTACTCATAATCTAGTCCAACATTATTATAACAAACATATGGAGGTGGATAGACACTTCATTAAAAAGAAATTAGAAAGCGGGTTGATAAACTTGCTTAGAATCCTTAAGCATATGGATTGAGTCTTCTAACTATTGGATTGGTCATCTTATGGCCCTTAGATTACAATATATATGCCTCCCCTCTTCCTATTCTAGCCACCTATCCCTCTTGATGACTTTTTTATCCTCTTCTTTTAAAAATAACATTGATTTATTTCTATTGTAAGCTTTTAGAGAAATCTATAGATAGTTAGATACTTACACACTTTGTACAAAATCAAGCAATAGACTCTAAAAGAGTTTTTCTACTTTTCTTAAAAATGGTATTCTTTGCTTTTCACATAAGAACTATTTAGTTTGTGCAAAGAACTCTATTCTATCAACCTGCCCCACCACGAACTGGGAAGCTTTCTTTCTCCATTGATGAACAATATTCCTTCTATGTTTGTACATGACTTATTTCTAAAAAGGGTGGCAAAGCTCAATTGGCCTTACTCATGTCTTGAGCGAGTACTGAATGAAATTAAAGTACAGAGAAATCGATGCAGAGGTAATACCATTTGGCACATCAGAGCCACCCGGTGGTTCATTGTGGAATGCATACCATTGCATTTTTCCAGCACCAACATCTGAAGAAACAAAATATTGCTTGTGACCAAGAAAAACACGGTACCTTCAAAAAAGCATTCCTCAAGCATTAGACTGCAACGTAAACAGAAATTTCATAAAAATGGCATACATTAAATGATAACGCTCTCCTGAATTACTCACTAGTTATCAAAGTCCCAAACCAGTAACAAAAAATTTTCTAGGAAATGCATATAGATAAATGGAAAAAGAAAAGCTAAAAGAGGGACTTATACCCAACAGTGTCTATATCAGGAGGCACAAAATCCGCAATACCAGTATAGCAAGTATATCCTGAGTAAGATGCCTCACTGTAACCAAATAAGATCTCCCGTACCTGCTTATATATGGTATTATTATCTAAAATATACAGCTTCCTTTAATATTTAATAAAAAAAAAAATCACATCCAACTACCTTCGACCAAATACCATCTGCTCCAACAAGAAGATCACCTTCATACTTCTGACCATTTTCAAGAATCACAGTAACCTAAGCTTGAAGGCTAGCATATTAGATCCGTTATAAATTCTAACCAGGCGTGTGAAATATAATATTTTCTAAATTATAACAAACAATAAGCATGACCACATCATTCTCCATAAAATCTCTTCATTAACATCTCACTTTGTGCTGTTAACTTTCAAATTTAGAATAAAGAAAAGGGGAAAAAAATAGCCAAAGAGTGGAAGCTGTACTGACCTTGTTTCCATGGTCGGCAAAATCTACAATTTTACTATCATTCAAAATAACATCATAACCAACAGCACTGGCTAATATTTGCTGCAAAGACATACGACTTATGACCCGTGTAACAGGAAGGCCACGTTCTGCAGCTGGAGTGAACGTATCAAACTTGATATACCTGAATACCAGGAGAAAGTTGGTTGGCAATGTAATAGTTAGCTCATGAAGAAATTTTTAAAAAAAATTATATTAGAGTATCCTGATTAAAAAGTGATTATGATAGATCTCAAAGCTCTAAGACTTGCTTTGAGATTGGTGAATATTACCTACATATATATTGCACTCATCTCAAAACAAATCCAAAAGATTTGAGACCTAATCTGGAGAAAACTTTGGCTATACAACCAAAACATGAATGATAGTAAATTAATCACAACATGAAATACATCACATCCCTCAATCGCAGGCACTGATATACCAAATTGCACAACAAAATAGATTAAGAACTTTGCTAACCAGGTATATGGCATTGCAGCCACCAGAAAAAAAAAAAAAAAGAAACAATGGGAAGGAGATGAAGAAAAGAGAAGATATACCAGGTACCAGAAATCCCGTCGACAAGACCATTTATCCTGTCGCCAGTTACACATCCTGTTTCCATCACTTCCTCGGCCACCTGCGAGTCGATAGCCTCGAGCGCAGCCAGTGCGTTGCTTTGAATCTGAATCGGCCCCCTATACTGCCCCTCCCCTCTAATCGCGCTCATGTCCTTCTCAAACACCAACACATCGAAACCCTTCTTCTTAACCGCCAGCGCCAGCACCAACCCGCCAATCCCACCCCCGGCGATGAGAATACGAAGCTTCTTGCGCTCCAGATCCAACTCCGGCAGAGCAGACCCCACTTGGGCCAGATTGCCGGTAGCCGATGTAAGAATCCCCCTCTGCCTCCACATATGCTTCTTACCGTTGTAAAATCGATTCCTTTGGAGGGAAACTAGATAGGGTTCATCGGGTAGAAGAACCGGAGATAGATATGACAAGTGGGTAGGAAAAGGGAGGAGAGCAGCGCGGAAGAGCACCATAATGGCGTCGTCTCAATGAGAAATCAAGTTACTTTTACCACTCGCAGAAGCAGTACCGTACTCCGGGAACTGGATAATGAGCAATTCTCTTAAAAATGCCGACTTTTCTTCGCACATATTGCTCTTTTCTTCAACCACAGAGCTATTCTGACATATTTTCTTTTCTGGTGGTGGAGATCGTAAGTGGGAATGGTGGGCAACAATCAGAAGCCAGAAAAAGCTTCGCTTTTTTGAACTGAGATAACATGAGAGCCAAGTTCAAGGTGGATGTCTTGACAGCTGGAGATGGCAGGGAGATCTTTAACTGTAAATACTGGATGTGGATTACAAGAGCAGGGGCCACACACCTCAAGTCGGCATCACGCTCGGCGAATCCCCT
Organism: Dendrobium officinale; assembly: GCA_019514585.1. Classification (NCBI taxonomy): domain Eukaryota; kingdom Viridiplantae; phylum Streptophyta; class Magnoliopsida; order Asparagales; family Orchidaceae; genus Dendrobium; species Dendrobium officinale. Next base: position 3,057,960 of record CM033697.1, read on the forward strand.
CTCAAGTATTCCGACCATATATTGCTCCATGCGCGCCATGCTCTTAGCTTAATCGCATCAAGACAAAGCTCCTGAGTTAATAATTGTGAATATAAGCGACAACATATGGATAAATTTTATAATCCTTTTTTATAATCATATTATGCCTTAAAATTTTTAAAAGACTTTTGGGTCGGCTGCATTAATAAAATGGCGCATTTTATTTTAATGTTTTTAATGTTGATATAAAATAAAATACAATTTTAATGTTAATTGTCCACTTGCACCCATCTCCGCCGCCCCTCCCGTCGCAAACGCCCATCGCCGTCGCCTGTTACAATCGTCCACCTCCCACAACCACCTGTCCACAGCATTGCCTATGCCCTCTTTCATCGCTATTAAAAATACGTTATAACAAATGTAAAAATATTTTTATATATTTAATTTATAAATCTAACTAAATTATATTTTTAAAAAATATCTGCATTTTATTGATTTTATATTTTTTAAATATATATATATATATTTTTAAACATTCAAAAAATAATAAAATTTTTTACATAAATATCTGTAATATATTTTGAATTTTGTTATGAAATATTATGATGTATGTATATATATATATATATATATATATATATAATATTTGCGGCCGTAGATAAATCTAAAGTTTAACGTCTTAGCGTTGTACGAAGATCCAGCACACAAGCAGATAAATGAGAGTATATAGCATTCATATGAGACACCAAGATGTTTACATGGACAGCCTCTGAAAATGAGGAAAAATCAGGGGCCTAGCCCAGTTTGAATGAATCCACTATTATTTGCAGTCGATTACAAATGAGGTCCTTCCTTAGGGGGAATGCCTTGCCTTGATGTACATTATATGAAGTACATGATGGAAATACAAAGAGTCACTGTTAACGTATTTGTTTGGTCGGAAGAATCGTAGTTGATGGGCGACGGAGGTTGGAAGGACCATTGTCTGACGACGGAGGTCAGAAGGACGACGTCAAGTAGAAGTCCATCAATGGACAAAAATCCAACATTGGATAGATGTCCGACGAAAATCCGACAACGGGCAGAAGTCCAGCATCAGGTAAAAATCTGGCGAGGAGTGGAGCTCCGGTGTCGGGTAGAAGTCCAACGTCGGCCGAGGAGAACTCCGGTGTTAGATGGTATTCGAGCAAAACTCCATAGTCACTTGGAGATCGGATAGAATCCCGGCATCACTTAAAAGTCAGGCGGAACTACGGCGTCACTTGAAAGTCGGGCGAAACTCCGGCGGTGGTCGAGGAGGAGCTTCTTCCCTCCTACTCTTCTTCCTTGGTTCCCCTCTTAAGAGAAAAGAGAGGTTATTTATAATTTTCTGAGTGTGACATGACCCGTAAATAGGGGGAGGATCAAGGACAAATGTGGAGTGGTTTGAATGGATGGCCGATATTGAATCCCTTGATTGTGGACCGTTCGTCAAATATTTGAAGGTCTTAATGATATTGAAATTCGGCGATCTTGGGTTCGTTGTATTCTTCTCGTCAAGCTGCTCGATTCGACTATAAGCATGTCATGTTTTGAAACCATTTGATAATCCAAATTGTGGTTTGAACTTTCCAACGGCGCTTCGGGGCTTCGATTTGGACCCATTTGGGCTTGGATTGAGACATTGAGTTGAATTTGGTGTTGTTGGGTTCGTATTTTCGAGACGATCAGTTCGACTGTATGTTTGTTGAAATTGGAGTTCAGATGATCCCATATTTAATTTTTGAAGTTTCCAATTTGATTTTGCTTCAAGATTCGTGTCCAATCAAGATAACTTTTTGATGATGATAATGATATATATATATATATATATATATATATATATATATATATATATATATATATATATATATATATATATATATATATATATATATAAAGTAATAAAGAATCTACAAAGATAATGAAGAAAGATTTTATCTAGAATTTCATGACTAAACATCATTTTTTTTCAATACATCTACTTAAATAAAATGTCAAAAGTATGAATATATTACTATTTCAAATGTCAGTGAGAAAAAGTAAAAAATGTTGAAAAAAATGTGCTTGGAGTATCAAAGGGAAAACTTGTAATAGTTAAAAATGGTTGGTGGTAGAATCAAAATGTGCAAGAAAAATATAAACTAAAATTATAAAAATTGTTTTAGATGTAAAAATTCTGATAATTGAGAAAATATAAAAATGTTCGTATGGAGTCTAAGAAATCAATATGTGATATAAAGATTTTAGGTTTTAATGATTTATATAATTTATTAGATAATAAGGATGACGAAAGATATATATATATATATATATATATATATATATATATATATATATATATATATATATAATATTAGTCAAATATAGAGATAAAAGTAGTAAGGATTTAATTCCAGTGAAACCTATTAAGGATGAAGATAAAAAAAATATTTTTATATAAAGAGGATATTCAACAAAAATGGATGAGATGTTTTTATAAACTCTTCAATGAAGATTATGAGTGTGATTGACTTTAGTGACCTTAGCACCCTAAATGAAAATAAAGATATTTACTTTTATCAGCGTGTTAGTAAAACCGAAGTTAGAGAGACTTTAAAGAAAATGAAGTGCGGAAAAGCTATTATATCTAATAATATTCCAATAGATGTGTGGAAATGCTTAGGAGATGAAGGAATTTTTTGGCTTACTAAATTTTTAATATTATTTTGAAGACTGAAAATGTGTCAAATGAGTATAGAATGAGTTTGTTGATTCCTATTTTTTTAAGAATAAAGGTGATGCATAAGATTGTGTGAATTATAGAGGAATTAAATTAATATATCATATTTTAAAACTATGGGAGATAGTTATAAAGCATAGATTACAGCATGATACTAATGTTTCTCAAAATCAATTTGGATTCATGTCGGGTAGGTCTAATATGGAAGCTATACATTTATTGAGAGGTTTGATGGAGAAGTATAGAGAGAATTAGTTGGATATACTCATGATATTTATTGATTTAGAAAAAAAGCATATGATAAAGTCACATAAAATGGCGACCTTCTAATGACCCAATTAGAAAAATAGATGTATTAGATTTGACTTATGTTAAGAAATATAGAGGTAAACCTAAAAAGACTTGATTAGAAAATATTAGAAATGACCTTTCTTTATAAATTTAAATGAGACTTTAACTTTTAACAAGGCACAATGAAGAAAAAAGATTCATGTAGTTGACCTCATATAGTTGGATAAAGGATTGGTGTTTATTGTATATGATAAAGTTTCAAGAGAAGTGCTATATAGAGTTCTAGAAAAGAAAGAGGTTAATAATGCTTATATTCAAGTCATCAAGGATATGCATGCAATAGCTATTACTTATGTTCAGACGCAAGGTGATTTGACCAAGTATTTTTTCCATTTTGTTTGGATTACATCAATGATAAACCTTAAGCCCATATATTTTTGCTTTAGTCATCACTAGACATTTCCAAGAGATTGTTGCTTGTTACCCTGGTGTTTGCTTGTTACTGATAATATTCTTTGTGTTGATAAGACTAGAGAGGGAGTTGAAGGTAAACTAGAATTATGGAGGTCAACCTTAGAGTTTAAAGGCTTTCGTTTGAGTAGATCTAAAACTGAATATATGGAGTGTACTTTTAGTGATAATAGATCTAGTTGGAGATTGTGACTTTGAGTGATCAAGTCATTAATAAAAGTACATATTTTAAATATCTTAGGTTTATTGTTCAAAGTGATGGTGAAATAAATGTGAATATTATTAATAAAATTCGAGTTGGATGGTTGAAGTAGAGGAATGCATCAAGCTTGTTGTGTGATAGAAAAGTCACCCACAAATTTAAGGAAAAATTCTATAAGATGTTGGTTAGATCTTTAATGCTTTATGGTGCAGAATGTTGGTCATTAAAAGAGAAGCATAATATTAAGTTAAGTTTTGTAGAGATGAGGATGCTCAGGTGGATGAGTTGCTTTACTGTTAGAGATAGGATATGAAATGAACATTTATGTAAAACAGTTGGAGCAACTCCAATGGAAGATAAGATTAGAGACAGTCATCTTAGATGGTTTGGTCACATAAAACGACGGCCTTCCAATGACCCGATTAATAAAGTAGGTGTATTAGATTATAATTATGTTAAGAATGGCAGAGGTAAACCTAAAAAAAAAAACTTGACTATAAAATATTAGAAATGACCTATCTTTATTAGATTTAAATGAGAATTTAACTTTTAACATGGCACAATGGAGAAAAAGGATTCATATAGCTAACCGCATATAGTGGGATAAAAACTTGATGTTGTTGTTGTATTAATATTAATAATTCAAATTTTTTGTTCTTACAGAAGAATTTCTTGATAGAAATTGCAAACCAAAAGAAAAATGAAAGGATAAAAAAAGCCAAGCTCACAAACTAAAAAATAAACTTCTCTGTGGTCTGGAAACAATATGAAGGTGCGCTAGATAGATTCAGGATCATGCAAAAACTACCTGGTTTATATTAACAGTGCATGAGGAACTTACCTTATCAAACAGGCTTAAAGAAACAAAGGCCTCGTTTGATTAGGCTTTTTTTCTTCGTTTCCGTTTGAATACGCCGAAATCAATTAATATTTACTGTTTGGAATCAAAGCTTAACAATAATTCCTTTTTAATAAACATCGTTTTTTCGGCGGTTACAAAATTCTTTTCGTATCTGCTTCTTCGGTCACAAAACGGAGTTTCGGAAGCGAATTATGTCTTTTATAATAAAATCTCAAAAGCAGAACTCCTAAACAAACAATTTAAAATTACTTTCAAGTATTAATAAGCACTTTTAAAAATATTAGTAAAATATATCTCATTATTGAAACTCCATTTTATTGAACGGCTTTTTCTCAATCTCCTTTTCTAAAACTCCTTTTTATGTAAGCATAAACCGAATCAAACGAAGCCAAATATTCGAACTGCCCACGTCATTGAGATCCCTTGCAGAATCTAGTAGTCAAAACAAGGGATTTCAGATCAAAACCGATGTAGGAAATCCTGTCAAGAAGATGAAGAAAAGACAAGCAAGCAATGTAACAGTACAAACTGGTTCTCAGAGAAAATTTGATAATCGTATTCTGCCTCTTCTCAGCTACAGCTTTTCATATTATACTAACAAGTATCCTGATGCTGATGCTTTCAAGCATCCACCTAAAAAAAGGGAGTAAAAGGTAAAAGGGTAAACATGTACTAGCATACTAATAATAGTAACTAAAATAGTAGAGCATAAATATATAACTAACAGAATTTTGACAATGATTTTGTAAATAATATTACATAAGGAAATGGGTCTAAAATCCGAAAAAGAGCAGGCATACTTAGATTTGGGAATTAGAACAATGGCTGTTGCTTTAACCACACAGGGAATATACCCTTTGGCGAAGAAAGATTTAACCGCTTTGCACACACTAGGCCCAATAATATGCCAGCCAGATTTGTAAAAATGAAAGTTGAACCCATCCGGGTCAGGCGCGGAAGAGGACCACCCAAAAAAACTGCTTTTTTAATTTCTGAATTAGTCACAGCCTGAATAAGAGATTGAGAATAAGCTACAGGCAAGCAACGTCTAGTAGGAAAATGATCCATATCATTAAAGGTTAGGGGGGAGGGTTATAAAGAGCTTGGAAATGACTTATGATGGAAGAGATGAAGTCATCTCTAGTGGAGTTAGTGACTGTGGAGCTAAGATTCACCACCGCCTTGCTGCTGCAATATCTACTGTGAATCTTGGCATATAAAATTGTTAGATCATCTTCCCCACGACTCAACCAGTTAGATTTAGCTCTCTGAATGACCCAAGAAGCTTGCATAGAGGAAAGCTCGGAGATTTGAAAATTAATACCTTTTAAAGTGGCATTCAGAGAGGAGTTTAAAGGATTCGCACTAACCATCTCAAGACAAACCGATTGATTATGATGAAGCTCATCAAGCTGATTTTTTATGATAGAAGAGTTTACCCAGCTCTCTTTTTTAATATTTGCTATGAGCAATCTAAGGATTTGACATAAATTAAGCATAGGATTTCCAGAAATATCCTTGGATAAGGCCTCAAGCACAGGTTGCCAGTACCTATCCATATTAGTCTAGAAATTTTTGAAAAAAAAATCTGTGTTTAGAAGCAAGAGAGATGCCAGAATGAAGGACAATTGGAGAATGGTCCGAGCATGAGAGACTTTGCAGGGAGCAATACGAGCTCGGAAATGTTCTCATCCAAGCCTCGTTGATAAGAGCTCTATCCAATTTAATATGAAATGGATTTATCGGTGCGCTGATTAAACCAAGTGTAATGACATCCAACCGAGTGCATGTCCATCAAGGACAAATCAAAAATTAAAGTATTGAGCTCCCAAAGATTGCTTTGGGTAAGAGGAGACCCACCCAGTTTTTCCGATGCGAATCTGCAACAATTGAAATCTCCCATAAGCAACCAAGAGGTGCTAGGGGTCGGAACAAGCTGCCTAATTTGATCCCAAAGCAAAACTCTGTCAAAGGCACTGTTAGCAGCGTAAATAACAGTTAATTGAAAAGGTGGGAGGCTACTGAAAGAGACGGAGCCAGAAATTAATTGTGAGATTTGAAAGCAGGAGAAAAAAGCAATTTCTTAGAGTTCTGCTTGATCCAAATTTAACCAGATTTGGAAAGATCGAAGTTATTGCAAGAGTACTCAGTCACAAAAAAACAGTGTGAGATAGGGAGAAGAAGGGGGTCCCAGAGTGAGGATGCAAGAATCCTATTTTCTAGTAAGCAAATCATGTCCAAATTAAAGGATTGAATCAGACATTTACAACAAAACACTTTATCAGGGCTGTTGAAACCGCTGATATTCCAAGAAGCAATGGAATGAATTGACATTAGGATTTAGGTGGCTGTGGGGGTTTCCTCCCCTGTTTCCCCTTGGGAGCTTTCTTTGGTTGCGTTGAACTAAACTATGTTGTGAATAATCAAAAATTTTCGCAGCAGAACCCCCTGTAACTGGAAGATTGGATTCAATTTAGCCTTCATCCTGAAGTTGAAGCATGCCAAATTTGTTAGAAGAAATCACCGCCGTAGACGGATGCATGCCTGGGATGATAGAGGTGCTAGAAGAGGAGGTTTCAACATCCGTGGGTTAGTTAAGGTTTGGGATGGTAGGATTCACCTTGTCAGATGCGTCAAAAGTGGATGTCAAGGGGATTGGAGGAGGTGGATGCTGAGAAACCAGCTTGTCCAAGTAGGGTTGCTAGGCGGGACAGAGGGATTTTGATTTAGGTTTGGTGGAGCAGTGGAGGATGGGATTATCTGTGTTGAGAGGGAGGGAGTAGGATTTACGTTTTTTGGGGCAACAACAGATGTTGTTGATGGACCATTTTGAATGTTGGTTGCATTCTGATAGCCAATAACTTGAGGAGGAACAAAGGAAGTACGACCTCTGGGCTTTCTACTGGAACTTCTTCCTCTTACGGTAGGCACCGCAGAGATGGGGTTAGTAGAGGGATTGGACTGTTCATAAGGTTTTGACAAGCATAATGAGGAATAGTGAACTAGGGAATTGCTAATAGGCTAAAACCTATTATGCATTTGATCATTAAAGATAATCAAGCAGGCTTTGTGAAATCCAGAGTCTCTACGAATAATATTATTATGGCTAAGGAACTTCACTGGAACATTAGGTGCAATTCCCCAAAATTTTTTGTGCTAAGTTAGACATCCGTAAAGCCTTCGATGCGGTTTATAGGGATTTTCTCCTGAAGAGAATGAAGCAAAAAGGTTTTCCTTGCATGTTTATTAATTGGATTAAATCTTGCATTGTTGATGTCAATTTCTCTATAGTGATAAATGGTGCTCTGGAAGGGTACTTCTCTTCTTCTGCGAGCCTGAGGCAAGGTTGCCCTCTCAGTCCATACCTTTTTTGCATAGTCATGGATGATTTCTCTGCTCTGATTGATAATGGGGACTTTAAAGGTATCAACTTAAATGGCTATAAGTTAACTCACCTCCTATATTCTAATGATCTTTTGGTATTTGGGAAGCCGGATATCCAAAATTGCAATAATTTGTCTCATGTTCTCAACTGTTTCGGTAATGCTTCTGGTCTTCATATAAACTAATAAAAAAGTTGTGTTATGTTCCCTAACAGTATTGGGAATCAGGAGGAAATCTGTACTGCTTTATACATTTCAAACATTGCTCCTTAGATCACTTATTTGGGTATTCCTCTGTCTTTCAATAGACTAAAAGTTTCGGATTACTTACCTCTCATGGACAGGATCTCTTATAAGTTATCTGGATGGAATGTCAACCTCCTTTCGTTGGCTGGTCATTTGCAATTTTTGAAATTCATGATTTTAAATTCCATAGCTTATTGGATTTGCGGATCTATCTTACCCAAAAGTGTTTCTAAATTTGTTAGGAAAGTTTCCTCCAAGTTTTTGTTTTTTGGTGAATCTGGGTCCACGAGGAAACTTCGTTTGGTTTCTTGGGACAATGTGTGCAAGCCCAAATACCTTGGAGGATTGGGTTTGACTTCTCTACAAGCTCTATAATTTGCTTATAATTGCTCAATCATTAGCATAATGTACAATAGAGAATCCCCATTATCCTCTTGGCTGATTCATACCTACTCTTCCCCCTGGCGTCCAGCTTCTGAAAATTTGTTTGTAACTATGTTGTTCATTTTAAGCATGCTTTTCATTTCAATGTCACCACTTCTTCACCTATTCATTTGTACCGGGATCATTGGTGCAAGGGGTATATTATTGCTGATATATCAGATGGGAATGCCTTGCTGCATGCGTATGACAAGAATGCCCTTGTTAAAGATCTTATTATGGGAGATAAATGGAATCTGCCTGCTGAGCTTCCCAGTTCAGTTGTTAATGTCATTATTGAGATTCCCATTCTTCACAACACAGCTGTTTGCTTATCATGGGGTAACTCGGGTGTTGATACATTTGCTTTATATATTAAGGAGTTTTATAAATATCTACCCCCTGCCCTTGGGCAGATATGATTTGGCATAAAAATCATGCTTTGTGTTTCTCCATTTATGTCTGGCTCTCACTGGTGGGGGGACTCAAAACAGTAGATGCCTTGAACAAACGTAACATTTATGTTGATACGACTTGTAACCTATGCTCCTTCTCCAATGAGCCCACATCCCATCTATTTTTCGAATGCACCTATTCCTTTTCTATTAAAGTAGAAAAGGTACTAAGATAAAATGCCCCTCCAACCTTATCTATGTAAAGATATACTGTATCATATGTCCTCTCCATGAAGATAATTTGTGTTGATTGAGTCTATGTTGGCTGAAATATCATCCAGTGGGAAATATTGGTATATATCTGAAATATTGAAGGTATATGCCGTGTTGAACTCATCTAGTAGATCAACAGCATATGCGTAATTGTTGAATTTTTTGACAATAGGGAATGCTCCAAACTTTAGGGGGCTTAGCTTAGAATAAGTTCCAAGAGCAAAACATTCTTTTCTCACACGAACCAATACTAAATCCCCAAGATTTCTAATATATATCCCTCCAATGGAATCAGTAGCCGGCTTATATTGATTATTAGACTCCTATAGCTTCAACCGAACATTAGATAGAAAATCCGAAAACTGTTCAGTCCAACACTAATGCTGCCTTGCTTTTACATTTGGGAAGAACAGGAATATCAAGAATATTGTTTGGCATTTCACTGTAAATTATGCCGAAAGAACACCTACCCATTGAGCGATTTGGCATGGAATTGAATGTGAATTCCGCTTGGCCGAGTACCTCATTCCATAATTTAGGATGCTCTTGCACTAAACGGCAAAGTAGATTGTCGAGTGTTCTATTTACCATTTCGATTTGCCCATCTATTTGTAGGTGGTAAGAAGAACTTAAATGGATTTGAGTATGCAGGCATTTCCACATCTCTCGCCAAAAGTTATTTATAATTTGAGCATGAGGCTTCTTGGGATTCCATGAAGGTGAACTATCTCTTGAAAAAAAAAATTTCAATGTTTAGGGCATCAAATATTTTTTTGCGAGCAATAAAGTACACCATTTTGAAAAAATGATTTACGACCACCATAATAGAATCATTTCCAAGCTTAGTGCGAGGTAAATCCAAAACAAAGTCCAAACTCAAATATTCCTAAATAGATTCAAGTACTGGCAAGGGTTAAATAAACTTGTGAACAAAGTGAAATCATTAATAATGTTCCCATGTTTGAATTTTAAAACTCGAATGACAACATATAACTCTTGTTGTTATACAATCCACTATTGCCTTGTTGGGCATTATTTTTCACTAAAACATTCAATCGGTTTATCGGTTTTTTCTTAAGCTAATACGGCACCCACACCTACTGTTGAAGTATTAATATCCACTATAAATGCATGGCTTATCAAAATTTGGGAGAGCTAAGACAAGTGCTGTGGACAGCTAAAACTTGATGGCTTCAAAGCTTCTTTACTAAGTTGATGTCCACAAAAACAATTTATGCATCAAACCATCGATTATTGGAGTCATAATTATGCTGAAACCTCTAAGAAATCATCAGTAAAAATTGGCCAAGCTATGAGAGCTACAAATATAAAAAAAAAAGATTGGGATGTTGGCCATTCAACTATAGCAATAACTTTACGTGGGTCTACACTCGCCCCGACTACCGAAACAATGAATCCCATGAATGAAATACTTGGAGTGACAAATTCACATTTAGAAATATTCAAGTATAACTCGTTCTGCCTCAATACCTCAAAAATTCTCGTCAGGTGTAGCAAATGATCTTTCATAGTGGAATTATACACTAGCATGCCATCTAACTATACCACAAAAAATTTACTTAAAAATGGTTTAAGTATTTTATTTATGAAAAGCACAAAAATGTATAGCGTTTTACCCAAACCAAATGGCATTACCTTCCATTCATATAGATTGTGGCGAGTTTTGAAGGTCATTTTCCATTCATCTCCCGGATGAATTCGAATTTGATGATAACCACTGCGAAGGTCAAGCTTTGAAAAAATATTGGAACCAAACAAAAGCGGGACTCGAAACCGAATGGTCGATCCCCTCTTTCACCACCCCAGCTCGTACAAGAAAATCCTTCAGGGTCATCTCCCCTAGGGTCGGCTGCCGCTACTTCTGCTGGAAATCGGATCCACCCACTCCGCCGGCGTTCTCGCGAGTAAGGCCTAACATACCTCATCAACGGTCTTCTGACTGAGAGTTCTCCGAAGGGTAAGCGATCGCTGACGCTGGAACAATTATTAAGTCCTCTGACCTGACGTATAGCTACGTTCGGCCTGCCAATAACATGTCGCCACCCCCAATAACATGTCATCACGTGCTCTTACTCTAAATCACGCGGCCCGACGACTTGACCCGGAGCGGAACCCGGAAATGCTATGTTCGCGATTTTCTCGGTATCTCGGTATTTGCTAGGTATTGCTTTGTAAAAATGAGAAATACCGCTCTGTGAAGACCAATACCATGCAAATACAGAGTTGTACCGAGTTTTTTACAACTCGGTACAACTTGGTATTTGCTCAGGATTTGCTCGGTATTGCTAGGTATTTGCTCGGTATTGCAAGAAAAAACTCAGTACAACTCGGTACAACTCAGTATTTGCTCAGGATTTGCTCGGTATTGCTAGGTATTTGCTCGGTATTGTTAGAAAAAACTCAGTACAACTCGGTATTGCTCAGGATTTGCTCGGTATTGCTAGGTATTTGCTCGGTATTGTTAGAAAAAACTCAGTACAACTCGGTATTGCTCAGGATTTGCTCGATATTTGCTCAGGATTTGCTAGAAAAAACTCAGTACAACTCGGTATTGCTAGAAAAAACTCAGTATTTGCTCGGTATTGCTAGAAAAAACTATTATTTTCTATCGACTCCAAGGCAGCGCAAGCCGAAGCTTCTCCGACCCTATCTCCTTCTCCATACGTTGATCTTCCACTAACCTTTCTCCATTTTTTCAGCAAAGTCCGACGCCTCCACCTCTTCAAGCCGAAGGCAACCCTTTCAATCCCTTCAGCAGAGAGAGAGAGAGAGAGAGAGAGAGAGAGAGAGAGAGAGAGAGAGAGAGAGAGAGAGAGAGAGAGAGAGAGCTTCTTCCCCATACTCTCCGACGTCATTCCCTTCTTCAGGATGGAAAGTTACTCCATTTTGATCGCAAGCAAAAACGGGAGCTCGCTGTATCTCTCTTATACGCGGTTCTTCGGCCAAATCCTTTGGGAGAGAGAGTTAAAAAAACGCATGTGCGAAAACCCAAAAAACAGCGGGTCGGTCGGCGTCTTTTCTTCCTGCTACGTGGCGCTAATACATTGGTGGCCGAACGTAGAGGAACGTACGTTCACCGGACCAAATAAAAGTTCCTGACGCTGAGGCAAGGATTGGGCTGTACCGGTTACCGCCGTCGGGGACGCCGAGTAATTTTTATTTGGCCCGGTGTCCTTACATACATTCAGTGCCCTTACTGTTTACCGCGCAGCCCGATACCCGACCCGGACTGGACCCAGGATTGTTATGTACGAGCTGATTTCTGCAAACGGAGATATTGCTCGACAATAACGAGAAATATCATTATGTGAAGACCACTACCTAGCAATACCACAGTTTTGCTAGGTATTGCTTAGTATTGCTCGGTATTGCTAGATATTGGTCTTGACAGAATGGTATTTCTCGTTATTGTCAAACAATACCTAGCAATACTAAGCAATACCGAATAATGCCTAGCAATATGCTAACATACAATATCGGGTTCAGGTTCGGGTCGGGTCGTCGGGCTTTGCGGCAAAGAGTAAGAGCACGTGGCGATATGTTATTGGCCTCCGGATGTAGAGCTACGTTCGGTGTCCGGACTTAATAATTGTTCGACGCCGAGGCATTCCAAATTTTCTTTCATAAGCACATTTCCAACAAAAAAAACTCATTTTTCACTTCAAAATAGTAAAATACACTAATTTATCTCTAATCGAACTTTCTTAACGTAAAAAAAAAAAAAAAATTATATATATATATATATATATATATATATATATATATATATATATATATATATATATATATATATATATATCTTAAAAAAATAATTGGTGTTTGTGAACAGTGCGACGCTCAATATTGATGTCGCACTGTTCACCTTCCGAATGTTGACGTGTGATTTAACATTAAAATGAAGAGAACGACGAACGGCATATCACCCCATGCAAATCGGTTGGGCAGTATAGTCACTTCTTATGATCATCCCCATTGCAAGATCAAATAATCTTGTTAGTGTTATGCTTCTCTATTTATTCTTTTATTAATATGATAACTTGTTATGAGCAATGCCCATGCTACATTGTCCTCACAAACTTTAAAAAAACAAAAAAAAAAAGTTAAAAAAAGTGCAATGCATAGTTAAAAAGATCAATAAATATAAGTGCAACATGTAGTTAATATAATTAATATATGAATTATTATAATTGTAAATAAAAGACTATAGGCAATTGAGGGTTATTTTTATAAATTGATAAAATATAACTGCTATGTAAGAAATTCATTTAAAGTATATTAAGTGGCGGAGCCAGAAAATATCTCTAGGGGGGGCCTAAAATTTTTTTTATTATATTATTAATTTTCTTCAATTTTTTACATCCAGACTTAGGACCAATATAATCAATATTAAAAATGATAAAACTTTGTTAGTGAATTAGTTTAAATTTTTCCTTCACAAAATGACTTCAATCATCAAATCACTCGATTTCTGCTAGAACGTGTTTAATATATTAACTAAAAACGTGATATTAAATATATTAACTAAATACGTGATATTAAAAATCTCATTTCAAAAAAAAAAAAAAATCATAAAATGTCTTTAAGATCGAATCAATATAAGATTAAGCTAATATCAATCAAGAAAAAAAATGTAAATGAATAGGAAATTAAATTGGAGTGATTTGAATGGATGATCGATGTTAAATTTCTTGATCGTTAACTGTTTATTGGGCATTTAAATGTCTTAGTGATATCATAATTTGACTATCTTGGGCTCGTTGGATTCGTCTTGTCTAGCCGCTCGATTCGACTATAAGCATGTTATGTTTGGAAACCATTTGGTAATCCAAGTTATGGTTTGAACCTTCCAAATATGCTTCGGGTCTTTGATTTGGAGTCATTTGGGTTCGGATTGAGTTGAATTTGGTGTCGTTAGGTTTGTGTTTTTGAGACGTTCAATTCGACTGTAAGTTTACTGAAATCGGAGTTCATATGGTCTCCGAATTAATTTTTGAAGTTACCAACTAAATTTTGTATTGAGATTAAAAAAAAAATCAATTTTTTTGGGGCCCTCCCTCCGCCCATGAGTCTGTCTGTATATATGAAATCATATTTCTAACATATAAGATTATATAGGTACTATCATATGGTATATATGAACTCACTATATAAAATATAAATTATGTCTCACATAAAAATAAAATTATATTATCACATATGTTGTCTCAACACAACTTATATTAATATATTTATATGGGATAAATTACATATCACATATGCTGATATATAAAAAATATGATATAAAAAAAGATTAAATTTTATATTTTAAAAAATAAAAGAAAATGATGTGATATATTGTATGTTTACCCATACATTTTGTTTTAAATTAAATAAACATAAAATTGACATATAGTCATATATATATTAAATCTAAAAATAAAAAATAAAAAAAAAAATAAAAAATAAAAAATAAAAACAAAGAGCTCGGTTTAGCCAATGTCATCTATATCCTGATGACAGAGATGGAAATCCCAACCATCCCTATAACGGCAATTTCTTCACTGCTCTTTTGGTAATGGGGTGAGAGAGGCTCGAACTCTCGACCTCAGGATAACTCAGGAATGCTATGAGACCTACGCGCTAGCCAACTGCGCCACCACCCCGTGCTTTCAACAATTGCGAAATAATTTTAATTTAATTAAACTTCCGAACCTTAATTGATTTTTTTTTTTATATATATATAACTATATAAGGTAACTGGCTCTTTAACATTTTTTTAAAATAATATATTTTTTGAGCTCATGCTGATAAACATATATTAAGAAACAAAATTGAATTATTTTAAATATCTATCATTCACTTTAACCTATATGAAAAAAATAATGGGAATTGATCATAATGAAATTATTTCACTAGTAGTTTACATGTACAAAATCTTTATACAATGTAGTATACATGAATTATAGAATATGGCTTGCATGATGGAATAAAAAAGAAAGATGAAGGGTTATTATCAATAGATGTTTGATGATATACTGTTGTTCTCCTAATAGAGAAAGGTATGCTAACAATTAAAAAGGTGAGCATCTAACTTAGTAAAGATTTCGATTGCAAAAGGTAGGGATGGAGGGTGTCCGAGTTTGTATCAATCTTGTTGATGATAGTCTCGGTCTACTTTAGTAAAAATAGCATTAGCCTTTTTTGACAATGAATGGATTCAATGTTGATTTTGTGACAAACATGTCTTATTAGCCATGATGAATGTTGACATTGGAATCAATGAGTATCCATCATGTTGACGGTGATGGACATTGGCCTAACTGTCTTCAACAGAGTTAGCTTTATTTTTTTACGATGGATATCTTCCTTATTGGTGACAATGAGCACTAACCTTAGTGAAAATGACGAGAATCCAATGTTCAAAAGGAGAGCTCTATATAATCTTCTCTAGAATCCTTCTCATAACCTCATCCCAACCTCACCCCACTATGTGAAAGTAATATCTATTTATATATTTCTAAAATCAAAACACTTCATCATATGATCGATATTAAACCCAAGATGACATCAAAATTGAATGATTTTGGGCTAACCTTATTTGTTTTACCAACACACTCATTCTAACACAAGTACTTGAGAATTAAGAAATATTGTCTATCAAATAATGTCATGCAATTCCCAACTCTGTTTGTAAGTTCATAATTTAAGGAATATTGTCTATCCAATAATCTCCAAAAAAATTCCAAACTATATTCCAAAATATTTGATTTAGTCTCATTTGTACTCAGAATCTTGGAAAACTTAGCATTATTGAGTTTGTCTCATTAATATATTTATTTTTCCTATCATGTAGCTAAAAATAGAGTTTAAATAATCCCAAAACTTATTTATACATTTGCTAAAAATAGAGTTTAAATAATCAACAATAGGAAGTAGCGACTAGCTACGGGAGGTCACTATCTTCGCACACTTCTTCAACCAAATCCCATAAGTCCGTGTCGGGTCGGTTTGACCCGAATCTGAAGCGGGTTGAGTTCGGGTTCCAAAAATCGATCCGTTTACAAAAACGGGTCAAATTTGGATTGACCTGAATAGTGCCGAATCAATTCCAGATTTGACCCGAACCCAACCCGTGACCAGAAATTAACACCCCCTACCTTTTATAGCATAAATAAATCCAGAATACATAAAAGGATACAAAACAAAATCTCTTTTAACACCCGTTTTAAAATACCAACAATTAAAATTGCAAAGCATTTTTTCCACAAGGACATTAAATTTCGCAATTTAATACAAAGATATGAAAATATTGAATTTAATTTTACATCATATAATTAATCATAAAGTATTAAAATATAATTTAAAGTTATACTTTACATAACCTCGCACTTGTTTTCCTTTTTTGAATTTTAGGAATAAGAATACGTTGATCAACGGGTGAGCAACCCATACTGTGCAATTGGAACCTCAAAAGCTTGCATCCTTTCTCCCCGAGCGAATCCATTGCGGTCATAAGAGGATATCTCCGAAATTTGCAGCTCTGTGCACGCGTGAACGAGTGCTTCCCCTACTCTCTGGGCTGCTTCCTGTGGTTTTTACATTATACACGCAAATAGTTAGGATTATTAAATAAGTTCACACAAGTAATTCACCAAACAATCAAAGAGTCAAAAACAAAATTGAGGATATCCTACTAAATTAATTCAAGATGAATTTTAAATTTTTATCTTCTGCTCGTTTTGTTGCGGCGTTTCTTTTGCATAAGCTGAGTTTAAAGAAACGGAGTAAGAAGAGTTTGGATAAGCGACATTTTTTTTTTCTTTTGAGATCGGCGGTATTACGGAGGTATAGTAAAAGAGATTATCCAAAAGGTGTGTTAACAAACAACGCACTGTAACGGTATTTGTTTATTTAAACCGAAAACGGCGTACTTAAGGAGAAACAAACGAGGCCTTCATCTTCAAATGAGTGCTACATAAAGATTGATTGATTATCGATATATTCGCTCATCTAAAAGAAAATTAGGTAATGTTAAAGTTGAAATAAGAGCTACTCCATAAAAATCAAACAAAAGTTCAGCAATAAGAAGGATAAAAGTGAAGCTAAGCTTCATTTGGGATAGTTTTCTTAATGCTTTTTAAAGTAGTTTTTTAATACAATTTTTTTTTAAAATGTACTAAAAAGCTTATTTATAAAGTAATAAGAAAGCTATATCAAATGAAACCTTAATCTTAAATAAAAAAAATATAAGCAGGTTTTGCATATAATGTTGGCTGATGGAAAATCTTCATTTGCGCTGGACGGATACCAATTTGCAGGGGTGTCAATTCGGGTCAACGAGTCGGGTTTGGGTCGAACCCAAATTATTAGGGATGTCAATTCAGGTCCAGGTTAAGTTTCGGGTCGTGTTAAATTTTGACACACCTATCAATTTGGTTCAAAGGCACCAAAAAGTATAGACCGAACATGCAAGATGACTACATCTACATGTGAATCAAATTGTTTGAAAATTCGGGCCAAAATTACAAAATAACTAGCGCTATTCAATTGATATTTGATAGCATAAGCAACCAATATACAGAGCTCATTTCAATTGATAACATGCTATTCTTAGATAGAAATTATCACATAAGACAGCATAAGTTATAGCATACTATGGTGAAATGAATAGTGAAACATACTATGGTGCTGCAAGGAGGATCCTCACGCATAGAATTCTGTAAAGTGCTGGCATAAAATAGAGTCTTCTTGTTGCGATCGTCAACAAGCATGGCATATAGTTGTCTGGTTGAGCAGAAAACGGAGAGCCTTGGTTTGGTTGGAGAACCATTGAACTGAGACAAATTGCAGCGGAATTAATGGAATGAAAAGGATTAGCTGCAACTGTAAAGATTATGGTTTTGTTTGGGATGGTTTTTTTATTTTTTCTTAAAATAATTTTTTAGTACAAAAATTAAAAATTGTGTGCTATAAAGCTGCTTTAAGAAGTAGTAAGAAAGCCATCCCAAACGAAACCTATATCAGAAACACAGATTTTGCAGCTATGGTGCTAAAAGGGAAAAGATGCATATAATATGGAAAACAATATATGAAGCTCATTATTTTGCATCTAAGCAACGATATCAATTGCATCTCGCATTTTAGAGAAAGAAGGTAAAGGACTAACAGTTAAAAGGATGCAGATAAGATTCTAAGAAGTTTGGATAAAAAGAAAAAGTACAGTAAGTTTGTTTCTATTGATCGTAATTGCAACTTCCACACTAGCCTTTCATAAGATCTGATTAATATTCCTCATTTGATGCAAATATTTGACTGATCGTTTTTGTTGCTTAGGAAGATTTATGATTCTTTTTTTGTGGGATATGATGAACTTGTAATTAATTCTAGACTGTAATATTATCATTATAAATAGAGCCTCATATAAGCAAGAAAACAAAGAAGAGTAACAACGGTTGAGTTCTCTTTATCAACCAAGAGAAGAGTGAACAAGAGTTAAGGAGGCTTTCATTCAACTACATAGCCACAGGAGTTTCATTTGTGTTTTATCTGAAGGGAGGAATAAGTTTGCAACAATTCTCTTCATTGGTTTTATCACAACTCAACCTGACAAAGATAGATCCTACCGTGTTGAGCTGTGACAGACAAATCCCAAGATCTAGTTTTTAAAAAATTAGTAAAACTAAAACAAAATATTATATATATTATGGCGAAAACAATTTGTGATTTGAATTATATTCCTGATAGATCAAAAAAATTCTTTAAAAAAATTAACGATTTTCACAGGTTTCCTCCTTCCTGATATGTGTTTTATCTAAAGGGATGAAAAAGTTTGCAACAACTCTCTTCATTGGTTTCCTCTAGGGGTGTCAATTTCGGGTCACGGGTCGGGTTCGGGTCGAACCCGGAACTGACCCGGGTTCAAACGGGTCAACCCTAACCCGACCCGGGTAGACAAACGGGTCGGAAAACCGAACCCGGACCCGACCCGGCGGGTTGCCGGGTTGACCCGACCCGACCCGGTTTGGGTGGCCAGCGCCGGAACGGCTGCGACGGACGGCGGGGGACACGGGCGCGGCGGGGCGGACGTGAGCGGGACAGCGCGCGGCGCGAGCGCGGTCGGGCGCGCTGGGCACGCGGGCGAGGTCGGGCGCGGGCACGCGGGCAGCGCAAGCGGGCGCGCGGCGGGCAGGCGCGCGGCGGGCAGCACGGGCGGGCAGCGAGCAGAGGCGGGATTCGAAATTTTTCAAAATTAAACGGGTTGGCGGGTTGACCCGACAACCCGCCGGGTCAACCCGAACCCGACCCGTTTTTTAAACGGATTGATTTCTGGAACCCGAACCCGACCCGTTTTGAAATCGGGTCGGGTTCAACCCGGATTTTCCGGGTCGGGTCCGGGTCGGATTTTCGTGTCGTGTCAAATATTGACACCCCTAGTTTCCTCCTTCCTAGCTCAAGTCTTTATATCCTACAATAGGAGGCTATACTCCCTCACTATCTATCATCAATTATAATAGTGTATATTGCCCTCTTTGTTAAGTGCACAAATCATTACTATGTATCTCGTATGAAAGCGTATCTTTGATATACCTCTTTTAAATTTTTTGTAGAATTATGTGATCTTTGTGCAACGTAGATGTTAGTGGATTGCACCGAGCCACATAAACTTATATGCATACAAGTGTTCTTCTTTGTTGCGATAGATTTTTCTCCTCTCTACCTGTCAATTTCCTAACATTGTACATTGTTTCAAAATCAACTAATATATTCCTTCTTACGTGAGGCTAACAAAAAGTTAGGATTCTAAGAATTGGAACAAAGACAAAAAATATGCCATAAGCTATCATGCACCGACACACCTCTTTAAGAGAGAATGCAGTGTCAGACACGTGCCAGATACGAACACGTGCCCGACACTGCTGCGACACGTGTCGGACACGACAGATGTGTCCAATAAAAATAATGTTTAAATTTAAGTGGACACGTGTGTCGAACCTGCGCATCCTAATTTTTTATAATAAAATTATTTAAAATTATAATATTTTTATATTTACTATGTCAAATAAAACATCACATTCACTCTTATATGCATTCATACGATTGTTGAAAAGCATGATTATTAGAGAATGAATCTTTTTTTTTAGAGGCAGTAATGATTATTGAAAACATTTATGCCTACCTATGTTTGCAATTTTTAGTGACAAGCTCTGTTTAAAATTGCGCAATTAGAGGCGCGCCTTTGCGCAATTCCTTCAAAAAACGCCTCATAACCTACGCAATTCTGTGTCCTTAAGAGGCGTACGCCTCACTGGGACTGAGGCACGCCTCAGAGGCGCAATTGCGCAATTCCTGGTGAGGCGTACACCTCTCTGGGATAGGGCTCACTCACTTAAAATGAACCCTTTTCTCTCCTTTTACCCGATAGCCTTCAGCAAAGAGCAAACCCGACATTTCTCCCTCCCGCACGCTCCAGGTCGCGCCCAGCACGCCGTCGGCCTCCTTCACGCCGCTTCTACCACCGGCGCCGCCTCTCTCCGGCGAAGTGGAAACTTCCGGCCGCCCTCTAGGAGTACTCCACATTGGATTTTAGGTATTTTTATTAAGTTTAGGGATATATTTTTCAAGTTTAAGAAAAACTAGGGTTTAGATTTTTTTGATTATAACTAGAAGAACTTGATGTGCATGCCTTATTGTAATTCTAGTTGATGGGATTTATTGAAATAGGTGAAATGTTAGAATGATATAAAAAATATTTAGAATATAAAAAATTTAAGATTAATAGAATAAAGATTAATATATGATATCCAATGAACTATTATGGAAGAGAACTGGAAAACTAGAGAAGTAGAGAAGTAAATAGATACATTCTTTGTGATTTAGATTAGAGGTTAAAGAATTATTATGGGAGAGAACTAGAGAAAACCAAAGAAGTAAATCGATACAAAGAAGAATCAACTTTCATTAAATGATATCCAATGAACTATTGCAAATCTTTCTCTTGATGAATCAGATTTAGAAGCAATGATATTCAATGATGATAATCTTGAAGGTCAAAATCAAACCTCTGAAGCTAATCTTATTAGTAGAAGCTTGAATGCTTGATGTTGTAGTAAATGGTTATTTGCTAATATTTTTGTGATTGCATTAGACATTTTGTACTAAACATTTTATATCATAAACTAGACAAGTTATTATGTCATTTATTTTTATTATTTGTCATTTCTAATATGATGTTACATTAATATCTATACACTATATTAAAAAAAAGTAATGTCGTGTTCGCGCCATACACGTGTCCTATATTTTCAAAAAAAACCATGTTCATGTCGTGTACATGTCCGTGCATTATAAGCATAAGTTTGTTTCTATTGATCACTATCATACTTCCTAGCGAAAGCATACAATCGTAGTGGTGCAATGCAAGTTGTATAAAAATCAGTTTTCTAAACAAAAAAGTTGAAGCTTCCAAGTAGAGTGTATCACCATCCCAAGGCATCAAAAAGAGGTGGAACAAGAAAAAAGAAATCTTCATACCTTTCTTCGCATTCTACGATTCCTGATCTTAGGGCTCTCCTTTCGAGGAATGCCTCTTGCTTCAACCCTTAGAGACACGCAATCATTCACTAAAATGACGGAGTACAGTACAAGCAGTCATTTTGTAATAACCATCTTCATCAAAATGCAAACTTGTGAGGTATGGAAAAAGTCTTACAAAGAGTTGGCATTGGGATGGCGAGAAAACGGCACTCCCCACGTAGAGGATTGTCATAACGTGCATGGAAGATGCTAGAGGTCATCGGAAGCATGCCGGCCCGAAGAAGAGTCATGCTCCTAGCAAATTTAGTGCATGCCTTTCACTGGGGATATTTCTAAACAGGTGTTGTGCCTTGCACATATCAACGTCAGCAACCAAGAATAGCAGAAGTGATAATGCTATGCAATCCAAAATTACACTATTATAGTTTTATTAAATTGAACATTTCACCAACTCCGAAGGATAAGACCAATGATAATATTTTGAATAATTATATACTTGACATCAATAAGCTATGGTTAAAATCACACCTTCTAATGTTAAACTAAAAAAGATTTCCATTTCCATGAATAATGCAAGGTATATTTGTAAATTATAAATAGAAGCTTTATTTAGCTCTTTAAATTAATTGATTAGAAAGATTGCTTTATGACAAAATTTTTATCAAACTCAATGATAAACAATATTTTAAATAATAAAAATAACTATGTTTACCAATGGTAAAATTAGATTTAGTTGCAATAACATCTTAGGATAACATTACTTTGGAAAATTCAGAAATATTTGTGTTGGCAATTAATCCAGTGCAGTACTTAATTATCATTATAATTATCCAATTATTTGGGATTGCCATTTTGGATCTCATTTTCTATTCATTCGTGTTAATTATTATTTGAGGTGTTAAACATATTCTTCGCAAATTCTTATGTAACCTTAACTCTATCAATTTTCTTTCCTAATCAGCTGAGAATAATTTTATCGACTTGTCTAACAAGCGCATTTACTATAATGTTTTAATCATTTTTTTCATACTCCTCTGACATCTAAGTCTATTTTCAATCATCTTATAACTTTAGGTCAATCCATTTTCTTTTCAGATTGAACAAATTGTATCCATATGACCTTAGGTCAATCCATTTTCTTCTAATGCTTTGACACTAATTTTATCAACTCGTCTAATGAGCATATTTTCTACTCTTTGTTGTCCGTTTTCTTTTGAAAATAATCTTTTCTAATCCTCAGACAACTAGGTTTTATTTCAGTCATCTCATCTTTTAATAGATGTAACTCAAATCTTTTCTTCAATATAATCACTCCTTAATTTACCCTTAGCTTTGTCACACATTCATCTTAACAATCTCAAATATGTCAATATAACCACTCCTTAATTTACTCAATTTAAATATTAATGAATTGTGTATCCTAACACTTAGATCCATATAGTATGATCAACCAAATTAAGGCTTTATAAATTTACCTTTAAACCACCATGACATTCTCTTATCACACAAAACTTATTAGAAACTTCTATATTTTAACCATCAAGCCTTAAATCTGAAAACTATAGCCTCACATATAACTCCAAACCTGAAACACCTATTTGTCATATTATCTTCTAATGATAACGAATAATAATTGTCAGTACCATATTCATTGAAATTGCATATCATATACTCAAAATCTATTTTCTATGCAATTCATCCTTTGTTTTAATTTTTAAAGCAATCTCATAATACAACTCGAAGAGTATCAAGTACTTATCACATTCTTTATGTCCTCCATGATAATTTATATCTTGAAACCACCCACTTTATCACTAACCTTAATCACCTTAGCAACTTTACCTTTCTAATCCCTATCCACTATCACAACCTCATTCCTATTGCTAACATTTCCAACATATAATAACTTATAACATTTCCAAATTGCCTTTATTTTTCTTATTTCTATTTAGCGTCATGTAGGCAAATAATATATAATCCTCTTATAAACATTGTGCCTGCCAACTCTATTATCTTTTCATTCTTAGATTTACACAAGTCTAATATTAAATTTACACAATCAACCTTGGCTTACTTTTCATCACAATCAATTTATGGGGAGACACCCTGACAAATTTTTGTTTACCATATAATCATGTTAGATCATGGTGCATCGATTTTAGTGAATTCCCCAGAACTAGCAACATTCAAAATTGAATTCATTTAAATAATTTTAAAATGAGTTTTACAAATGACTGTTAATTTGGCATCAACATCAGTCTTTTTATAATTATGCTTATTAAAATTATAAATACAACCAAATTAGTTTGTTCAACTAAACCCTTTCATTATGCATATCATTTAACAAAGGAACATCAGGAAAATAAAACCTCTCTAAATGAGAGATTGGAGAAATATAATGAAAACTTTGGGCATATTTGTAATCGCTTCTATTTTTTTATTTTGGTTTCAAAAAAAATATATTTGTTTGTGTATTTTTAATTTATTTTTTAAATTTGAAATCATTTTTAAGAACACTAAAAATAATCTTTAATCTATTAACTATTTTTAAAAATAAGTATCACTTTTTAACCAACTCCCAATACCACCACCGCCGCTATAATCACCTTGTTGACTGCTAGGTTGTTGTAGCCACTGAAAAAAAATCAACTTATTCAACGTTCAATAAAAATAAAAAATATATATACATATTTCTTTTTAAGACATCAAATATGTTATATTTCATGTCAAAATAAAAAATTCAACCAATCAAGTCATGATTTAATTTCAATCAAAGCTCCAAGCTATCGAGCCGACCTCAAATCAGCTCAAAATTGAATCTTTGACGGCCTTATTTCCAATAAAAAAGAATAACCCTGTTCTACATTCCTATTCTGATTCAAATTGGGCAAGCAACACATTGATCCGAAATGAACAACATTTTCGTTGGTTCCATTCTCATTTCATGGAGTGTCATAAAACAACCAACCATGACAATATCCTCCATCGAAGCTATGTATAGATCCCTTGCCATTGCAGCATCTGACATCATATGACTTCATGAATTCTACGGGATTCATATTGCATTCCAATGCCCCCCAACCGTCATTGCGCAAAAAATCCACCATGACTCCAGCTAATAATCCAATCTTTTATGCCCGCACCAAACACATCAAAATTGATTACCACTTTGTATGGGAGTGTACTTTCCGAAAAAATATCACTCCACCATATCAGTGCCAAAGATAGAGCAGCAAACATCCACCTCTCGGTTTCAGCAACATCACAACAAATTGACAATCCAATAATTGAATCATGAACTTGAGGGGCAAAAATAAACTCTCACATGCTTCACACTCTCACAAATCTCCTCTGCCTCCACTTCTCAAGCGCAGCACCACCTTCTCTGCAAAGATCTCTCACCGTTCTTCACAAATCACAAACTTCAATCACAGAGATCTATGAATAACCAACATTAACTTTTAAAAAACTTATAGTTCCCTCTAAAGCTCTATATATTAAGGCACCCTGCTGGCTGTAAAGTTTGGTAATATGGAATGAATCAATTTCACTTGCCTTAGTCTAAGTTTCCTTTGCCCTTACATTTCAGGGCCTTCTGAATAACTAAATCATGTAGTTCGGTGGATTTCAGGGGGGATTAGACAAACAGAAATAATACCGTTCGGTGCCTTCGCCTGCAAGCTCCCGTTGCGATTTCCTCGCTTCTTTTCGTCAAGGGCTTTGAGCAGGAGCCGAATGGGAAGGGAGCCGAGGGTTTCGGACAGAACGCCGCGAGCCCGTCGCTAGCTTCGCCTGCAAGCTCCCGACGCGACTTCTGGGCTTCTTTTTTCGTCGAGGGTTTCGGCCTTTGGTACGAGAGGAAGCGGGGAAAGACGGGGGTTTCTTTTATAGGCGTGTAGGAGTGTCGCGGTAAATTTATAATTTTCAATTTTCATTTTTGAATTAATTTTAATAATTAATACTAATATGTATAAAAAATATTAAGTTAAGTATATTAATCATAATTTTAAATCTTTTCATTATTTAAAATATTATTATGCTAATCATAATTTAATAATTATAATTAGAAATGATAAAAATTAAATTTGTTTAGAAGATAATATTAGTAAATTAAAAATACTAACTAAATTAAATTACTATTTTTAATTTAAATTGACTAAATAGAATTTGCTATTTGATTAGCCTAGTAAATTCCTTACTAAGCCCTATTTAAAATATTATTATATAATAATCTAATTAAATTTGATATGTATTAAACTAATATAATAAAACTTCACAAACATGTACATCCTTAAATCCTAAAATAAATTGTTAAATACTTTATTTAATTTCAACAAAATTTGGCATATATCATATTGAATATTACCCAAAAAAATACAACAATCATCAACACTCATAAATAAAACTACATCCAATAAATGTTAGATAAGATAACATTGCACCAAACTCATTACATTTATAGAAACCATCGTCATTGATCGGAGTGACATTTTATAACTCAAATTATTTATTTTTAAAATTTGATTATTTCTTGGCTGAATTACTCTCATAAATTACTGTGGCAGCTTGTTGATTTTGCAATACTGATATTCCTTAAATTTCTTGGACTTAAACTTGGCCGGATTCTCATCGCTGAGCAGCTGCGGCAGTGGTCCCATGATCTTCTCCGGCGGAGGCGACACAAAAACCGGCCATGACATTCTTGTCTTCTCCTTATTCACAGTTGTTCTATGCAACACACTTTTGTATTTCCCGTTGCTTAAGATCTACATCGGTCAAAGACAAATAAATATATAAATTCAATAATTCATATTTAAAAATAAGAAATTATAGGAATGTTAATCATTTAGTAGATGATTAAGACTTGTAGCTAGATTCATATTTAGGGTGCTTTTGAGATTTTTTTTTTTTTACATAATTAATTTATGGATTATTATTGTCATAATTTTATATTGTTATAAATTTTTTTTCAAAGTTTTATTTGATGAGAAAGTACTTATATTCACACCAGTATTAGGGCTTATTTGAAACAATTTTCTAGTTGTTATAACTTCGTTTGACTATTATTTTATTTTATTTCTTTCTTGCTGTTTTTTAAAAATTTCTAAAGTTATAATATGCTATTTCAAACCATGATATCAAAGTTATTTTTTCTAACAATAGTTTTACAAGCAATTTTGTAAAATGTTGAAGACCTCTCAAATAGGCCTCTAATTTCATTTAAGAGACCATTGCAAAAAGCTTGAGAATACCATTAAGGATAACAAAAGATAAATAAAATTGCTTAGGAAAAAAATTAACTAATATAAATGTGGTGGAATTGAGGAAAATTTATTACGTGCGTAGTCCGGACGGGGACAACCGTACGGATTTGTTGCCCGTATTTACTGAGTATTTGCTGCACATTTGCAAATACTCAGTAAGTACTAAATAAATACTCAATTGTGATTATTTATTATAACATAAAAAATAAATTATTTATTTTGGTTAAAAAAAGGGAACTTTTTGATCATAAAACTTTAGCAAAAATAATTAATCAAAATTCAAATCATAATAATATAAAAATAAAATTAATAAATTCGAGATTTGTTACATAAAATAATAATTAAGAAGAGGGGGATTAGTATAAACATACCTCAATTTGATCTCCAATGTGAATAATAAGAGCATTAGGGATATATTTGGCATCAAACCAATGGTCATCTTTGAATACTTGCAATCCGGGCACCTCATTGGGCACCAAAATGGTAATTGCAGACAAATCAGTGTGGGCCACCACCCCTAATGCTAGATCTGGTCGAGGGCATGGAGGGTAATAATTTATTTTGAGCAAATATTCCATCTCCTCTCCACCCAAAGCCACCTTCAAGCCTTCCTCTCCAAGCCCTAACCCCTTTGAGAGCCACTTCAACAAATTTTCCACCACAATCAGAAGGTATTGCGCATATTCCTCGTTCACTTTCCTGTTATATATTGTGAATATAATTATAAAATCAGTAATATATTCAAAATATCTATATTTTTATTTAAATAATATTACATTAATTAATTCACCTCATCATAATATTTAAATTAATCAACAGTTTTTTTAAAGGTGGATCAAAAGCAGTTGTTACGAGGGAGATAAATTTTTAAAAATTATTATGAAAATAGATTTCTTATACAAAATTTTCATAAAAATAAAGAGAAAATAATAATCAAATAAAAATTATGATTAAAATCTGATTAACAAAACAAGTGAAAATAATTTGTCTCAAAGAAGCCAACATAAAATTTGATTTAAGTGGAACGTACAAATTACAAACTATTAATAAAAAATAAATTATAAGTTCACCATTCTTTTAAGACTTCATTTGAGACAATTTTTTTACTGCTTTTTAATGTAATTTTTCAATACAATTTTTTTAGTTAAAAAATATCATACTAAAATATTATTTTAAAAAATAATAAAACAAATGTCCCAAATGAAGCCTAAAATTCACTAATAAATTTTCTAGGCTAGAGTGCACTCTCAATTTAGATTAGAATCCAATGGCCGGGCTTAATCCAAGGCTCAAGTAATTATATCCCGTAAAAAACTATAAAAAATATTAAAAAAAGCAATTTAAATAATTAAAATTTATCTAAAATAATAATAAATTTTATTATAAAAATTTATTTGTATTTTATATATAAGATGGTCATGTCGCATGCGTGAAAGTATCAAATAATTATATTCATTTTAGTTGTACAATAAAATAATAATTTTCAATATATTATTATTAATTAAAGAGAAAAAAAAGCCCCAGTCCAGAAGCATGATACACATGAAAAGATTAGTGATATCTCTTATTTAAATTATTGAATATTATATAAATAAATATAAAAATTTAGTCATTGCATGTAAATCTCACAAACTGAAAACTGCAATTGATAATTTCTAAAAAAAAAAAATTTGAGGAAGAGCGGATCCTGAAAGGCTGAAACAAACAACCTGTAATCGGGCGGGTTGTCGGGCCAGGCCCCATAATTAATGCTCGCCGGCGGCCAGACGTTATGAAACAAGAAATCAACCCAGGCCTTCTTCCCCGCCACCTCCTTCTGAAGCTTCGTCCCATACCCCTCAAACTTCCCTTCCTTCATCGCATACTTATCCTTCTCCTCCTGCGACAACCCAAAAAACTCTCTGCCCGCTCTCTGCAACTGCGCCACCGCCTCCGCCGGAATCCCATGATTCACTACCTGAAAAATCCCCCACTCCTTCGCCGCCTCCACCACGTCCTCCACCGTCTTCTCCTCATCGCCATGGCCGATATCCACCACCGGAATCTCCGGCACCGGGCCTTGGAAAGTCGTGAGACCCGGCTGCTCCTCCTCCGACCGGATAAATTCCGGCGGGATCATGTCGAGGCCGAGAGACGCGATGGATTGAACTCTCTGTACTTCCACCTCCATGTCGATCGGCTTCGTATGGAAAGAGGAGGAGGATGAAGACGAGAAGGATTTTATATTATTTATAGAGTTGGCTTTGCTGTTGGGTAGGTTGGATTCTTGGACTGAATGAAAGATCGTAGGAGCTTCATTAAATTTATTTATAATAAATTTTAATAAATGGTGGCGAAGCTGTGCGCGTGTGAAGGCTGTGGTTCACTGGATACCCAACTAACTCTTTATTTATGGCGAAGAGAGAAAAAATTTTTATAGGTAATATTTTTATTGATACTGAGATTTATAATTATAAATCCTTATTAATGATTTAGATAATAAGAAAGCAATATGAATAAAAGAACTCTTATTGTGTAGGTTTGCTATAAAAATAGAATAAACCTTTTTATTGTATCAAAATTTAACTCATTGGTTAGTAAGTTTTTAGTCCTAACAAAACAAAAATGCATTTTGTTTCATTCAAAAATCCAATTTTAGTACGTTCAGTACTCTATTTTCATATCATATAAATAATAATAATAAAAAAATTGCCTTTTAAATAGGGGTGTAAATTTTTGACACGACCTGAAACATGACCCGAAACCTGACCCGAAAAAATCTGGGTTCAGGGTCAACGCGAACTTGAAACGGGTCGGGTTTGGGTTGAACAAATCAACCTGTTTTAAAAATCGGGTTGGGTTCGGGTTGACCCAACAACCCGAAAGATCATATTTGACCCTAAACCCGAGATTGACCCGTTTTTAACCCGAAAATTGAATATTGACCCGATTTTTTACCCGAAAATTATCAATTTTAGGTCAACTTCAGGTCATTCGTGTCAGATCCTGTTGACCACGACATGAATCGGGTCGGGTTCGGGTCTGGAAACCTGACCCGTTTTTAAAAACGGGTCGGGTTTGGGTTAACCCGAACAGTGCCAGGTCAGTTCCGGATTCGACCCGAACCAGACCCGCTGACCCGAATTGACACCCCTACTTTTAAACCTTTTGCATTGATCAATTAAATACATCACATATGTTACATATATACTTCTTTTTGAGAGGATCATCAGTTTATGATTATACGAATCATTTTTGCATGCTCGTATATGCCTTCTTAGATGTTGCATAGGTATTTAGTAGTTCTAATTGAAGAACTTAGACCTGATGATAGACCCTAACGGTGAATTCTTGCCCAAGAATAGTCATAGTCGCTCTTAGTCAAAGCTACGTATAATCATAATAGTCGCTCTTAATCAAGATAGCTAAAGTATTCGATTCGACCTAATTCGACAAAACAACACAAGAGGATCATCTTGAACGGGAATTTTAGGAATTCACATAGGATTACTCAAATATGGCAAACTCGTCTCGTTAGTGTGCGTCGCCCTCCCAAACCAAGCCACTAGCAAGCTGGTGAGCCATAAATTTTTCTCTTCAATCCAATAATAGGAAGATTCATCCCAAGGAAAACACAAAAATGATTCATCATTCAGAATATTAGAAAGTGAAGAAAATATTTTATCTAAGAATATGGGTGTAACAAAAAAGCTAGAAAGCACTTTGAGCATTATTTGCCTATCACATTTTTTTTTTTTCTTGCATGAAAAAACTGTTTGTCTTTAAAAAACCAAAACAAAACATACTCCATTTGTGCCATTCACGCTTCTCGCACAGCAAGCTGATCGCCGGCCACACTTGTGCACTGGAATCTTCCAGAAACATAAATAATACGTGTCGGATGCTCCACTCAAGCCCTGAAAAAAAAAAAAAGATTGCAAAATAAATATTGATAAATGATAAAATACTATATATAAATAACAAAAGGGCAGCTTTGACATAAAAAATGTGTTATGTTGTGGCGCAAGAAAACTTCTCTCTCAACTTTTTATTTAATCATCATATAATTTATATAGAAATGTTGCGTCCTGGGACATTCCCGGCGGTAAAGAGATATAGAGTTTAGCGTATTAGTTTTGTACGAAAATTAAGCACACAGACATATGAAAGAGAGGGTGCAAGAGTCCTAAAAAATAATATAATTTTAAGAGGAAAATCCTCAAACTGGGAGAAAAACTATGGAATCTTGCCCTATTGAAAAGAATCAACTAATGTTTGTTATTGATTACAAATGATGTCCTTTCTCGAGGGAAGACGTTGGCTCAGTGTAGAAAATATAAAACACATTATATAATTGAGGTTGGAAGAATCCAATGATATAAGAGCTATGCTCAAGAGAATGTTGGTATGTTCGTAATCGTAGCCAAGCGATGGAGGTAGGAGGGATCATAGTCAAGTGATTGAGGTCGGATGGACCATAGATGGGCGACGATGGTTGGAGGGACCGTAGTCGACAAACGATGTTGGTTGGAGTGATCATAGTCGGAGGGAAACAACAATCAAAGGGATCGTAATCGGTGAGCAATGACGGTCAGAGGGACTTTAATCGGCGAACAATGGAGGTCAGAATGACCGTAGTCTACCGACAACTGAGGTAGGAGGGCCTGTAGTATGTCGGGGAAGGAATTCAGGAGGACCGTAGTCGGGAGACGCGTGGCCGGAGGGACCATAGTCGATATGCGACAGAGATTGGAAAGTTCGTAGTCGACAGGCAATAGAGGTCAGAAAGTTCATAGATGGCAGACGGTGGAGGTCGGAAGGGCCATAACAGAGTGACTGTGGTCGAAGGGACCATATATAGTCAGTTAGCAACGGAGGTCGGAAGGATCGTAGTCGGACGATGGTGGTTAGAGGGACCGTAGTCGGTAGGAGACGGAGGTTGGAAGAACCATAGTCGGGGAAGCTGGCCGGAGGGATCGTAGTCGGCGTGCGACAAATTTTGGAAGTACTGTAGTCAGGCGATAGTGACCGGAGGGACCGTATTCGGTGGGAGACGGAGGTCAGAAAGACCATAGTCGGGGAAGGTGGCCGGAGGGATCGTAGTCGGCGTGCGACAGAGGTTGGAAGTACCGTAGTCAGGCGACAGTGACCAGAGGGATCGTAGTCGGTAGGAGATGGAGGTCAGAAGAACCATAGTCGAGTGATGATGGTCGGAGGGACCATATTCGATGAGCAATGGAGGTCGGATGGTCCCTAGTCCGGCAACGGTGGCCGAAGGGACCGTAGTTGTAGTTGGCGGGCGATGCTTTTTGGAGTGATCGTAGTAGGCAGGCAACGGAGGTCTGAAGAACTGTAGTCGGCGAGTTATGGAGGTCGGAGGGACCATGGTCAGTAGGCGACGGTAGTTGAGGAGACATATTTGGCGGGTGATGGTAGTTAGAGGAACCGTTGTTGGTAGGCCATGCACGGTGGTCGAAGGAATCATAATCGGTGGACGAGGGTGGTTGGGGGGACCATAGTCGGCAGGCTACGATGGTTGGAAGGATTGTAGTCAACGGGTGATGACAGTTAAAGGTAGACTCAGCGGTGGTGGCCGGATGGAGATCTGATGGCGATGAATGGGCGGAGGTTTAGCAGCGGTGGTCGGGCAACTGGGTTCTTCAACGGTTGTGTCGAGGTGGAGCTCCACGATTCTTCAAATCTTATACCTTATATCTCTCTCGATCTTTAGTCCAAACTTCCAAAGGTCTAAGCACGATAATTTAGTTTCCACCAGTTAAATAAGTTTCGTTTGGGACAGCTTTCTTAATGCTTTTTAAAGCAATTTTTTAGTAAAAAAATTTTTGAACTAGAAATTTTTTTACTACTATTTTAAATTAATTGTTACATTTCCAATGTAATTGAACTGGAGTTTCCCACTAATTATGGATGCTATAAAAGTCTATGTTCAATTATGAAACAAAAACATCATGTTCAACTATAAATGTGTCATCAACGGAGCGTTGATCATTGAAGATATAAATGTTTTGAGAAATATACCTACTCGCCCATAAACTCTCATACATTTGTCAAGCAGCGGACTCTTCCAGCTGCCATTCGAATATTTTCCAACATCTTTTAACATCACCATTCAATTAGACCGCCAAGTTTGGTGGTTTCATTAAAAAGGTTCTCCATTAAGCCTAAGACTCCTTCCAATCTTCTCCCAATAAGCAATTGTTGCCATCATTACTCTCTTTTCTATTTTAGCTTGATGTAATCATATAAATGTCATGTTTCTTCTCTTAAATGAAACATCTCTTTATTGTAATCATCAATGAGAGAGATCAATATTGTTCTACAAGCAAAATGATGGAAATCAAAATTAAATTTAATTGGTGGGACTAAACAAGATAGTATTCCAAGAATATATATATATATATATATATATATATATATATATATATATATATATATATATATATATATATATATATATATATATATATATATAAAATTTAATTTCTTACTGATGAGGACATCGACAGACGCTACCGACATGTTTATCGACAACGAAATCACAGATCGACGGCCACGATTCAGCGCCTCTACTTTTGATTCAGATGTCATGATATATTATTTAGTTATTTACTGTTTCCCGTTTTTACCCTTGTGGAGAGTTGTTTTGTTATTGTAGCCCAAAGGGCAACTTCGTACTTTTTCTTTTTCATGAGTGGAGACCTATATATAGTGGTCTCATATGATGTATTGGATTAATGAATATTTTGAATGAAATCTTAAGTTGTCTTCTTCTTCTTGCATGAGAGCTAGAGAAGGGTGATTGAGCTCAAGGTGAGCGATTGCATTACCCACCAGTCGTTGGAAGCGTCTTCGACTCGTGATTTATTTTATTGTTGTCTTCCAACTTTTCGTTTTCCTTTCCCCCACGCCAATCTCTATCCGAGATTCAATCCTCCACCGTTTTCCCACTAGTTTCATCCACTACAACTCCAAGCTCCTTCAAAACCCCCCAAACCCGACGGCTAGCTCCACCTCCTCCTTTGGCCGTCGGCCACCACCTTTCCTCGGCCCATGATGATGATATCAATCATCATAATGACTCCTTGATTGAGGCCTCACATTAATTTGAGGAGTTACCAAATTTTGAAATTCAAAATTTTGAAATTCGAAAACTTTCCTTATTTGCGAAATCTAAAAAAAAAGAAAGTTTTCAAATTCAAAATTCATATGAAACCTAATTGGAGGATTCATTAATTTCCCTCCAACTTTTCATTCCTATCCCCCCCCCCCCCCCTAATCCCTCCTCCTTCCCCTCTACATGTCGCCGGCCTCCTATGAGGCTTCCCCTCATTAATTGCTACATTAATCCCCCCTCCCCATTTGAAATCAAAATTTGATTTCAAATAATTCTCCCTCCCAATTTTACAAATCCTGAAATTAAATTCAGGATTTGTTTTCAAACCCCCTCTCTCTCCCTCTAGAAACCGCCGGCCTCCCCCCCATTAACTCCCCCATTCAAGGCATTAATTCCTTTGGTTTGAATTTTTAAAATTCAAATCAAGTCCCTCCTAATTAATTAAATCTGAGATTAAAATTCAAATTTCGTTAAATCCCTAAACACTCCACTAAACCTAATTTCCCCTAACCCGAGCCCTCTCCCCCTTGAACCCGTCAGCCCCCTTCCCCTTGGAAATCCCGCCGCCCCTCTCTTCTCCCCCTTCCTTCTTCTCAAACTACAAGGGCTCTCCCTCACCACTTCGTACCTCTTTTCTCCTCATTAGTGCTCTTTCAACACCGGCAAGAATGCATGGCGGATCCCGAGCTTGAAGGAGGACTTGTGTTCGACGTCTACGGAAACATCCATATTCTTCGATCCCCGTTCTTCGACGTGGGGTTTGACCACGACAGCACTGTAGAAAGTTACTTGGATCAAATTCTCCCCACCCTTGCGCACGTCGTCGACGGTCAATTTTCAGACTACGATTGGATCATCGTCGGCCACCCACCACCCTCATCTCCACCGGCTACCGCTCCACCAACGAAGGTCTTCGACGCCGTCTTCCTAGTGGTAATATCTTTCTTCGTATGGTTCATCTTCCTCCGCTAAAGCCTACAAGTAGTTGAGCTAGAAGGCCCTTGAGGTGAACCTCACGTTGTTAAACGTTGGACTATGTTATGTGTAGTTTGCATTTAATATTGCCTTGAACTTTGAAGGAATTGTTTGGTTATTTTCTATTGCACTTCTTTGGCCTAAACAAGTTGAATTCTTCAAATTTATAAGTCTCTTTTATGTGCTAGCAATAAATTTTCATGAGCAACGCTTTAATCAATTGTCGTTCTAATTTCTAAAGTTAACTCCTAGTAGTTTCACATCACTTACTTTGTTTCCTTTATGACTGTCAAAATCGAGTCACGGGTTAGGTTCGGATTCAACCCGAAATTGACCTGACACTAATGCCTTTATTTGCCATTATAGTGGACATGCATTTGTGACCAGCATATTATAAATATTTGTCTCCATCTATGTTTCTTTATCTTTTCTCTATCTCCACAGAGAATAATTTTAACACAATACTTTCTCTCATACTCTTTATCAAACCCTTAAACATGTGTTTACCTCTTGATTGCCTTGAAAAAAAGCAAGATTCCCCATTAATGAAAGACATAATAAAATATTTTCCATAGAAATTGAAATAAGGTAAGCTTTCAGTTCATAGATTCAGGTATTTTTAACATATAGTAACAAATGGTTAACTGGGACTGTTACCTAATTAATAAACAGTCAAATAGTAATAATTCAAGTGACATTGTTTTTTATCTTCTGATAGATATGAGCATTGAAATAATTACTAGAAAACACTTGCTACTTTAATCATGAATAGTATTTGTATATTTATGAAAAACACTAGAATTTCAGTAACTACTAAGGCTTCATTTGGGACGACTTTCAAATAGTAATAATTCAAGTGTTATTAAGTAATTTTTTAATACAAAATTTTAATTTTTGTATTAAAAATTTGTGCTAAAACTATGTTTCAAAAAAGCAATAAAAAAGTCATCCTAAACGAAGCCTAGTTCAGCAAATGCATAGAATCACAATTTACAAGAAAATCTAACCCAAAAACATCTTTATCACAAACAATCATAACCCTACACCAAATTAACCCTAGCTAGAATACCGACAAGACAAAGAGATATGAGTAGTAAGGATTTAGTTCAAGGGAAGTGTATAAAGGAAGGAGATATAAAAGTATTTTTCTTATAAGATGATATTCAACAAAGGTGGATGAAATATTTTGCTAAATTTTTTAATGAAGAATATGAAAATACGATTGACTTTAGTGATCTTAGCACACTAAATGAAAATAAAGATTTCTATTTTTATTAGCGTGATAGTAAAACCAAAGTTAGAGAGACATTAAAAAAAATGAAATGTGGAAAAACTGTTGAACCTGATAATATTCCAATAGAGGTGCGGAAATGTTTAGGAGATGAAGAAATTTCTTGGCTTACTACACTTTTTAATACTATTTTGTGCCTAAAAAGATGACAGATGAGTGGAGAATGAGCATGTTAATTCCTATTTTTAAGAATAAATGTGATGCACAAGATTGTGTGAATTAGAGGTATTAAGTTAATGTGTCATACTTTAAAACTATAGGAAAGAGTTATGGAGCGTAGGTTGCGGCGTGATACTAATGTTTCTCATAATCAATTTAGATTCATGCCGAGCAGGTCTACTATGGAAGCGAGTTATACCTACAATGTTTTATGGTGCTAAATGTTGGCCATTAAAAGAGAAGCATAATGCTAAGTTAAGTATTGCAAAGATGAGGATGCTCAAGTGGATGAGTGGCTTTACCCTTAGAGATATGATACGAAATGAGAATATACATGAAAGGTTGGAGTAGCTCCAGTGGAAAATAAGATTAGAGAGAGTCGCCTTAGATGGTTTGGTCACATAAAATGGCAGCCTTCTGATGACCCGATTAGAAAAGTATATGTATTAGATTTGACTTATGTTAAGAAATGTAGAGGTAGACTTAAAAAGACTTGGTTAGAAAATATTAGAAATGATATTTCTTTATTAGATTTAAACGAGAATTTGACTTTTAACATGACACAATAGAGAAAAAGGATTCATGTAGCCGACCCCAAGTGGTGGGACAAAGAGTTGATGTTGTTATTGTTGTTGTAGAATACCGACCAATAGGCAATGAATCGGAAAGTTCTGATCAGTCTAGTTTCACATATAAGCCAACCCAATTAATCAATTATGATTTGAATCATAATATAGCACTTTCTTCGCCACATCCCAACGCCATCTTATTTATGAAATGTTTGTAGGGCTAAATTAAGTTTAAAGTGAATTGAATTCATAAAAATATAAATTACAGAGAATCTGATTAGTTAAGATGCATTAATCATCCAAGAACAACAGCTAAAAGTCAAGTTGAATAAGAAGCTTACCAGGATTGAAAAAAAATGTCGTAAGTAGGGATCGCTGTCGACAACTATTCAGAACTTGATCAACTCCTTCGCACACTTCTGAAAGGAAATATCATGATGTCAATCAAGTCATCTTCGTATATAAAAAAAAAAAAAAAAAAAAAAAAAAAAAAATCTTCGTATATCACAAGGTGAAGTAAATAAAGAATTGCATCATGCCAATCAAACAATTTTATGACTTTCAAAGCATTAATATTTGAAGGAAAAGCATGAGAGTTTCTTTCATTTCTATGCTCTGCAATTGTGTTAGTTATAATAGCAGCACTAAGGTTCAATAACCACCCGGAAAATCGTATTATTTGTTGATCAACGAGACCATTTCTCAAGTGACCACTGTGATTTTATGAAGGATGAAAAGAAAATCAACTAATTGTTCCATGCCAGTGATTGTGAAATCAATCTTTTCTATTATACCGAAAATTCTACCACCAACCCCCATTATGGTTTGCTTTGATTATTAGCTTGCATGGTATATAACTATATATGCATTGAACACAACGAAAACTATACATTAAGAAAGATCCTAAAAACCCACCGTTAATTAGTTTGGTTGGTGGGCGAGTATGGTTGGGAACCCTCCAACCCGTACTCGATTTCCCTCGAGCAGCAACTCCTTTTAAGTGGGGTCCAATCAAGTGCGGGCTAGAAGGTTTCTGTGGTGGATACCTCTTCTAGGTTAGCCGAGGATTAGTCACACCACCAAGTTCTCTTTCGGGGATGGCAGTGGGCCCCCCATTCAAAAAAAAAAAATCCTAATGGATATTAATGGCTGTCTGAGAGGACAAAAGTTGAGTTTTTTAAAGCTTTGTAGTGGATGGACCATATTAAAAATGTGTGTAATTAATGTGCTTAAGTTTTTTTCTCTTCATATCGGGTGTCTATGAGTGAAATTCATGTGCTTCTATTTTGTGTAGTTTGTAGTGCGTGCTTTGTGCATCCAAGATATGTTGCATAGCGTATCCATAAAAATGAAGTTAATAAAATATAAATTATATATATTAAGGATAAATTACCATTCATTGCATTTAAATGAAAAATATCACTAAGCCTTATCCCTTAATAGCATCTATTTTGATATCATATAAATTTTTTAAAGTTTAAAATGCATAATTTGATTTCAAGAAATTTCACCAATATCAGCAAATCTCTCTATTTAAAAATAAATAAATAATATTAAAAAAATTAAATATGTATATATTAAACCTAAACATGAATTAGAAAAGTTTGATCAGATATAAATATGAGTGCTACTTGCTCATTTTAATATAAAAAAATTGAATAATTTGCACCATAGAAGTGTTAGGAACAGCTTGCACGCGCAAAACAAGCAAAGCGTTCCTACCGGTATGGAGGACATACTATAAGAAATAAGTTACGGTAAAGGAAATGGACATCCTAAGTTGTATTTAATGGTTGAACAATATATGAAGCATAATTTATGATTTTGCAGGGAACTTATTTGGTTAATTTCATTCCAATAAACTCGATAAGCTAAATTATTTTGTGGAGTTTGTTTATTATAAGAAGTAATTTGTGGTGTTTTGTTAGTTACATATATTGGAATGGCAGAGGAAAAAACAATTTTTTAATTTCTAAAGCAACTGACGGAAAACCACTTAATAAATGAGGGCAGCCACTGATAATTTATGAAAACCGAACCACCATTATCTACTTTTAAGGATTACATGTACTTGATCATTTCCCTTGTGTCATCTTATCTCCATTTTGCATTTACTGTTTGGGTTTGATAGGAAAGAGTTATGAAACAAACCGCATTATCAGTTAAGAGTCATGAAAATTATACAACAATAATCGGACATCCTACGAAAAGAAATAGATTTCATAATAAAGGAGAATTCATTTGATTCAAATATAATATTTGCTAAACAATGAAACTTACGAACTTATTTTCAGAGCATAAGTAGAAAGGTTCTCTTGCAATCTGAATGGCTTTCTCCATCTCAAGATATCCAGCTGAAACCATCCTCCTTAATACCTTGACCTGGGATGACTTGGATCTGAATGAAAGGGAAAAATCTAGTTATCTTCAAAAACTAAGGCTTCATTTGTGACCGCTTTCTTTTTGCTTCTTAAAGCAGCTTCCTCCTAGTGCTTAGGAAGCTGCTTTAAGAAGCAATATGAAAGCCGTTCCAAACGAAGTCTAAAAGGTGCCAAGGAGAACGGAATTTCATGATACAAAAAGCAAACTGACACGCGTAATTCTTTAACAAGGAAGATGATAGTAAGCAGGCCTATTTCAGATAGAAAACATATCTAATAAGCATAAACTTGACTCACCTTTTGGGGTACTTCAGCGGATTTAGTAATTCAGGGCCAGGTAGAATTCCAACGAGCATTGCAGATTCCCCCACAGAAAGAGAAGAAGGCCTCTTTCCAAAGTAAAACTGAGAGGCTGATTCAATACCATAAATTCCATTTCCCCAGTACATCTGTAGAATGGTCTTGTGATTATTAGAAAAATAGATAACAAATTAACCCCAGGTTCAGAAAAAAAAAAGTTCTATTTGGACACTGATAGTATATGAGGCTGTGCTCAGCCAATGTCAGTTGTTAAAGCATACAGAAAAGACTGCTAGCTTTCAATATCTTTTTATGTTGGCATTTAAACAAGTCATATCTTTCCCTCTTAAACAGTATAAAGGTCAAGCAATGAACTGCATAACTGATTGTAACTCATAAAGAAGTTCAAAAACAGTTCCAAATCCAGTAACCTTTTTCTGAGTTATTGGCGTATTTATTTGACTTCTCTATGGCGTATGCCATGTCGATTCTAGTGAATAAGATGAGTACGTGGGACAGCCAATTATTTCAAAAAATCTTATTGAAGGCCATAGCTAATGGGGTCTCTCAATATAGGCAATCTTAACTTACAGAGTATAACTACCCATCTTGCCCAACAACCTATCAATGTTAGTCTTGTCATCAAGAAATTTAATAGATCAATATTTGATATTAAAGTGATTTTATGAGAGAGCAAGTAATGGTGAAGTTTTTTAGTAGCAAAAATCAACCACAAATAATGCTTCTCGATTTGAGAATACCATGCTTCCACTTCTATCAGTCTTCAACTGATATATTAGAGAGTATACACCTTCCTTTCATCATTATGCTACACCAATAATCCGAGAGTCTCTTCAATTCCATTGTATGCAAGATAAGAGGCTTCTTCGAAATTGACGGCATAAGAATGGACATACTTAGTAGATATCTCTTCATACTATCAAAGGTTTGTTAACATTAATTATCCCATTTAAAGCAAACAATTTTCTTCAATAGGTTCACAAATGATTGACATCCGTCTGACAAATTTTATATAAATCATTGAATGAATATGAGTTATCCTTGTAAAGAACGAAGCTTGTGAAGACTTTTTCAGTTTTTCTTATGCAGCATTTTAATGATCGCCTTTAATTTTGTTGAGGTCAATTTCAATTACAATGTAGTGTATATGCACCCTAGAAATTTTTCTAAGGAAACCCCGAAAGCATATTTGAGATGATTCATTTTGAGGTCAAGCCATTAAAG
Organism: Dendrobium officinale; assembly: GCA_019514585.1. Taxonomy (NCBI): domain Eukaryota; kingdom Viridiplantae; phylum Streptophyta; class Magnoliopsida; order Asparagales; family Orchidaceae; genus Dendrobium; species Dendrobium officinale. The sequence goes on from CM033697.1 coordinate 3,099,054, forward strand.
ATGCGAATAATAGTCCTTTGATATGTAGCTCCAACAATTTTCAAGTCAAAGAGCATGACCGTTCAAGTGAATATATTGATAGGAATCTTGTATGATATATAATTTTCATCTTCTTGAGTTATTTTGATCTGATTGTAGCCAAACAATTCGTCAATAAAAGATAATATCGCAATTGAAAGTATTATTAACTAACAATTCTGATACAAGAAGAGAAACATAAACTTTTGGAAACATCATATTGCTGTCCCAAAAGTTGATCCATAAACATTTGACTATTATTCTTCACGGGAAAATATTACCTATCCAATTGACATCTTTTTCTTCTCTAATAAAACCCCTTTATTGAGCTTTTTAATCTATGCAAACATTTGATCGTTAATCTCTAATCTCATTCACCTTAGAGCTTATTTGATTAATTGTCAATTTTTGACCTATCATATTAAGGGATAAGTTGGCATCTCAACTTATGTCTAAGCAAACAATTCCTGAATTCAAAGAGTAGAGTTTTTATTTCCTCAACTTTATTATCAGCTGGGAAAGCACTAATGAAGGTTGGATGAATTTTGAGAACATATGAGTTTCTCAAAATCAAGTAGTTTAGCTTTCTTTCTTTTGCTTTTACTCAAGATCAATTTTAAATTGATCCAATTATTTTTAAAATTCCAAATATCCAATCCTTCAAATGAAACATAAAAATACACCATATTCAATCATAGATATTCTAAGGGAAAAAATATTTGAGCATGGACAAATAAAATGCAATTTTTGTTATTGAGTCCAACCATATAATTTTTTTTTCATTCAAATTAATATATTATTTTCTATGTTTTACTCGATCATAAAATATTTCAAATAGGTTGAGAATAAAAAAACTCCACCCAGCTTCTTGTAACCATTTTTTTTTAACACTACAAATAAAGAGCTAATGTTGGCAACGCGGCATGAGAATTTCGCTGTAATTTTTTTCCTATTTTTCAGCATTCAAACCTCATCTAACTTAACTAGTAGCTATAAACATCTTTGTATGGGTCCTCAAATCCTTTTATAGTACATAAAGTCGCTTAAAAAAGAAACATTGGCATGGAGATTTTTTCTTGCTTATTTGATTACACTAAATAATTTTGGATTTGTAATCATTTTCCCAACATCTGCTCAAAGCAAAGTGGTACATCCTCTACAAAATCAATTTGCAGCTAATAAAACAAGCAATCATAAAGCCGGCTAACTAGCCTTAATTAAAAGAGCTCTCCCGACTCCCATTATCCATATTAGTAATTAACCATAGAAGCTTGTGGCTATAGAAAACTTTTGAAATAGATCACAAATTCCTTATTGAAAGATTAAATCTTAAAGTAGCATCTTATTTGATATCTATCTTTCGAAAAGTTAACCTAAAATCACTCAATTTTGATGAAGCAAAAATTTTAGGAGCCCACTCCCATAGAACCCCCATAAGTTGTGTCATGACCATCGACCTATGTTTTGGATAAAAGATATGAAGGAAAAAAATCTATAACCATTTTTTTAAATTCCACATAGCATGCAATCTTTTAGAAAATAGCACAACCTAGTAAACAAAAATTGATTATCTTGAATTGACAATCAGATATCCTTTAACCCAAATCAAAGTGAACCGAAGAACCCTGCAATAGCCTCATTAGAAAACATTTTCTTCACAATATTTGTTGAAACCATGTGTGCGCTTCTGAGTTTGTCTATGTATGTATTGCAAGGCACCAAATCCCTAGCTTAGCATTTAGACAATCAACTCATTACCAAAATCCATGACATGGATACAAATGGTATTCTTAATGAACTTAAATCGACACACAAACTTGGAAGTAAATAAATTTACAACACAAGGTTTGAAGGTGAAGATTATATACCTTTTTCAAGTATGAATATAATATTTTCCATTTTGATATTCTCTTCTCTACCATGAGAGATAATAGTCCTTCAACAAACTTTCTTGAAATTGTACGCTCACTGGTCAGAAATACTCTCTTCACAAGCTGTCAAATAAGAAAAAACTTAACTTGTTATATAAATCAACAAGTTAATTGTTAAAGATAATGCCCAAAAAAGTTAATTGCTGTCTCTTACGGGTTTGACCTTATTGCCAGTTTCAAGTTTATTAACAAAAAAGGAAATTGTGGAGATCATTACAATCAGATATTTCCAAGGATCAAGACACTCATCCAAAAAATAAGGTAAGGAAACACCAACCAAATGCAACGATTGTAAGATCCGATTATTTGAAGTTTGTAATAGTAAAAATTCAATATTTCAATGTGGCCTCCATTAATATATTTATATTTATATATATTGGAAACCCCATAGATGGAAAGCCCGGATCAATCACAATCAAAGGCTTCATTTGAATAATTACTTATTCACTTGGCTAAGAAGTAAGGCTAGTGCTAGCTTCTGCAAATGCAAAATAAATTTCCATCTAAACAGCCTCATCACAGATCACAATATGTGTCAGAATTTTCATCTGTGAATCTGTGATTATACCAGCCAGCGCAATGCTAGGTGGCTATCTAGAACACCTAATTCTAGTTAGCCACCGAGTTCAACCCGGAATGAAATAGCGGTAATCGTGGCGGGAATTAAACAGAATGATTTGAAATCAATGAACCTGCTGAGTGATTGTGCTTCCTCCTCCTCCATTAGGGTAATTAACAACAGCCCTTGCAATTCCGTGCAGGTCAATACCATAGTGAGAGAAAAACCGGTGATCCTCCGATGCAGTGATTGCCTGTATAAGGTGGAATGGCAGCCGCGCAAGCCAAGCTTCCGCATCCTTCTCCGTAATATCAACGATATGCTGCCACCGATCACAAAAATCAGGAAGGTAGAAATCGGAAAACCCGCAGTAGAGAGATAACTCCGTCCAAGAGGAAGGAAACCGGATCGTAGAGAACAAATGAGCTTGTCGATGGATGCGACTGTTCGATAGAAGGAAGAGCAGATCTCGGAAGAGCACAAAGTGATCGAACTTCCTGGCGGAAGTTCGCCGGCTTTGGTGATGTGAATCTCGCAGAGGCAGAGGCGGTGGTTATGAGGGGGAGGCGTTGGCGGCTCGGGTGACCCTTGAAGAAGGGAAATGCGGGAGCGGGACAAAAGACGGACATGGTGGTGGCCGGAGGAGTGGAGAGGATTTGGGTATTGAGAACGCCGGTGGGCGGTGACAGTGGCCGAAGGAGAGAAAAGGGAAGGAGGACTGACATTTAAAACGTTCGTGGATGCCACCGAGGCAAGTCTGGCACAATTCGTTGGTTTCACTAGGACGGGAAATTCTCGACGAGGACGGGCCTTGAATGAAAGTGCATCACAGCCGTCGATCTGTCTGGATTGTATAGCTGCGGTGATTCGATTGTATTGTACGTGATTGGCTCTCGAGAGGAGAAATAATTACTGGTGTCAATATATGATACGATCTCAAACTCCACATTAACTCTAAAAAATTTTGGTTTAGGTTCAACTCGAATCCGAAAAGGATGTGGATTCGAGTTGACCCATAAATCCGAAATTGACCCGTTTTTGATCTTGAAATCCGAGAATGATCAAATTTTTACCCGAAAATAAGAGATTGACCCATTTTTTTACCAGAAAACTAGCCATTTTTTGTCGGTCTCGAGTCATTCGGGTCGTGTTGGATTGACCCAAACCCGTTCAGGTTGACTCGAATAGTGCCAGGTTAGTATCGGGTTTGACTTTAACCCGACCTGTGCCCCGAAATTGACACCCCTAATTGCTTATGCACATCAGATGTAGTGCTACATTCCGACTCTAATGAAAATATGACATGTGGATTAGTATATTACTAGGTATTATTGTGTATTGGTATGTATTAGCTGTGTATTATTGTGTACTAACTAATACATAATAATACACAACTAATATATGTAAATACACATCAAATACATACCAATAAACATTAATACACAACTGAATTGGTAGCATGTGAAGGAGAAAATTCACATTTGTCGAACCATATTAAAATCCAGCTTAAATCAAGTTCAAAGGAGTCCTAACTAATTTCATTCATGTCTTACTACAATACAAAGAGTCATCAAATACAATATATAAAATTTTATAAAAAAAATAAACTTTTACAAATATTTCTCCAAAAAAACATAAAAATTGAGAATATTTGCCAAATTATATGTATCATATAACTCCCGCTTGTGGTTCACTAGCCGGCTCGAGCTCATTTACAGTTGTATGAGCTCGACTTCAACCTTGCCTTTTGAGCCGACTTTCTAACTGATGAGCTGAACTCGATAAGCCCACTACTCAACTTGACTTGTTTACACCCCCACATATAATATATAAAATCAAATTTTCATATGATATTTTCATTAAATTTAATTTTAACTTCGTTTGTACATGTTTTAAATATTTTAGATTCATTTTTAAATAGATGTAAATATGTAATATATAAATAAATAACAAATTATTATAATATATTACAACAACAACAACATCAAGCCTTTATCCCACTACGTGGGGTCGGCTACATGAATCCTTTTTCTCCATTACGTCCTATTAAAAGTCAAATTCTCGTTTAAATCTAATAAAGAAAGGTCATTCCTAATATTTTCTAACCAAGTCTTTTTAGGTCTACCCCTACCTTTCTTAACATAAGTCAAATCTAATACCTCTACTCTCCTAACCGGGTCATCGCAAGGCCAAGCTTGGGGAGGGGGAGGGGGAGGGCTGCCTTCATTTAAATTTTTTTGTGTGCTACTTATATTATAAATAATGCATTAAAGATGTAAAATAGTCATGCCAACTAATGAATTAGCTAAAAAAATTATTAAAAAATACTTAAAATATAAAGATTTGGGAGTTTCAAATAATATTATTAAAAACTCTAAATATTCCTTGTATAAAATGATTTACTACTATTTTATTTATTATTTATCCCCCGTTATTATGAAATGAATAGCTGAGTGTTATTTGTAAACAAAGCCCATTAAACCATTTAACGGCCCAAATTTCATGAGTTATTATTCATTGGCTGATCCTCCGTTTAACACTGATATATATAATCTCACTCAAATTTCTTTTTAATAAAAATAAACTTGAATCTAATTTTTTTTTTTTTTTTATAATTTGCTTATTTTTATACATATTAATTCATAACATAAATCTAAGATGTTTATTGGTGAAAATTTAGTTATATTTTAGAGAGATTGAAAGTTAAAATGAAACATAAAGTTTATTTATTTATTTATATTTTGAGCTACTTAGCGATAATGGATGAGTGACATATTGATGTTTTTAAAGAATATAAAGCTTTATAATTTGCCCTTAAATCATTAAAGTTTAGCAATTTTAACTCAAATCGGTTAAGATCTTTTGTCATACAGTTCAAGACTTGTATGACCACTTCATTTAGATTTCGTTTAAAATGATTTTCTTACAGCTTCTTAAAACAACTTTCTAGTATAAAAATCAATTTTTTGTAGTACAAAGCTGCTTTAAGAAGTAGTAAGAAAGTCGTCTCAAATGAAGCTTTAATAACATAATTTTTCGATACATGATATTTGATTATATCAAAACACTCATACTATAGAGAGTAAGGCTTTGTTTGGGACAAATTTTTATTACTTTATGAAATAGTTTTTTAGTACAAATTTTTTTAAGCTATAAATTTTTGTATTAAAAATTTGATTTAAAAAGTAATAAAAAATGGCCCCAAATGAAACATAATTATGATAGAAAATTATTAGTTTATAAAAAATATTAAGATATATGAAAATAATAAGGCCAATCTCACATCATGTGATAAAAATTAAGTTAGGGTTCAAATTTTTTTATATATTTAAAATTTTTATGTATTTTTCATCAACAACAATGTGTGGCCTTATTTTATTTTTATATTTGAATATTAAACAATGCAATTTGTCCGTTTAGAAACTTACAATAATTTTATTATGAGTAATGGTATTATTACTAGCGATTAAAGGGGGAAATGAGAACAAGAATATTCTGGAGTGGAAAGTGGCCGTTGGCGACTTCCAAAGGCCGAGAGAGAGCAACAAACGGCTCCAGTCGTATCCAAAGGGCCAAACGGCCCACTGTAGTTGTACGGCCCGCCTCACTGGTTTCCTCCAACCAGAGATCGCCTGATGGGCCGTGCACTGGCGGGCCCCACCATGCAATAATTTACATTTTAAGGAATTGAGATGCTTAGTAATGTTTTGTTTTCATCATCCTTAAAAAAATTGTATTTTTCTATTTTTTTAAGATTATTTTTGAGAAGTATATCATATAAAAACGATGGTCATTTGTTTTATCATGTTCTTCTCACAATCCCCTCATGTACAAAAACTAGTTATTTTTACTCTCTATTGTTTTCAAAAGTATAAAATGAACTTATTTGAGATTTGAGTAATGTTATCTCTACGTGCAAGCACAGCGGTGTTGAGAGCGCTATAGTGTCGGACAATGCCGCAACGGTATTGAAGGTTCTTTTCTATAGTAACTCTAAGGGCAACAATGATTATTAAAATTGAGCGTCAAACACTAAAACGAGTTTTTATATATATTTTTAACTTAAATATCTCTCCCATCCCTCATTTAAGTTCTTCTTGAATTATCAAGGTTTGACTGTAACTTTTTGTATATGATAGATGTGACCAACACTGGCATCTTACTAAAATTCATAAAAAATATTATTATCAAGGTTTTCATCAACTTTTTCTATATGATAGATGTGACCAACACTGTCGTCTTGATTATAATATTATTAAATTTCATCAAGTAAATTGGTAGTTATGATTTTCTTAAATTCATGCGGTGAACAATAGTGTTTTTTTGTACATTTCATGAACTATTGCATTTCATACGTGATATTGTATTGTATAAAGAAAATGATATAATTGATATATGAGATAAATGTGACATTTGCATGCAAACAAGAAAGATTGGATGTTAACAATATAATTAATATGAGTTTATTTTAAAATATAATACCCAACACATGAGGTTAGGCTGACGAGTTTTCCTTAAAATAAAATAGTGGTGTGATTGTGATTATAGTATGTAATCAATTTATTGATTACACCGATGTATATAGAGTGAAGACTCTTAAAATTTTATTAGAAGCCGTATGTGAATTGACTTAAGATTATGAACAATAATGATAAGATAAAGATCAATGACCGGTTGGTTGACAATTGGGGTTAAATTAAAACTTACGACTAACTAGTAGACAATTATGTTGAAAGAATAAAAATAAAACACTAAAGCAAAATGTCTTATCTTTCTTTTCATAATCACATTCATGATTGTATTTACATGATAATGCATTGAGTTGTTTTGATAGATACAACTGATATGAAAGTGCTTGAACCAACATTGATATTTATAAAATATAACATAACATACTAACACAACATATTGATGGAGCCATGTACCAATTTGTATTATAGTATCATATACCTCTTTGGCTTTACTAATTATATTAGTTTATTGATATTGACAATCACTAGAGTATGCATATAGATTCTTTTGTCTTGCATTGAAGCTGGTTTTGATTATTTGTTAGGCTTTCATACTAATTATGTTATTTTATATGATTTCAGGTGTCAATTTCTTAAAGATTTTCACCATTGCCCAAAAATTATGAAAAAAAAAGTGTAATTAAAATACAATAATATCTATCTTATGAATGATGATTTTAAAATATGATTTATAATGACTCCTAAAAAAAGTATTTATTTGGATCAAAATACGGGCTCTTACAACAACAACCAAAAATATGGATGGATGTATTAAATTTAAACAGTAGTCATATTGAAGCAGATGTATATAATAATATAACTTTGACTTATAAGTCTTTTCATTGTAGATCCTCAAAAAAATCCCAAAAATAAACTTAGGCTTCGTTTGGGACGGCTTTTGTACGTTCTAAAATGGATCCTCAAAGGAATCCCAAAAATAAACTTAGGATCAACACAAAAAACCACAAATCATACTAGTCATTCAAGAAGTTCATTGATGAATTGATAAGCACTTCAAACCTGAAATTTGTCATCCTTTTGAAACCAAGATGATGCCTTAATAAATCATTAACAAAGAACAATACGATTAATTTTATATGTGTTTCATATTTTGAAAAAATATTCTAATGATTTTTAGTGGAAAATAGGCTAAAGCTTTAAGATAATAAACCTCAAGTGAATCTTCTTAAGAGAATGACATGCTGCCTCAACTCACAATTTATCAAATTGCAATCACCCTATTTGATGTTTGAGTTCTCGCATACATTGAATCCTTATGACTCCATCATTATACCCACTGAAGGAGAAATAATTAAATGTTTTGATTTAATATTCTAAATTTTAAAGTTAGGATCTAAAAAATTGAATTTTTATTTTAGAGAATATCTATATATAAGCTAGCCGCATAATGAATGTGTAAGATAAAATAAATTAATGGATGAGATTCACTTACCACCATTAATCACCACTAGCATCAATTCTCTCTGAAATTTGTTTCTTATTTTAAATAATAGTAGTTATTATAGCTCTATAAATAGTGGTAGTATATGATGAAAATGTTTAATTTTTTAATGAGAAAAAATTTTATGAAAATTTCTTATTTTTTTAATGTTAGTTTTTGGTGGCCTAGCTTTACCTTTCTTTAGTAGAATTAACTTTATTTAGTAGGATTAATTACTTATCTTGTAAGTGCTTCCTAACTTTTGTTTTAAAACCTCTTCAATATCATCCTCACACATCACTCCACATCTTAACCCGCTTTTAAGCTCAACCATTCACATCCAAACCTTCAATGATATTCTAAACTCTTTTTTTGGCTCTCGACCAAGACTAGATGGATAACTATTAGTCTTATTCTCCATAAAATTATAAGTCCTTGAGACCGTGAACACTATAAAACTCTAATAATAATTCCAAATCACAATTTAACACCCTATAATAACACTTCATCATCGATTTTGTCCATTCATACACTTTATACTCATTCCTAAAAAGAGTTCTTGCAAATTAGCCAAATTTGAGACAATCATGATCTTTCTTCCATAATAATCCTTTAACAGTCTCACCTTCTCACAAAAAAACATCAAATCATATCTTCTCAAAATAAAATAAACTTTCACAAGCATTTATAACCACTAACCTCATTAAAAGGCCCCCTACCACCATCAAACTCTCTCATTCTCAACGAGTTATTATTGTTAGCCTCTATAACGTATATTTCTATCTCAAAAAGTATCTCTATGTTTAATGCATATCATAATAACTCATTCCTTCATGATGATTTTGCATGAGTTCTACACTCTTGACGACTTCCTTAACAAGGACTGATTTCTTCTATTCTAACTAGTCTTTTGATTGGCATATTCCTTTCTGATTGAGTTACAGTTCTTAACAATTCCGCCCAATAGCTTTTTTATTGGCAACTTCTCTTAGGCAACAACTCCTTCCTTTTTATCATTCTTGGTAGACATCACCTTCTGGGCGCCTCCATTGAGAACTTTCTCTTAGTGACTTCCTTAGGGAGTCAACCTCCACTATCTTTTTGAGAAATTACTTGACAATCATATCTATCTTAAGTTTTTATAATCAAAGAGCATAAATCTATGTTTGAGTTGTCTCAATTTAATTTATTCATAGTTGTAAATCTAAAAGACTATCTAAATTTTGATAAGATCTCCAACATCTATGTTTTTGTTATAGTTATAACAAGATAAGATCAAATATTGAGATCAAGACAATTGATGTGTTTTAAGAGCCTTTCTTATGAAACCATCTCTAGAGTTCCTCATACGAGTTTTTCTTGGATGCCCTCCTTAAGAATTTCTCGATGAAATTCCAATCAAGTAGTCTTCTCCCTATCAAAAGTCTGCTCCAAAATCCTCTCAGCGTATCCTCTCTCTCTCTCTCTCTCTCTCTCTCTCTCTCTCTCTCTCTCTCTCTATTGATGAGCATATTTTTTATATTGAATATTTTTTAATCTTCAAATCTTTCGTGAATGCCTCTTGCATATGTTTTAGAAGGATTTATGATAAAATCTCATAATATTTGTGTATTTATCAACATATGTAAAGCATAATCATTGGGATGCACCGCTGACCATGCTAAATAATAGATTTATGAATAAGAATTTGATGTTATACTAAGACATCATCAACTCTGCCTAAAATCTCATAATTTTTACTCCCTTGCACCTAAAAGGATATTGATCAGTCATCCTAAATCCCAAAAATACAATGACACAATCTAATTGACATCATCATTGTATCCTACTAATATGTCATTATTAAAAACTTACAAAACAAAGCACAATGTTCTAAATATAGATGCCTCATCATTGAGTCATTATTTAAGAGTCGTTGATGCTACTCAATCTATTCACCCACCAACTCTCAAATATTCATCAAGCAATCATCTCCTCCAAGTGTTATCAAAGGATTATTTCTAGTCTTTCTCAATCTGTCATAGAACGCCATATGTATGGTTGTACTTCTCATATCATATAATTATATAAAATTTGAAGTTTTTTTTCTAGACGTATCATCTCCTTGTAATTATATGTTATCTTCTCTTCTTCGCTTGATGTTGTTGAAAGAGATCTACAAATAATTTGTAATCACTCAATTGTACTCTAATTTTTTATATATTGGATGCATGTTCATCCTCATCTTGACAATGAATGTAGGTCTACCAATTTAACAACTATAAATCTTTCTCCTTTTTATGTGATATTTTCTCTTTTTACTACCTCATAGAATAAAAAAAAAATCTCTCTTAAAATATATTTTACTTAAGGCAAAAAAATTCATAAAATTTGTTACTGGATACATAGATTTTTTTTTTTCAAAGAGATCAAAACATAGATATTTTGTTCAATGCAATGCGAGAAAAACACCTTCGAATATTACTGCAGAACGTCATCCGGAGACTGACCAGAATTTGCCACGTCAGTGATACCAGCCGCGATATCAAGTGAAGTGAATGATGTGACGCATTTTGATTAATTTTCGTAGGGCGTATGTACATAATTATTCAAATATTATTATATTCATTTTTCAATATACAATATTTATTGAATGTCAATTCATCGAACTTTTATTTGGTCCGGTCACAGAACGTAGCTCTATGTTCGGCCGCCAGTAGAATCGCGCAACGCGTTCTCTCTATTTACCGCGCCTCCCGACAACCCGACCCGGAACGGACCCAGGATGGCTCGTTATTTCTCGATTTTGCTAGGTATTGCTCGGTATTACATAGTATTGCTAGGTATTGATCGATTTTGCTCGGCAATAACCACTATCGAGCAAATACCGAGTAATACCGAGTTGTACCGAGTTTTTCTAGAAAAACTCGGTACTAACTCGGTATTTGCTCGGTATTGATCTTCACGGAGAGGTATTTCTCGTTATTGTCATGCAATACCTAGCAATGTCGAGCAATACCGAGTAATACCTCACAATACACGAATATAGCATTCCCGGGTTCCGGTCCGGGTCAAGTCGTCGTGCCGCGCGGTAGAGAGTAAGAGCACGTGGCGACATGTTATTGACGGCCGAATGTAACTCTACGTATGGTCAGAGGACGTAATAATTGTTGCAATTTGTCCTACTCTGCAAGATTTGAATTTGGCAAAAAAATATTGTTAATTGTTTGTCAATATATAATACTATTTGATTGCCAATTCGGTCTTCAATTAATTTATTGTTCAAAAGCTCCAAACCACTGAGGTATAAGTAGCAGCAGGCAATGGCAGCAGCAGGCCGCAAATCCAAAAATCCAACGGACTAATCTCCTCCTTTCCTTCCATCAATCGCTTTTATTCTCCCTCCGCCTCTCTCTCGCCCTCTTCACAGCCTGAAACAGCCCAATTTAAATCCCATGGCGGCCTTTGTAGGCCGCCGCCACTCCTCCCCTTTCTCCACTTCCCTCTCCCCTCTCACCTCCTCCCCTTCCAACTCCCATCCCCTCTCCTCCTCCTCCGACGACGACGACGATGAAGTTGAAGACGATGACCGATCCAATTACTACACCCCCATGCCCGAACCCGCCTCCATCGACCCCCGCGACTCCAACACCTCCGACAACTGGATCCCCCGCCACCCTTCCCTCATCCGTCTCACCGGCAAACACCCTTTCAACTCCGAACCCCCGCTCTCCCTCCTCATGTCCCACGGCTTCCTCACCCCTGTTCCCATCCACTACGTCCGCAACCACGGCCCCGTCCCCCAAACCGCTTGGTCCTCCTGGTCCATCGACATCTCCGGCCTCGTCCGCCGCCCCTGCCGCCTCTCCATGGACTCCCTCCTCCTCGATTTCCCCTCTTTCCAAATCCCCGTCACTCTAGTCTGCGCCGGCAACCGCCGCAAGGAACAGAACATGCTTCGCCAAACCATCGGCTTCAATTGGGGCCCCGCCGCCATCTCCACCTCGCTCTGGCGCGGCGTTCGTTTGGCGCGACGTGTTGAAACGCTGCGGAATCATGAGGACTCGCGACGGCGCCCTCAACGTTTGTTTTGAAGGCGCCGAGGACCTTCCCGGCGGCAAATACGGCACTAGTTTGAGCAAGGAAGTGGCCATGGATCCGAGCAGGGATATTATGATCGCTTATATGCAGAACGAGGAGCTTCTGAAGCCCGATCATGGCTTCCCTGTTCGGATGATCATGCCCGGCTTTATAGGAGGAAGAATGGTTAAGTGGCTCAAAAGGATTATCGTCACCACCAAGGAGTCGGAGAGCTATTACCATTACAGGGACAATCGGGTTCTTCCTTCTCACGTTGATGCTGAGCTAGCTGACTCCGAAGGTACCATTAATTAACTGTTAATTATGTTGTTTATGCTAATCATAGCTTGATTATGAGGAGATTAAGTAATGATTTGAAGGGTGGTGGTATAAACCGGAGTATATTATAAACGAGCTTAACATAAATTCGGTGATTACAACGCCGGGGCATGACGAGGTTCTTCAGATCCATTCAGTGGACGCTTATACATTGAGAGGCTACGCTTATTCCGGTAAGCGGTATTTGATGCTGTTTTTTGCGGTTAATATATCTAAGAAAATACAGTATAAAATTTTTGAATTTATTTATTTATTTATTTATTATCTGAGTTATTTTTGAGAAAGATAATAAAATTTATGATTAAGATAATTACTTCTATAATTTTTTATTGCCAAAAAGTTTAAAATAAGCATGTCAAAATGGGTTAAAAGATCGGGTGCTAGTTTGACTTGAAACTGACCTGATTTAAATACAATAGATCCGAACTTGACTAAATTAAAAAACATGTCAAAAAGAAGACCTAAACCTAATTTTCAGACAACTTGAATGATCCGATTCCGACCTGATAATCATTTTGATTTTGAAAAATTATAACTTATTAACTATAATATTTTGATGAATTGATCAAAAGTAAGATTATACTAAAAGTAAAAAAAAAAATAAGGGAAAACATAATTTAAAAAAGTTATTATCATATTCAAAAAGATTTGCAGGTCAACCTAAACCTAATCGCCCAAGTCAACTAAATTCAAATTTTCAGATCAAATTTTGGTCAATTATCAGGCCAGTTATCAATTGACACAATTATTTACTTGGCTTAAAGATCTACTAAAATTATAAAAATACATAATTTCTTAAAAACTTTTGTGTAAATTTATTACTATTTTTTTAATGTACCTCCTAGCCTAGGGGTATCAAAACGGGCCAGCTTTCAGGCGAACCCGAGTTGACCCGTGTCTAAACTAGTCAACCAAAACCTGACCCGCGAAATTGAGCGGCATGTGTTGGGTCAAATAGTCGAACCCTACCCGGCTAGCACCAGAGCACAGTCTAGGCGACGCGAGCCGAGGCCGAGGCCTAGCAGTGGAGCGGTCGAAGCACCGAGCATGGCGAAGCCGAGGTGGACATAGCGGTTAGTGTAATCGAGGCAGAGTACCTAGCGGCTAGCGTAGTCGAGGGAAACGACGAACCTAGCATGGCGACTGGCGAGGCCAAGGGGTAGCGCGAAGGCACGGAGCAGCCTGTATTGCGGCAACTAACAACGCGATGGCCAAACACGACTGGGCAGCACAATGCCGACTGGCCCAAGAGACATGACATGTCGTGACAAACTGATAGCTAGCATTACACGACGATTCAATTTCCTGGGTTAAAACAGGTTGATTTTGGGTTTTCGGGTCAACCCAAACCCAACCCGATTATGCAAACTGGTCAAAAACTCGAGCCCGAACCTGACCCGTAATGCAAACTGGTTGACCCAAACCCAAAATTTTTTTGGTCAGATCCGAGTCAGATTTCAGATCGGATCAAATTTTGACACCACTATTGTAGCTCATGACATCTGCTCAATAGTGACGAGTAACCTAAAATATTTTGCATTCTGACCATAAAATACTTTATAATATTTCATTACAGCTTACAAAAAATTAATTAATATAAGTGTTCCCAGCACGAAGCCCTGAAGGAATCTAATATAGATTTGGTAGCCCGATGACGTATGGATAGAACTCCACCGGATAGCAATAGGCCCACATTTTCCATTATTTAACAAAGCTTGGGAGTGGCTAACTATCGCTATGTAGCAATCATTATCATATTATCATCACTAATATAGTCACATGCGTGACGAGCGTACGCACGTGTGATACTACCAATAAATAAACTCCACTTAGCACAATTTTTTTCAAATGGTGAAACTATGCGCCTATTTGGTTCATTGGTTGTTAGTAGTAGCAATGGATTATAAATTTATAATCCATTGGAAATATAAAGATTTTAATTTTTTAGGGGGTAAGATTGGAGTAATTATTGTGTCCGGACACCGAACGCGTCCAAAGACCAATAACAGAGCGCCACATCACCTGGGTGCTCGGTACCATGCACTCGGTATCGCTCGGTATTCATCCGGATTTCCGGCTTTTTGTCCGGACGTAATAACTTTTCGTAAGATTGATAGCAAGATGATGGTTTCTACACTATCTTTGGCACCACCAACGACCACCTAGAAGCTATCCAACAACATTGACAATCTTACGATCATGGGCAAAGTCAGGATTTTTTTATTGTGGGGGCACAAAAGCAATATGTACGAATAAGCAAAAACAATGTATTGTATACAAAAGACTCTCAAAAAAAAAAAAAAAACCGATTAACTATACCTTATAAAAAGAAGCAAGTGACTGTGTCTCCTCCTCCAAACTCTCCACGAAGATCATCGACCACGACTGACAGCGACAGAAGGGACGAAGGAACCGCAGAAGGAAGCAAATTTAGGAGAAGCGCAGAACGGCAAAAGAAGCGTGACGGGAAAAGAATAAAAAAAAAAATCTTAATTAAAGATTACCAAAACTTTTTTTTTTTTTTGAAATTGTATCTAGCTTAATTAGGCATTCATTAAGAGTCCCGTGGGGGCCCTGCTAAATCAGTCCTTGCTTATGATTGTCATTCTTTACTTTATTGTGGTACTCATCTTTAACACCATCTCTTAAAAATTTTATGTTAATTTCAAAAAAATAAATTAAATTTATTGTACTTTAAATTTTTTTTAAGATCAACCAAAACAATTAGAGTTCTTTAAATCTTTACAACCAAAAAATCCTTAAAAATTATATTCTAAATATTTATAATCACTTTTATATAGCGCATTCCTTTTCAATAAGAAATAATTATCATCTAATAATCACATTTGTTGGCGGATGATCGTATAGGCGGTGGAAGGAAGGTCACAAGAGTGGAAATCACCGTCGACGGCGGCGAGACCTGGCAAATCTGCGCCCTCAACCACCCAGAAAAACCCAACAAGTATGGCAAATACTGGTGCTGGTGTTTCTGGTCCCTCGATATCGACCCCCTCCGCCTGCTCTCCGCCGAAGACATCGCCGTCCGTGCCTGGGACCAAACCCTCAACACCCAGCCGGAAAACCCCACATGGAATCTCATGGTAAGCCACCATTAACCCCCCACTTAATTATACTTCTGCATTAACTAATCTCACATCGGCTGTATGAGCAACGCAGGGCATGATGAACAATTGCTGGTTTCGCGTGCGGGTGGCCGTTTCCCGCCCGTCGGACGGCCCAAAAACCCTAACTTTCGAGCACCCAACCCAGCCCGGCAATAATCCCGGCGGATGGATGAGCCGCCGTCGGGAAAATCCTAATTCCTCAACAGAACTGACTCTTAAGAAGATCGTCTCCGTCTCCGTGTCCTCGACCTCTAACGCCGGGTTCTCTATATCCGAGGTCCGTACCCATTCCTCCTCCAGCTCCGCCTGGATCGTCGTCCACGGCAAAGTCCACGACTGCACTCCTTTCCTCAAGGACCACCCCGGCGGCGCCGACAGCATTCTGATCAACGCCGGCTCCGACTGCACCGACGAATTCGACGCAATCCACTCCGACAAAGCCAAATCCATGCTCGAAACCTACTGCATCGGCCACCTCGTCGTCACTTCCGACGCTAATGCCGCAGCCGGCGACTTTAAAAACCAGCGAGAAAACATCCCCGTCACGCTCGTCGCCAAAACCAGCATTACGCGCAACCTCCGTCTCTTCCGCTTCGCACTCCCCTCGCCCCATCAACTCCTCGGCCTGCCAACGGGCAAACACATCTTGCTCTCCGCAAAAATTAACCACAAGCTCTGTATGCGCGCTTACACGCCTACGAGTCCGGAAGACGCGGCGGGCTATTTCGAGCTTATGATAAGAATATATTTTAAAGGGGAGAACCCCAACTTCCCCGCCGGCGGGCTTATGACTCAGCATCTGGACTCGTTGCCGCTCGGCGCGGCGATGGAGATAAAGAGTCCGGTGGGGCGCATCGAATATGCCGGGAAAGGAAGTTTTGTTGTTGACGGAAAGAAGTTAAGCCGCGCGAGGCGGGTGGCGATGGTCGCCGGCGGGACGGGAATAACGCCGGTGTATCAGGTGATAAGGGCGGTTATGAGGGAGGAGGAAGGGGTGGAGATGATGCATTTGGTGTATGCGAGTAGGTCGGAGGATGAAATATTGATGGAGGAGGAGTTGGATGGGTGGGCGAGAGAGAAGCCGGAGAGATTTAAGGTTTGGTATGTGGTGAGTAAGGTGACGGAGGGGGTGTTGAGGGAGAATATTCCAATGGGAGGAGATGAGGACTGTTTGGCGTTGGTCTGTGGGCCGCCGGGAATGGTTGAAGGTGTGGTTTTGCCTGCTCTGGAGAAGATGGGCTATCATGTCGGTAAAAACTCTTGTCTTGTTTTCTGATTGGGATTGGAAGGGTAGATAAGGAATAAAAGAACAACATAATTAAGCGGTGGAAAACTTCTCATGGAGGGAAAATTATTGGGTCAGGTCATCGGACACAGTTTACGTTAGGTATTCATAGTACTGAACTCGGTACTGTGAAGTACGGAGCTCGGTACCAAGCAATACTGAGCTCGGTAGCTCGGTACTGCTCAGTACCGAGCTCAATACCGAGTAGGAGGTGATGTGGGGTATTTTCATTTGGCTCCGAACACGTCCGGTGACCTGAGCCTATGCTCTTCCATTTTTTTTTTTTTTTTTTTTTTTTTTGGCCAATTTTTAAAAGGAGTCGGTTTGATGTAGTATTTAGGAGAAGTAAAACATTATAAATTTAATTTAAAAATGATAAAAAATATACTGCAAAATTGAGTTTTGTTTGGAAACGCAAAAAAAAATTGTGTTTTAATGGAAAATGTGAACAGTAAATACGTTTTTCATTAAAATGATTTTTTTATATATATTTTTCATTCATTGTTGTGCCAATATTTATTTAAATTATTTTTACAAATATCATTATAACATAAGTTTATATATAAGGAAAAATTGTTTTTACAAATAAATATAATCTTATAATAATGTTATATTTATTTAAATTAATAATGACGTCACTAAAAACTTTAAATTAATTTACATTTTCTATGAAAATGCAAATAAGTTTCGTGTTTTATATAAAAAAAAAAGTACAGCGATTTGAATTAATAAATTTTTTTTAGCATCAAATAACATTTATATTTTTTTAATTTCTTTTCAATTTGTTTATATTTTAGTTAGATGATTTAGTTTAATTTATTGTGTAATGTTATACTTGAGAAGATTAAATTAATTTTTCAATATTCAGCACCTCTAAAATTTATTAATTTTAATTATCAAGATGTACTAAATTACATGAATTAAGAGTAATGTTAGTTTGACATTAATAGATTGGCATTAGAAAAAAAAAAAAAACTATTAGACGATAAATATTTTAAATTTATAAACACGTCTAAGTTATAAAAGTTAAAATAAAGAACAAAAAAATAGTTTTCTCAAGTATACCGTTAACACAACAAATTATGCATAATCATCTAACTAAAATTTTAACAAATAAAAAAGAAATTAAAATTAAAAAACAATTTTATATTTATAATGTTCTTATAACAATTTAAAGAAATATAAAGCAATTTAAATAAATATAATGTTATAATATTTATTTGTAAAAATAACTATTTTAGCACTCAATTTTTGAAGATAAATTACTATATTTGATTGGTTTATTTGCCATGCCCGTCTAATTAATGCTGAAAGTACCCAATTTGAGTAATATATTAATATCCTACTAAAATTTTGTATGCGGCCTAGATAAACATCATTGACATCAACATTGACACCAACATTCAACCATCTCTAATAAAGATGGATACTTTGTCGACTTTAATGTCAAAGCTAATAAAGTGAATGTCCATATTGTTAATAATTGTTGCGTGTCATCACCAACAATATTGATGTCCACCATCATCAATAACATCAACATCTACCATCAATAACAGAGATATTGTATGTCATTAACACCAACACCACTCTCAACAAGATTATAAAACCAAAATTTTTTAATAACTTTCTTGAACAAGCATTCTCAAGCTTAAAGATAAGCTATGATGCCATATTAGAAGGAAAAAAAAAGTGCATGATAGGAAATACTTGAGTTCGCAAGTAACCCTAAGGGAATACTTGAGTTCACAAGCAAACCTATCACTAATTGGATGAAATCAGTGAGAAAATAATCAAAATCTGGGCGAAAACAATCCCAAACAGTAGATTGCACTAAGCAAGCAAAACAAAACACACACAAAAAGAAAGATACGTGTGATCCTCTATTCTAGAGGAGGATCGTTCTCTCCCAATCTCTAGACGCAAGGTCTAGAGCCCTCCTATATACAAGTGCCGTCCTATCAGTACATCATTGTTGGATTGAATAATAATGCTAGTACAAACATGACTACATAAAAATAAAAGATGAGAGTAAAAAGAGCAATGCAATATATATATATATCACGATTCTTATATACATATCTAACATCTAAATTTTGATATTTAATTACATAATACTCAAAATTCAAGTTTTAGATATGTACAACATAGAAAAACAATAACATCCAATATTTATCGCACTACATGAGGTCGGCTACATGAATCATTCTTTTCATCTATTGTGTTTTAAGAGTCAAAAAGAAGAATTTTAAACTCTCCTAGTGCAGAAAACAATGCTCAAGTAATTTACACTTCAAACTAATTGATGATATTATATATGCAAGTTCACATAATAAATTAAAGCTGCTTTTTAAAGCCCCTTCAGGTCTCCTTCCAAAGTGTAGAGTCCGGCTCCCAATGACCTAAACAAAAGTGAAACAATGAGCTCAATGTAACTGATCACTGCTTGTAAGAGATGATCTATTGATCTTCTCTAAGGACCTCTGCAACTATTCAGGAAATCTTAATGTTGCTGATTGGCTGCATAACACATAAAATCCAAGCTGAAAAAACTTTATATAACCACAGAACATTCTTATCATTCAGGCTAACAATATTCATCCACATCTTACCTTCATTAGTAGATTAAAGAGGAGTATTTCAGTTCCATCTATTGATTTGATTCGACGAAACCGCCGACATTTGATCACGCTGCTTCCCCCTGAAAGATCCAGCTGTGTTCGTTCTCGCAACATCAACGACTATCATCCAGCCATTAATTATCTGCAGAAAGGATTGCATTACCATAATTTTCAAAAAGAAAGCTTTAAGATATACAATACTATAAGCTAGGAGAAATTTAGGCTTCGTTTGGAATTGCTTTCTAAGCAACTTTGTAGTACAAAAATTTTAATTTTTGTACTACAAAGTTGCTTTAAGAAGCCTTAGCTTACCTTCCCATTCATCTCTCTAAGCGCTGCACCCCCTGCCTCCTCTGTTGTATACTCTATGAAAGCATAGCCTTTGGACCTCTTCGATATTTTATCCATTATAACCTTAACTGTGAAAATTTATCAACAGCCAAAATATCAGAAAAACTAAATAAAATAAGCTCAATTAGTAAATTTCAGAAGCAACGGTAGCAATGTGCCCACCTTCAACAAGCTCACCGAAGCCCTCAAACGCTGCCCGCAGGGTTTTCTCAGACGTGTAGAAGGATAACCCTGCCAAGAGACAGCAGTGGAAGATATAAAACTGATAGGCTTTCAAATACTAAATAAAGAATTGCAAAGAAGAGGAAATAATACCAGTAAATAAAAAATAAGGCCGGGCAAAGAGGAGAAGAAGGGACGCTCGTGAAACATGATTTCAGAGTAAGTCGCCCGGTGCTAAAAAAAGCGGAAGTCCAATGAATTTTTAACCCAAACTTAAATAATTCGAATGTTGACCTCCACAGGTTAAAAAAATGATGAAAATGATTAAATTGTTTTTTTTTCAAATAATACCAGCGAAAATTGATAATAAAACATTAACTTATAATTGTATCGCTTAAACAACATTCTTATTAATTCCTGTTGTTTGTTTCACATCAGTACCACTCAGAATAGCAGTAGCAACAGCATCAACTTAAGGGCGATAATTGGATGGAGGCAGCTTCTGGGCAGCAAATTGGAAATCAGATTGGCTCCTTGCATGAGTTGTCAGGCAACTTCTTCCTAACATATTATGTCGTTAGACAACTTAGCAAGGTAGTCTGACTAGATGGTTCAACCCAATTCACAACTAAAATAGAGTCAAAGTTTGGGCCATTATTGTGTCCAGGTCCACAAATTCACATATTATAACATCAATCAGAATTTTTAAGGATCGAACTATTTATTGTTGCATTGACCATTAAGAAGAGAAAAATAGTTCAATTTGGTAGAAAGAGGTAAGGCGACATGCTTAGTGGCACGACTGGTTCTATAGCTCAATTGGATATCGATAATGGATTGGGCAAGACATGATGATGACTTTACATAGTGCTCTTAATGAATTGGTGACATTGACGATGTTGATATGAGCTAATAGCTAAAGGATGCACATTAATATGAATGTTTTTCTTAGGAATTTCATCCCATATTTTATTATGTTAATGTGTTATGACCTATCTTCACAGAATACACCTCACCTCATTTAATTTAACACTTTAACGGCAAGAAGAGAGGTAAGAAGGGTCCCGATGGGTGGCTTGTTAAGGGGACCAGATGAGTTAGGCGGCTTATGTGGCCAACTTACTTTGAGTTTTCGGTAGAACTGATAAGAGAGATCGTCACCTTGTCCGACAATCCATACGTATTTCTTTTTCATATGTATATTCTCAGTTGGATAACATTTCTGCAATCAAACTCTGATGTTAAGTTTTCTAACATAATGTATTTTACTTAGGTTTTATGCTCTCTGGATGCTCAAGGACTTAAAATGCCAAATACCAAGTAATAAAACCTAAGCCGACCATATAACAAAGAAGCATACTCCCAGGTGCTAGATATCCCTAGATGACAACCAGAGGCGGAACCACGTTGGTGTCAGAGGGGGCAAACCTAAGCCGACCATATAACAAAGAAGCATACTCCCAGGTGCTAGATATCCCTAGATGACAACCAGAGGCGGAACCACGTAGGGGGCAATTGCCCCCCCCCCCCCCCCCCCCCCCCCCCCCCCCCCCCCTCCCTTTAAAAAAAATTTAATTACAAGAGAAGTGCATTTAATTAATTTGCCCCCCCCCCCCCCCACCCCCCTAAACCTCTTACTTTGCCCCCCTTTTACCCTAACTGCCCGTAATCACCCTCACAGTAGTAAAAATTTCGCCCGCTTGCTCGCACGAAGAAAATGCGACAATAACACTTTGCCTCCCTCCCCCTGGCCTCATTCTCCTCCTTCCTCTAATCCACACCTCTCTTATCTCCTGAGCATTCTGCCGATGGGTCCGCTTCCTCCTCCCCTTACCACTCATCTGGAGTTTGAAGCGACCAACGCCAACATCGCATTCAGAGTCTTTCCCTAGTGGAGAAGAGCTATCAGCAGAGATTTTGGGAACCAGTTGGTAATTGATTAATTGTGTTATTCTTGTTTTGTTTTTCTTATGGATTATTGAGATTTTGGGAGTTATTTTCAAGAAAGATGACGAATCTTTTATTGGAGTAGTTTCGAATGATTTTATGGTTCGTGTTAGCTATTCATTTTTTCTGTCATTTTTATTTATATACCCAGTAATGTTACTTGAAAGTTTGCTTTGATTTTTTATTGCTTCTCATTTCTAAAGAGTTTTACTTGAGAACCGTTCCGTTGACCATTTTGAGAATGGAAAATGCGCTGATATTTTTTTTTTTTGCTATAGCAAATTTTATTTTTTTCACATGATTTTTTTCTTGTTTAGACCAGCAGTAAGCAATTTCTTGCATGTTAAAGGGACGGTTTTCATTTTTTTTGTCTTATTCAAGGGACGATTTTCGTTGTTAAGCTTGTTTCCATAAGGAATATTCCTTAAATTTAAAAAAAGACTGATCATTTTAAAAATATTAATTAAGCTTGTCTCCATAAGAATTATACCTTAAATTTTTTTAAAAGTTGATCTTTGTTTATCATATATATTTATATAGTCTTTTGTTGTTGAATCTATTTTATTTTTATAAGATTAAAACTTGTATGTATTGTGCATTGATTTTTCTTTTCCTTTCATATATAATCAAGACGAAGGAGGGAATTGAGAGGATTGCCCTTTATATTTCATTAGTTGGGAGGTAATTACATCTAATGCACCGTTAACCTATCTAATTTTAGTCATTTTGTTTATTATTTATTTATAGTAATTTTCATTTTATCTATTATAATGAAATACAAAATTTTGTTTTGAATTATTTCTTCATTTTATTTTAATTTTTTAATTTTATTCATTTATATAAAAATTTTGCCCCCCTAAAACGAAAGGCTGGTTCCGCCCCTGATGACAACTGAAGTTGATGAATCTTTGGAGAGATGACTTAAGTTCCACTCAAAATAGCAACACCAACGGAATCTTCTTGAAGACCACAATTTGTAATGGAGCCAGTATGAGGGCGGCAACTTGGAATTCTTACTGGCAAATCGCATGAGTGGACGAGCAACTTCTTGCTGACATACTATGGCATCAGATGACTTAGCAAGGTGATCCAACCAGATGGTTCAACCCAATTCACAGTTAAAATAGGGTCAAATTTTGAACCACCATTATGTCCATGGATAGTCGAATGCTTTGTATGATAAGAGTTTTCAGTTGAAGGAGCTAGCAGGTTTCTGATGTAGCTAAAATAAAATTTATTTACGATTATTTGCTTGACGTAGCAGTTGTTTGTAAATGGAATCTAATAGGGCGTGTGCGTCAGGAGCTACAAGCATAAGGACATCAAGGAATTCTGCAAGTCAAGACCTTTAAAGGATAAAGCCATTAATGTTAAACTGACAATTAATTTAGAAATCAAATAAATAATTAAACAAATGATTTTATCAAAACATAATGGCAATTCCCTTTCTTCTCTAAAAAAATTGAAGAAATTGAAAGCTAGCTAAGGAAAATAATTAACTTACCGGTCACAAAAATCCTTTTAGTTTTTACATCTGGTGGGCTTATTTCTGTAGAATCATTTGTACCGCTTGATTTTAGTTCTCCATTGCTTCCTGTAGATTCATACAAGTACAATTCTATTAAGGTTACTAATGAACCAACCAATACCATACTAAAGAAAAGTATCCCAGTGTCCATGACAAATGCTTGAATAATGGATTTCAATAAAAAAAATTTACTACATGTTTTACCTACATTACTAAACAACTAAATGTTTGAACTGATCGAAAAGATTATCTAATCTACAAAAGACTAACATAGCCCATGCTATAAGCGTTCTTCAGTTAATTTATGCATAATCCTGAAGAAACGGATCTATAAGCAACAACAAAACTACTTAATCCCTCAAAGCAATGCTATGAAAATGAATCTTATTCAAAAGAACTAGAATACTAGGCCTGGAGCAGATGCTCATTGGACATGATCCTTCACAAACAAAAGATCTACTACTAGTTACACACTTTTGTAGGTAAGAATCTAATTATTTGAAGAAATAAAAAGCAGTAAGTGATTGCTAGATCTAGTGTTGAAGATGAATTTTGGGAAATAGTCCAAGGGGTCTGTGAGATATTAAGAATAAAAATTATTTTTGATTGCTTAGAAATAAAATGGGAAGATTCTGTGAAGTTATCTTGTGACAACAAATTTCCTATCAACATCACACATAATCTAGTCCAATATGGTTGAACTAAATAAATAAAAAATGAACAACACTTCATCAAAGAAAAATTAAAAAGCAGATTGATATGTATCACATATATTCATACATACAAAAAGTTGGTCGACATCCTAACTAAAGGACCACCAAACCCTATATTTCAGAATATCACGTCCAAGTTAGATACAAGAATAAATCTACTAGAACTTGAGGTAGGGTGTTTGCAGCTCTAAAGGCCAGCTAGCAATTCATGAGAATGCAAAGCTAGAGATCCTTCATTGTGGACAAGGTGGCAATCTGTGGGCCTCTACAAGGAGCAGAAATCTCTCTCAGGTTTTCAAAGAGATAAGTGTGCACATCATATATGCCTTATTTCTCATGTAATTATTAGTTTTGTTATGTAGAAGTTATCTAGTATGTTGTATAAATAGAGATATAAGATGCCTAATGAAATACACACAAAATTCAAATTATTTCTCCTATCTTCCAGAATGATAAAAAATTACAAAAGGACATAGACAACTTCACCTAGTTTTACCTAATACTCCCTTAATCTAGCTTTCATTATCAAAACAACTAGTAGAACTTCTAACAGAGGTGTTAATGTGAAATACCATACATCCGGCCATAACCTTAAGAGCCATCCTGGGAAAGCAGTAAACAATTGTTAAACGTGTTGACCTCATCAAATGATTTGCACCTTTCAATATGAAAAATTACTCAAATCCCGTAATTAATCACAAATTAACCAAGATAAAGTACAGCTAATGCTGAGCAAACCTTTGTAATTTTTGTTTTTGGAGCCAAAATTGAGATCAGGCCTTACAGACAATACACCAGGCACATCTGCTTCACAATTTAGATGTCATTAGATTAGTTACTGGTAAACCTGTGCACGAACACACTTACAGTTTACATTCATAGAAAAAGTACGAACCACTCAGTTCCTTTGCGCATTCCTCATCAATCTGGCAACAAAATCCAAGGTCAGCCTCCCATGATATATGATATATGCTCACTTCAGCATCTTTCTCGCTGCAGAAATACATAAAAAAGTTGCTCAGAAAAAAGCAGCACTTCAAGAAAAAAATGGAAAATAAATAATATGCAAAAAATACTCCAACGCTTACTTCCTCAAAAACCTTTGTTAGTATCTGAGCATAATAGTCCACCATCTGTGCCTTCGTGACTGTTTCAACCCCAGGCTTCTTCATTCTAACAAGCCAATATTCATAATTTTTACCAGAGGGAGAAAACTTTGGAGCATTGAAATCAGATTTTGAGTGATCAACTAGCAAATGGTTCAAACGGCTATAATCCTTCTTTCCTGCATCTGGACTATCGTCAGATCTAACAGATAAAACTCCTGGAATACCTACAAAAGAGAAGACAATTTTTGGTTTATGTTTCTAGAAAGAAGACTATGAGGGTAAAATTTGAGAAAACATCAGGAGTTTAAGGCAGTTTCAACGTCAGTAAATAGGTCAGGCTTTTAAAGATTGGATAGGCATGCAGAGATTAAATTGCAATGAACCAAATAACAATGTCAGTTAAACACGAAAGGAGTTCCTAAAATGAGAGAAAGAAGAAGCAACACATGCAGACATAGCTAACGTTTGTATACTTTGAACAATGAAATAATATATGAAATTAACTAAAGCAGAAATTTTGGGAAATGAAAAAAAAAAAAAAACACTTACTTATATGATAACAATATTTTGAAAACTAGAACCTCAGTTAGATTCTTTAAGAGATTCAAATAACTCATGACAAAATAATCAGCTAAGATGCTTTTGACAATCATTCAGCTAAGCAAAATACTCCAAGATGATTACAGAATACTACACTTATTCAGAGATGCTCCGTTCAAATGCTCTGGTACTTCATGAAGGTTACTAAATAAGCGATATATATCCAAGAAAACTTTTATAATCTAAAAAAAGAAAGGAAACATCTAAAATAGTCAAGAACACAGCGATGCCAAATAATCAAGGAAGGCACAAATTATCATAAACTCACGGGCAAGTTCACGAGATGATTCCTCATCAATGTCACAACAGAACCCGAAATTGGACTCCCAGGATGCGTCGTAGATGCACATCTGAGCATCTTTCTCACTGCACGCCAAATTAACACACTAAATAAAATAGAAATGATCAAAAATCATAAACTGGATTAATGAATGCCGGAATAACACCAAATATAAAGGCAGATATAAATAAAATGTAGATATGCTTACCTGCCGACAACCCTTGCTAAAGTATCGACGTAGTAATCAATAATCTCCGACTTGGAGGATCCGGAAAACGTAGGTTTTTCCATGAGCACAATCCATCGGGGGTTTGTCGGTGCGGGTGCCTGAGAGAGAAGCGCATGCGCCGGAGAAGAAGAGGCAGCGCGAATCGAAAGGCGATGGAGGTGACCGGTGGAGAGGCAGCAGGGTTTGATGAAGGAAACGGCTGTTCTAGTTTCGGGTAGGAGGAGCGGAGCGTGTCGGTAAGGTTCGGCCGCCGAGAGGGTGAGAGGGCGGAGATACCCCACAATCATCGTCGGGCTGCAGCACAGAATAGGGACCTTTTTTTTTTTTTTTTCGTTTTTCGGCTAATTTAAATTAAAAAAAAAAAAAAAAACCTTCACACAGCACACATAAAAGAGTTCAGCCTCAAATAAATTTTAAATCCTAAAAAATTAGTCCAATAATTTATTAATGTTTAAAAACTTGAAATTTTAATGCTCTCTATATTTATTTGATATAGGTTTAAAATATTTACCTAACCCTACTTCTAGCTAAACATCGAGTTTAAGTGTGGAAGTGCTATCTATGGTTATTCCCTTGCATGTACATAAAGGGATTCTTTAGGCTAAAGACTACAAAAATTTCTTTAACTTCAACATTATTTTTTGGGTGATGGACAGATTTTATCATCTTAATATTGAATTAAAACACTGCACACATAAATAAGATAAGAAGCCCATATAAGATGCAACTCCTCATAATTAGATGATGCATTAGTATTGTTGGGTTCCCGTACATTCACGACAGTAGAGAAATATGTAGAGTTTAGCGTCCAAGTTTTATATGAAAATCCAGCACATGAACATATAACAGAGAGGGGTGCAAAAGTGATCACAAGAGATCAAAAATTTTACGTGAAAAATCTTGAAAAGGGAAAAAACGACGCGGCATGGCTTAGTTAAAATGATTCCACTAGTATTTATTCTTGATTACAAATGGGCTCTTCCATGAGAGGAAGGCTTTGGCTCGATGTAGAAAATATATATCATATAGAGTATACTACATGGTGGGAAGTTTGAAGAATCTAGTGATACGATAGTTGTTTGCAAGGGAGTGTTGCCCTGTTTCGTTTCGTTTGGTTGGTAGGACCGTAGTCGGGCAATGATGGATGGAGGGATAGTAGTCTACAGGCGATGAAGCTCGAAGAGATCGTAGTCAGCGGGCGATGATGGTCGGAGGGGTAGGGGTAGTAATCGGCGGATGATGGAGGTCAAAGATATTGTAGTTGACATACGACAAAGGTTGAAGGGACCGCAATCGGCATGCGATGGAGGTCGAAGGGATCGTAGTAGGCAAGCAAAGGAGGTCGGAGGGATCTCGGTCAGTGAGCAACAGAGGTCGGAGAGACCACAATCAATGGGCGACAGTGGTTAGTGTGGTGTGTCTCTGATTTCCAGCCCAATGGTCCAAGCTCTCTTTTTCATATGAGAAATGGTGTCTATTTGTAGATTATTGAGACTAGCATACCCCGTAAAAATATAGAGAAGATCTGGGGCAAATTTAGAGTGCTCCATCCCCTCAATCATAAAGCATTTGTCAAACATGTATGTGTCCAAATGATGTTATAGATAACAATATTGGGCTCGTTGGATTTGTCTTGTCGAGCCGCTCGATTTGACTATAAACATGTCATATTTAGATATTTTTAAATCATCCAATTGATGCTTTGAACATTTCAAATATGCTTCGATCCCTTGATTTGGACCTATTTGGGCTCATATTCAACTGATTTTGGTGTCGTTAAGTTCATCTTTCTAAGATATTCAATTTGACTATAAGTTTGCTAAAGTGGAGCTCAAATGACCTTGAAATTAATTTTGAAATTTTCCAATTAAGATATGCCTCGAGATTCATGCTAACTCAAGGCAATTCTTTTTGTGACGTATAAGCATAATGCACCTGAGAAAGACAATCTCCATGGTGATTGTAGAGGATTATCAAGTCATAAACTACTCTTATAAGATGGGTGACCAATAATAACACCGGTGAGCGTCAACGATGGCGATAATGGTGGAGTTAGCATTAATGACAACCATAAGTTAGTGGCAACAATGGGTGTCTAACATTAACAGTTTTGGCAATAATGAGAGTTACCGTTGGCAAAAAAGATAGATGACAGTGTTAGTGACTACAACGAGCATCGATCTTATTGACGATGGTAGATGCCAACCCTTTGTAGCAACGATCAATATCAATCTTTTTGGAGATTATGGTGTCAATCTTGAACACAATGTGGAGAGTCAATCTCATTCGCAACGCAAGCATGCATAACATATCCTTCCTTATTAGGGGGTCCATCCCTTACTACTCGTAGCATGTTAATAATATATAGTAAAATGTGCTAATTCATTCGCAGTATTTCATGTTACCATATAACTGAGCTTAATTATTTTATAACTTTTATCGAGAGCTATTATTACAATATAATATATATAAAAGATATGCTTCTATTTATGATGTAAGCATTGTCGGTAATTGACCCATTTGGATATTTGCTAGCCTTATCAATGGATCCATAAAATAACAACTCTATGGAAATTTATTAAATTTTTTTTGTGATTCGTGTTTACCTTTCTCCGTAAAGTATTATAGTAAAATGACTATATATTATAAATGACTAATGAATCATTGGTGAATGTAAAATTATTGCATGCTTGTAAGTGAATATGTTTGCATTTGAATACAATGATTCTTAATTTATATAAATCATTCTTTATGAGTTATAGCATATAAGAAGCTTTCATAAATAAATTATATATTAAAAGAACCTCATATCTATTAAAAGAACCTCATATCACTTAGTTTATTTGCTTCTTGCAAACTCATACATTCTACTTTATGATCGATTTAGATTTCGTTTGAGACAATTTTTTTGCTGCTTCTTAAAACAACTTTTTAGTACAAATTAAAAAATTATTTTAAGAAACAGGAAGAAAGCCGTCACAAATGAAGCCTTAAAGTTAATAGTTGTGCAACTTTTAGAGAAGCTTTTAGATTCACGCTATTGGTTCATCTTTGAAAGGTACTAAGGGTTAAAGTTATGTAATGAACTAACAAGTATAGTTGGATTTCATTCATATTTTGATGGATATTGGGTAGGTGCATTGGGTTAGATGATCTAATGATTTAATTGACTCAAAGTATATTTTCTCAGTGATTTGAATTTATGTAATAAATTTTGTTCAGCAACTTTCCATTTGGGTTCTTGTGGCGATGTGTGATAAGAAGTCCTTTGAGAAAATATTGTTTACCCTGTAAAAATGTGCATATTCTCCATTTTTATTTATCACGATGTTATATTCTCAATAGGGTACTTATATTATTAAAAGTACATAATCATTGATTAAAATGTGTTTCTATATTAGGCTCAAATATATAAATTAAGATTTCATTTGGCACAACTTTTTAACTATTTTTAAAAGCAATTTTTTATTTCAAAAAAAAAAAAAAGGATATATATCTATATATATATATATATATATATATATATATATATATATATATATATATATATATATATATATATATATATTGTTGCATCTTGGAATATTCGTGATAATAGAGAAATATAAAGTTTAGGATGCAACATTTATAAGAGACACTAAAAATTTTTACGTGGAAAACCGTAAAAAGGGAAAAAATCACAGGATCTAGCTCAATTTGAATGAATCAACTATTATATATAGTCAAGTACACATAAGGCCCTTCTTTGGAGGGAAGGTCTTAGCTTGATGTAACAGTTATACAATATATATATATATATATATATATATATATATATATATATATATATATATATATATATATATATATATATATATATATATATATATATATATATATATATAGTTGTGTTACATGATGGGGATTGAAAGAATCATTATTGATACATTTGTTTGGTTGGTAGAACCATAGTCGGCGGGCGACGGAGGTCGAAAAGATCATAGTCTGGTGACGGTGGTAATAGGGACCGTAGTCGGCGGACGATAATGGTCATAAAGACTATTCATTGGTGACGGAGGTCGGAAGGGTTGTAGTCGGTCGGTGACAGAGGTCATAAGGCCTGGCGAGGGGGAAGTCCGGAGATGGATGAAAGTTTAGTGTCGAGTAGAAGTCTGACAAAATTTCGACGACGGACATAAGTCCAGCAACGGGAGGAAGTCAGGAGTGGGGTAAAAATCAGGCGAAAGGTAGAACTCCGATGTCGGGTAAAAGTTCGACGAAAGTTTGATGATGGGCAGAAGTCTGGCGTTAAGTAGAAGTCAAGAGCCGGGTGGAAATTCAACGATGGGTAGAGTTCAATGTCGGGTATAAATCTGACGAAAAGTTTGGTGACGGGTGGAAGTCCAATATCATGTAGAAATCCGGCATAGGATAGGAGTACGGCAATAGGCGGACATCTGGGGTCTGGTAGAAGTCTGGCGATGGGAAAAAATTCGCCTTCGAGTATAGTTTAGGGGTCAGGCGGAAGTCCGACGTCAGTTGGTGGTCGGGAGGTTGTCGAGGAGGAGTCTGGTGACAAAAGAACTCTTCCTTCACTTCTTGGTTGGCTCCCTTCCTCCTCCATAAGGAATGAGAGATATATTTTTAGTTTTCTAAGAGTGGCATGATCAAAAAATATGAGGAATATCAAGGGTAAATTGAAAGTGGTTCGAATGGATGATCGATGTGGATTCCCTCGATCATGAACCATTTATTTTATATTTTAATATATTAATGATATCAGAAGTCCGTGATCTTATGCTCGTTGGATTCATCTCCTTGTGCCGCTCGATTCAACTATAAGCATGTCATGTTTGGAAACCATTTGGTAATCAAAATTACGGTTTGAACCTTCCAAAAGTGTTTCATGTCTTTGATTTGTACTCATTTGGACTCAGATTGAGTCGAATTTAATGTCGTTGGGTTCGTATTTTCGAGAAATTCAGTTCGACTATAAGTTTGTTGAAATCGGAGTTCAAATGGTTTCGATTTAATTTTTTGAAGTTTCCAATTCGAATTTACATCGAGATTCATGCCCGATCAAGATAATTTTTTTGATGATATATAAAGAAGATCAAATCACATTATTAAATCAATCTAATATCTAAAAAAATATTTATTATTACTTTATTGTAGTATCTCTTGTTTAATTGATATAAATGAATAATTTGACTGACACTTTATTTAATTTTATAATTAAAATATTTTTTTATTAATTTTAAATATTTAATTGACAAAAAAATCATGATGTACTATAAACTAATTTTTATTAATAATACTTTTTTTATTTCAAAAGAAAACTTTGTAATATATGTTATAACTTATAATATATAGAATATTAATTTAATAATCAAATTGAAACCTTTCCATAAACTGATAATTAAAAGGCTTCAATTAATGATGTTAAAATAATACATGATTTAAATTATTAATCTAATTCTAAAAATGGCAAAGATTTGCTCAATTAAACTAATTATTTATAAAGTATATTATAAATATCAATAATATTTAAATTTCATACTATAAAAAGAATATAATAAATAATCAGTTTTATTATTTCAAAATGAACTATTTAGGAAACATAAGAAAATTATTATACAGTTAATTATATCTAAAATAATTATAAAATATTTTGGATCCATATATTGCATGAGGTTATTTTCTTATTGCCAAATTAAATATTTAATTCCCCTATTTATTATCAATTAAAAATCATGTATTTATTTGCATGATAATAAAATTTCAATCATCATTAATCCCCGTTTAGCTAATAAAAAATCAAGAAAATTTGTTTAGGCTAATTCGAATTGAAAATTTGGAGATTCTTTCAAAAAATTTGAAGTTCAAATTCCTGCGCCTTATCCAAGGACCACGCTTATTGGATGCCCGGCAACGGTAAAAATTTCAAATTCTGAAAATTAGGCGGCCAAAGCCCAACGTTCTCCCTCCTCTTGTTTCCTCTGAAAAAATCTGGGACCCATCCGTCGAGCGATCATTTTAAAATTCAGACCTTTCGTCCTTCTACGCGAGCTGTTATGATTCTTTCTCTTCCCATCTCAAGTATAAAATACTTCGCAACTCTACTCAAAACATTGATGCCCAAGAAGTTTTTCGGTGGATTGGTTGGTTATTTAAGCCGCCGCACTCTTCTTCCTTGGATCACTTCCTAAAGGCTGTGGTTAGCGGAAAGAAGGTGTTTAAGAAGAGGATTTGTGAAGGGATTGTCTCGACTTTTGATTTGCAGAACTTGCGTCCATTTGAAATTCGTCGGAGATTTTTCTGTTCATTCGCAGGGTGTGCGTTTTGGAAGTAGCATAACTTTGTAAGATTTCTCTGCCGTCGAGTAGAAGCTGTAGATCTAAAAGGGAAGCGAGATAATTTGTTTCAAAATCCAAGCTTGATGCATATTATTTCAGCTGTGTTCTACTTAACATTTTATCGAATCCAACAATGTCGAAAATTCCAAATGTGTCTTCAAAATAAAATGTCTTTTAACTTTGATCAAAGTGGATGATTGAAGAATAAAGTTTTTAGAAATAGAGCTTCATACGATCTTTGTTATTTGTGTTAGTTTGATAGCTTCAACGTACATATTTTGGCTATTCAGTTTTGCTTGGATTTTATATCCAATTAAAATTTATCTTTGTTTAGATATCCAGTTTTGGATTCTTGATATCATTTTCTGTAGTTAAGAAATAGGGTAAAATACTTTTCAGACCGTCTAGTACTTCAATGGCGGCACAATTCCAGTTCTCTTGAAATCTAGTGTCAAATGCCATTTATTGTTCATATCTGGAAACGCTATTATCTTGGCTCATCGAATTCCATTTAACCAGTTATATAGCAAACTAGTATAATTTGCCTTTCTCTTATGAGCTATACTTCTTCCAGATTTTATTATAAGGAATGCTACGACCTTCTTTTGTCTGCTGTGATTCTAAGCAGTGCACGAAAGTTTTCTCTCTTCAAATGTCTAAAACATAATTCTTGCTATGCTGTCTTCTATTGCTTCTCAATAATTACTACTCACTCCTGGCTTTGTCTTGTCTTCCTGCATTGCTCTACTAGCTTCATTGAGTCAGAATCATTTTATGTTCAACTCTCTTAGTCACCTCTTGATGATACCGTAATAAATTAACAGGATTTTGTTCTACTTTGCAGTCTGCAACAATGATGGATATGTTGCCTGATGCCATCATCCAACAAATCCTATCACATATAAGCCATGCTAGAGATGTTGCATCTTGTAGCTGTGTCTCCAAAAGGTGGAAAGACTGCATTCCTTACAGCCCATCACTCTACTTCCCACGCAATGCCTTTCATTCTGTTGCTGATGCTGATGCCATAATATGCCGAATAGTCTCCATTGTCCTGCGCTTGGAGGAGTTAGTTGTGTACTGCCCCTTTTCAACATCAAGCCTTGCTTCATGGATCTCCCTTCATAACAGTTCTCTTCGAATTCTAGAGCTTCGAATGGACAGTGCAGTTGACAAGTTTTTTGGCAGTGAGGGAAATGGTGATCGAGTGGACTGTATAGGTGCAGCGCATAACTTGGAAGCTCTAAAGCTTTGGGGTGTGTCCTTAACCAGGTCTCCAAACTGGGGCGTTTTTAAGAGACTTAGGACCTTGGCGATCATTGGAGCAGCACTTTGTGATGATGCTGTGAAGGATACTATTAAAGCTTGTCCTAATCTGACTGATTTGGCACTGCTTTCTTGTGATGGAGTTACAACACTATCCATAGAGTTGGAGTGGCTGGAAAGATGTAGGCTTGATTTCTTAGGCCCAGGAAATTGTTCACTGTCTGTGAGCTCAATGAGGCTCCAGGTGCTTGAAATCCAAGGTTTTAGTTGGGTCCGTGTTAACAAAAATCATAAATTGAGGAGCCTCTGCATTTCTAAGAATACAGGTTAGCTCTCCTAGTTTGCTATATCAACCCACGAATTAAGTTCTATTTTCTGTTTTTTTTTGCTCATCCTATTGGCTATTTCAATTATGTCAAACTAAAATTTCAACAGTTTCTGATTTGTGTAGTATTTCTGTGCTTGTTGTGTTTTATTTTCTTGAAATTGTTATGAAATTCACTTTATTCTTGTTGTTACAGGCCGATTATATGGAGTTGATACAGGAAAGCTAGTGGACTTGGAACATTTGTCTCTTAGAGGAATTCAATGGAGCTGGAATGCAATAAGCTCCGTTCTTCAATGTGCAAGTGATGTGAAACACCTAGTTATGAAGATTGAGTTCTGTGGGGATTTTGAGACTTTGCAGCCATTTCCAGCGATTGATTTGGTAGAATTCTTTAATAACCACCCAAAGTTGAAAACTTTAGAAATTCATGGAGCCATGTTTGCAGCTTTATGTCAAAAAAACAGTCTCAAGAAAGTAAGTAGAATGAAAAAGCTAAGATATTTATGTTTTCATCTGTAATTTCTGTAACTTCAATATGATAAAAGATACTTTTTGGATTGCAGTTGGATTCAAATTTTGTGATTCCCAGTTTGGAAGAGGTCCTGATAACAGTGAGATCACCATTGAATGCTGAGCAGAAGCTCAACACTCTTGAATCATTGGTTGATTTCAGCGTCAAGTTGCGGAAGATGGTCATTAGAATTTCCCAGATGAAGAACTGCCATGAAACCGCCGATGATTTCTTTGAGGAGATATGCAGATTCAAGCATTTGAATAACGACATTGTTCACATTGAATAAATGAGTTTATTTCATAATTAAGGGATTCATAAAATCACCTGACTGGTTAACTGGTATTCTTTTCTTCAGCATTTGCTTAATGCCATTGATGTTTTTTCATTCTTGCTCTCCAATTACAGTACAACTTACTGAAAACCCACTAAGGGTTATTTGTACTTGGGAAATGAGGTTCTATTTTTTCTTCAATCTTTTGATTGCATAACTTGATTGATACAAATCTGTTCAGTATTTACTATTTAGTATAACTATCTCGTAATTGGTAGATCTGTGGATGAATGGCAAACCATTATATTTATCATTTTTTTAAAATTCAAAGCCAGACAAAAATTTTGGTTATGAACAACAGATTATGATACATGGAAATTAGAGCTTTAGCAGAATTGCATGTCAACAGGCAAAACTTTTTTTATTTTATTTATTTTTTATTTTATTTATTTATTTTTTTTATTTTTTATTTGTTTTTTTTATTTTTTTTATTTTTTATTATTTTTTTTTAATTTTTTTTTTGTCAATAGGCAAAACTTCTTCAGTCCAATCTTCCTAAACAAATTACATGAACACTCTTTAGTTGCTATAACTGAGTCACGTTTCCAATGTTGCATTGGTTATATAAATATAATGAGCATGCTTGTTTTTTGGAGAAATTATTTTGTGCAGAGACTGGATGCAAAATGTCATCTAGAGACCAACTAGAATGCACCATGTCAGTGGTATCGAGTGGTACCGAGCATTACCGAGTTGCGGTATCAAGTGAAGGGGTGATGTGGTGTATTCTGTTTGGCCTCTGAACGATATTTGATGTTTGCACATAATAAGCAAAACTTGTAGTGAATTGGTTATATTGCAATTTTTTTGTTCATTTGAGAATTTTGGAAATACTAGAGGTCATATATTATTGGAATTATCGCCTTTGCAGAACTTGTTTTCTTGAACTCTTTTTATGCGAGAACGAACCTCTACATTCTCAACGGGGATTACTGTAGTTGCATTTGATCCAATTTTTTTCCTATTATGCATGCTAGTTTTTATAATTCTTGATGCTCTTTTCTCACTTGTTCATCTCAATTTGTTATAATTAAAAAACAAGCTTATTTATAGCGTTGGAAGTATATCTACATGTTGATAATAAGCATCTTATAAAAGAGGTTTTGCCTTAAACTAAGGTCTTGTTTGAGACAATTTTCTTATTGCTTTTTAAAGTAGCTATTTAGTAAAATGTTTTAAATTTTGTATTAAAAATTTATTTTAAGAAACAGTAAGAAAATTATCTCTAATGAAACCTAACTCACTTGTTTGTTAAGCTCTTAACTTTAAAATTGGTGATAATTTAATATTATACTTTTCATCTTGCCCTTTAAAACTTTTCCTATGATTGCACTTTCATCTTGGGTTATGCCAAAGCATGTTAGGGAAGCTTAGGTAAGAAACTAGTCTTGGAAAATGGAAACAACACTAGTGTCATCATGAGGGCATAACTAAGAATAATTGTAGTATGGTTTAGGGCTTAGGGATTAGTTTTGGCCACTATTTATGTTGAGGCGGTTTAGGGGGCGGTAAAGGTATAATAAAATTAACTCATTTTTAATGGTATGACCAATTGATTAGTGCGTAAGGTAGAGGGTTTAGTTGGTTTATTAGCATCTAGTCTTCATGTCATTATAATAAGATTTTGGGTTTAAAAAATAAATTAAGAGGGAGTATTGTAAATCACATTTGGAATTATTGTTTTAGCTATAATCTTAAATGCTTTTAATTGGTGTGATGTCACAATATGGTTTAGGTTAATTAATATTAAAGATTTAGTGCCATGTTTAGTACCATTTATCACCTTAAACTAACTCTAAATATTAAAACATTGATATTTAACTTAATATTTGTGAGTGTGCTAATATTAAAGCATAATTAGCTTTTCTTAATTAAAATTCACAAAGGGGCTTATGTGTTAATATAAAGAAAGATTACAAGTACTTAAAAGTTTCAAAGGCTTACTAAAAATACATTCATTGAAGTAAAACCTAAGAGCCAACATAACTTAACTATTACAAACAAAACCAATAGAAAGGAAATTAAAGACAATATAAAAGGAAATAGGAATTAGAGTAGTAGCCAACAACAAAGCCATAAAATGTGAGATAGACAAAAAAGGCAGCCAATTTGTAGGAGGAGCCACCAAGGAAAATGCAAGAGCACCAACAAGAGAAGAAAGGAGATAAAAATCACCAGGCACCAAATCAGTCCAATAAGGACTCACTAGAAAGCTACCTTAAAAAACAATAACAAAGATCAAAACCACAAAAAAAAAAAAAAAATACAAAGAGCAACTCCCAAACATACAAACCAACTCAGTAGGATCATAATAATCCAACCAACACAATCCCAAAACAAACAAGCAACTCGGAACATCACAAGGAAACCACGACAAGAACCAACAGCCCTAGCCCAAACAAAAAAATCCAAAAAAGTAATCATTTCTTTTTGGATTTTCTTTGTTTATGTTTACCACCTTTTTTGAAGGAACCATTCTCATAAATTTGAACCACATTAAGGTCATAGTTATGCACCTCATCCACATCAATCTTGTCATGACCCAACCCGACCGGAACGAATTCCTTCGCGTCGGGCCGCGACAAATGTTGAAAATTCAGGATCTAGTTTTGAAATTTGCTTCAGACATTATTCCAAATTTCAGACATACAGAACAAAAAATACAGAGCTATTATAACTTTCAAATATACAGAATTTCATCTATCATTTTCTCCTTTCATCAAAATAATTATGTACAATACAATGCATGGCTCCTAACAACTGATCAGACACAGAACTGTTAGTCCAATATCTCATTCCCTTTCCCAGAACCTGAAAACCACGCAGATAATAAGGATGAGCTAATAACTTAGTAAAACTACAATTGCCCATCAAAATCTCTAGAAATTCACAACAAAAAATGCATCAGAATAGTAGCCGTACAGAATTCAGATAATCATACATAACAGATATCGAAAAGAAATCAAATAACCGGTACATAAGAATTGAATTTATATCACGTAGCAGAACATTCAAATCAGATTTCACAGAACAAATAGAATCGTACGGAGCAGATTTCAAATCAGATAAAATTACATTTCAATATCATATTACATATCACATAACACATATCAGATTCAGATATGAGATATTCTTGACCCAGACAGAATCTCAACGGATTCTGGCTCCTTATACCTCCCTTCCCTGACACAGACAGAATCTCAACGGATTCTGATCCCTTATACCTCCCTTCCCTGACACAGACAGAATCTCAACGGATTTTGACATCTTATACTTCCCTTTGTGCTTATAGCACTAGAACAGAACAGATATACAGAATTTTAGAACATAACTTGTTTTCTTTTCAGATTTCCCTGATACAGATAGAATCTCAAAGGATTCTGGCCCCTTATAACTCCTTTCTGATATCACAGCACATCAAAGCATTCAATTTAGAAAATTAGATTTCGTCAGAAAAATCGTCAGCGGCATAATCAGATAAGGATGACAATCCATGAAAGGTAGTAGGTTTTAGGTTGGGAAAACTTGCACAGGTGGCAGAACCAGATAAAACATCAAGAAAATAGTAGGACTTAGTCGAACCTTTCAAAAAGCTAGGGTCGTAGGTGGATGAATCGACAAGAGACATCGCAAGATCTACAAACTAGCATGAAAGTGCATGAAAATGAAAAACTTTCCTGAGAGAAGCACCAACCCCATCAGCGGCGACATCGCTGCAAAGAGGGCTAGGGAAACCCTAGCAAAACGACATGAGAAAAACTTATTAACAATTGACCTTCATAATCTTTTTTTAAAAAGCATAATTTATAATTAGCTTTAATGTTAACATATAATAATTTAGGGTTTAGATAATAAAACTAGCCTAATACTAGTTATGAATATTTAGAGTTATCCCCCTAATATTAAACTAGTTTCTAGATTTTAGTATTTGGACGTTATACAATTTGTTTTGAATTAAAATAATGTAGTTTCATTAGCCCCCTCTAATAATTCATAATTAGCTTCTTTTGGGACAACCTTCTTATTTTTTATTAAGCAATCAGAAAGCCATCTCAAATGAAGCCTAAAGGATAACAAAAACAATGATGAAAGTTGAAATGTTAAATGACATAATGCCATTTTTATATACAATGGAGATATAAGTATATAAAGGGAGTTTTAATTCGAAGAGAATTGTTGATCATATTTCTTTAAAAAAAAAAAATGTATATTTCCTTAATTACCTTATAAAAATACATTTCCTAAAATAAATTCAAAATTCATAAAAATACAAGATCTATCTTATAACTTATATGTTGATGCGATGCAAAATTTTTAGTTAATTAGTCGTGTTTAGATTTGACTCGAAATTGATCATACTCAAATTTGATCAAATTGAATTTGACATGTTTAATAAACAAGTCAAAAGAGTGAACATGAACTTAACTCGTTTGAATTAGGGGTGTAAATGAGTCGAGTATTTGCCTTATTAAGCATGGCTCGTTTAATCCTCAATGAGTTCGAGCTCAAGCTCGAATTTGAGATCGATTAGTGGGTTTGAGATCAACTTGTTTAGAAAATATCAAGCTCGAGCTTGACTCAAAAGCTCGAGCTCGTTTGAAAAGCTCGAGAACGTGATTGAGCTCGTTTTATATTATAAAAAAATAAGTTGTCAAATATTAAAAAAAAATAATATTATGTGTCATTTCAACGAGCTCAATCTTAAGTGTATTAAACTTTTTAGAAGATTTGACTCTAAATTTCATATATTAGAATTTAAACCTCAATTAAAAATACTTATATTACTTTATATCTTAAGTATATATATTTTTTATTATTTTATAATAAAAATTGAAATTTTTTTCCATGAAAATGAAATCAAAATTGAAACCAAGGTAAAATCTTTCCAATAGGTCAAGCCAAAAACATGCATATCTTAAGAGAAATGTAAAAAAAAAAAAAAAATCATTTTCTTAAGAATTAAGTTTGTTTTATAAATTTGCATATTAGC
Source organism: Dendrobium officinale (assembly GCA_019514585.1). Lineage (NCBI taxonomy): Eukaryota > Viridiplantae > Streptophyta > Magnoliopsida > Asparagales > Orchidaceae > Dendrobium > Dendrobium officinale. The sequence goes on from CM033697.1 coordinate 3,139,623, forward strand.
CAAAACATATGGAAATTATTATTCATTTTTATCCTTATTTTGAACAATTAGGATTCAATTTAAAAATCCTCTTTCATTTAAATAAATTTATTAACAATTAAATTTGCTAATATAGGATTATCAAACACATATTAGTTTTTTTTTTTTTTTAACCAACCATATATTAATAATCAAAAAAGGCTGCTACAAGTATAACCCCAAAAACAGAAGTTCTCAAAGAAAAATACAATAATAAAATAACAACCAAAGAGCTTCAAACTACCAAACCCACAACAAGAAAAATGAAATCCAAACAAAAGGCTCAGTAGTCGGCTAGAGCTACCATCATCCTCGAGTATTCGCAAGGACCATCCAGAAGAAACATCAGCGGTTGCCACAAGGAAACGACGAGGACTGGGAGCCCCAGCCACATCATTGCCCTGCAACAAACAAACGAAAACAAAGCATAAACCGAATAAATAAAAACATCTTATCTTCTTTTACCTCCTAGTTTCCAAAATTTACCACGCTTAGCACCCCTCAAGGGCTTATCCGGAACCATGCTAAATTCAAAATCAGGATCTGAGAAAGAATCAGAAACCGAGATCTCCTCATCAGAATCAATTAACCAGTCACCTTGGGACCCACCAATTATTTCAGAGTTCTTACCCAAAATAGAATTGGATTCCAGTAAACTCACCGGCACATTAACCAAAATTTGAGAGTCAGGAGAAACACTTAGAACGCACCCAACACCCCCTGTAGGCACCGGATCATCCAAAACACCATTAGAAATTAAACCCTTACTGGCTACATTTTCCTGATTGATAATATCAAAACCATCATTCACAGGCAACTGATTTATAACAACAGACGAAGGGAAAAATGGAACAGCATTCAGAGACAAAGTCTCAACCGAAACCTCCTTATCATCATCCTCTCTATTATTAACCAACAAACCATCATCCTCACGATTAGAGTCCAACATTCTAGTAGAATCAACAACCGGCTCTTCCATCTCTCTCACATTCGGCTCAATCAAAACATCAACATTAGGAACAATAACAGCCACCTGCTCCTGTACCCCCGGCAAATCGCAAAGAGAGGTTCCAGTTTTTGAGACAATCCGATTAGGATGTAAAATAGAACAAGATTCCTTAGAGTGTCCTAAAGAAGAACAATGCGAACAAAAAAAAGGAATATCATCAAAAATCACCGTTTGAGCATAACCCGATTCCACAGATCCAACCCAAACTTTCTCCGCATGTTTCTTAGTAACATCCAGCTCTACCAAAATACGAGCCATCGACGGTCGCGAACCAGATGCCGTGGCTAAATCCGTTTTGAGAGGGCGACCGAAAAGGGAACCCAAACCAAAAAGAATCCTAGGAGAAAAAAGATGAGGCCTAAGATGGGGGAAAGAGACCCAAATTGGAACAATTGGAGAATCCTTCTCAATGTCCAGATGGTGAGTCCACTTCACCACTTTCATATAACAATTTTGAACAAAATAAGACCTATGAGCAAAGATCCTACAATAATCAAAATCATTCTCCAATTTTATCATCACATTACGAATATTGAGCACAGTAACAGAAAAATTCTCAATCAACTTAAGACTAAAGCAAAATTTCCGAATGGCTTCAACGGAAGGTCTCCGCCCCGGAAAACGACCCACCAAAGAGAACTCAAAAGGCTTAGCGAGCGACCTAATCTCATCTTCAGAAATAAATAAAGCCGGCAGTCCACGATAAGAAGAAAAACTCAGATCAGGAAAAGCAGAAGAAGAAAAACCTGCAACCGCGTCCTTAAACGAAATAGGAGCCTTACTACCGGACATGAAACCAGGATCGCGCGGCGGAGAAGCCGCCATCCGACGTTAGGAGACGAAAATCTCACCAAACGACGGAGACGAAGGGGCGGCGGAAACGAAACCCTAGCAGAGCAAAAAACATTTCGCGATATCTTGTAGCCAACTATTTACAACATCAAACACATATTAGTTATTTAGTCGTTAGTATAGTAAAGTCAATTTAAAAAAAAAAAAATAGTACTTGTGGATGCACTTCTTTTAGATAATATAATTAAGGGTTTTATAATGAAGGATATTATTTGGTTGGCTTTTGTTTGATCATTTTTTGCTATTATTTTTTGCTTAACAGCCAATTAAGACTTCATTTAAGACTATTTTTTTATTGCTTCATTTAGCAGTTTTTCAATAAAAAATATTTTGTTTAAAAAAAATTTGTACTTGAAAACTACTTTAAGAAGTAATAAAAAAATCATTCCAAAGAAGCTTAAGTTTATTTTATAAATTTGATTTAAAGCATAATTCTTTTTATATTTAAGATTTTTATATTGAAATCATTTGTAACTTCTCATAGAAGAAATAACTTAATTTCATTTTTAACCCTAAACTAAAACGTACCATGGCATCCAGTACAGAGCGGTACCAAGCATCGGTGCCGAGCAAAAAAATGACGTGACGCGTTCTGATTAATCTCCGGAAGTCTTCCTATGTTCGCACAATAAAATTTCCCACTTTTATAGCAAAGATGGTGCAGCCACCTTCTCATCCACTTAATCAAAACCACGAGCTAATAAAAGAACACTACATATGTATTTTAAATAATTTTGATCATTATTTTCTTTAAAATTTTAAATGTTTTTTTACTAAAAAATTATTTTAAAAAAAATAATATAAAAAAAACTATCCCAAAAGAAGCCTTCCTAAGCCTTCATTTAAAACAGCTTTATTACTGTTTTATTTTTAGATATTGCAACTATTTTTTTACAATTATTTAGAAAACTTTGTACTATGAATATTTTCTATAGAAATTTTTAAAAAATTACTTTCTCCATGACATTTTTACAATCATATTTACAAAAAATCATAGTCACCCAAAAGGATTCTAAATCCAATCCAAATATATGTAAAGTAAAAATTTGATCAAATGCCTTGTCATATACTGTATGTATTCTATACAGTGAACAATAAAGGCTAATATAGAAAAGTTTACATAGAATTTATTTCCTGGTTAAAAGCTCATTTCTCTATGTTACGCGATGCCGTTAGGGTAGATGTTCCGGTATAATGTGGAGGAAGTCTGCTCTCTTCTCTGTTTGCTTCACTTCTTAAACTTAAACTTAATATAGAAGAAACTTCTAAGAAGGGAAATCCTTTTATATGTAAACTTTTCTATATTAGCTTTCATTTTTGAGACATTCGAGCCATTAAGGCTTCGTTTGGGATGACTTTCTTACTACTTCTTAAAGCAGCTTTTTAGTACAAATTTTTTACTTTTTTACTAGAAAGCAGCTTTAAAAAGTAGGAAGAAAGTCGTTCGAAACGAAGCCTAAGTCTAGGCAAAAGTTTAGCCTTTGTTTGGGACGGCTTTTTTGTCGCTTCTTAAAGCAGCTTTTTAGTACAAATATTTTGATTTTTATACTGAATTACAAAAGTTTTAATTTTTATACTGAAAAATTGCTTTAAAAAGCAGCAAAAAAGCACTCCCAAACGAAACCTTAGTCTCCAGAATCCATGCAAGAGAAAGAAATTAAGAAAAAAAAGCTCCAAAAAGTATATTAAGATCAGAATAATTCTGCATATAAAGAAAAATGTTACACAAAAACAGCGATTCATACCAATTGTTTCTTGATTTTTGCTCATTCTACATGCTTCAATGGTTAAGTCTAGATCAGTTTTTTCTTCTGGAAGAAGCTTTTGAGATGCCACAACTGCAAGACAGATACCATAATACATACACCAAGGGACATGATGCTGAACCATGCAACTCTGGCATTTGTCGTCTCACTCACTTCTCTCATATCAGCTTCCCTGATCTCATTAAAAAAACATAAAAAATGTTCAGTCCATGCCTTCCCAAGATCTTTAACAAAATCAGCAGATAAAAGCTTCGTTCGGGCCAGCTTTTGTTCTGCTTTTAAAACGATTTTTTAGTACAAAAATTTCAAATTCAAGACATTTTTGTATTAGAAAGCTGTTTTAGAAAGCAAGAAGAAAGCCATCCCAAACGAAGCCAAAATATTTCCTGTAGGCCAAAGAGCTACAAGGATTACCTGGATTTTAGATATAGTAAATTCTGATGGATTGCCTGAACCTGTGCTTCCAATTTCTTGAGCTCAAGCTCAACGCCCTAAATGTTTGGCAAACTCAAGAGTGAGATATAGACGAAGTAAATTGAGCTATCATGTGAGATAGAACTTACCTCAATCTTCTCTTTCTTAGCAACAGAATCCCAATCCTTAGCTGCAATACCAATCTTCCAATCAAGAATAACATTAGCTGCTACACCTTTATTGCTGCTATCAATCCAAAAACATGCAAGGTAGTTGCCAGCTTCTGATGTTGTGAATGCGAACTGGCCACTTGTTATCTTCTCCTTCTGATGAAGTGAATTTCCGTAAGGAGAAGTGACCTGCAAAAGGATTAAACAAACTCATGACTACCAGCATTACCGTAACAAGATGGAAGTAATTGCCAGGATATCAACAAATGGGCGGTAAAAAAAACAGATGTGCTATTGTTTAAGCACCAATGAAGATAGCATAAGGATTCAATGATATTGAGTGAAAGAAATTACCGCCATGGTAGAGAAACATATCAAACAAAATAAAATTTTTTATGCCCAGCAGTTTGATAGGAAATACTTGAGTTCGCAAGCAAACCTAACCAAAATTGATGATCAAACAGCAAGGAAACTAATGTTTACAGCAGTAAAACAGCCAAATCCAGTAGAAAACTGAGAAAACTGGAGTGAAATCTGAAGAAAATTCAAGCAAATAACTGGTATTCCACTAGTAGACGAATAAAAACAGCAAAGGTACAAGATTCTTCAATTCAAGAGGAAGAAAACTCTCCAAAATCTCTAGTTAAGAAGACTAGAGCCCAAGCCTCCAAGAACATCCCAAAATTTCAGCCAAAATTCAAGATAAAACCCTAAATCCCCCTTAGCCCCTAATTAACTCCAAAAGACCCATATAAAATCCCTAAACAACCCTTCTATTCAAAAATTCCCTCCCCCTCTTCCCAGGTTCCATCCCATGTGGGGCCGCCTGGAGTAAAATAGGACCGGGACCGGTCCAGCTCCCCCCCCCCGGACCGGCCTAACACAGTTCAATAGTTCAAAATAAAAAGCATAAGACAGATTGCTATTGCAAACCAAAATCAACAAGCCTTGATCAGTTGTTTATAAAGTCCAACCAAGTATGTAAAAAAAATCTTAATACTAGACTGAGGTAAGTTAAACTATGCATTATTAGGCCCTTTTGATTATTTGAATTATGTAACTATTTATCAGAAGGGGCTACTACCCGGAAGCATATTGCATGAAGCAACAAAATCATCATTCAGCATTTATCATCCTTCAATTCCTCTCTAAGAAAATTTGACAATATTTCAGTCCCAAAAAAATAAGCTCTACTTCTAATAAAAATCAGGTCAATCATTAATGCTCTCGATTATTGCTTGGATAGCCCAGCTTAAAATCTAATTTTTCAAATATAAGACGTCCCAAAAAAGGAACACATACTAGTTTTATTATTGGATGGCCCAACTCTACTTCTCATACCCTTTAAAAAGAGATAAATTGACATTATATGCCTCATAGTATACACAATTGGAAAAATACCCCAGACAATATAGTTTATTTTCTTGGAGAATTGTGCCCGAAAATTCTACTACGGATCAAATTGTCCCCATTGAGTGATAACCTCTAGTATTTGCAGATTAATATTTGAAATCAAAGCATCAGAAATGGGTTCAAATATGTTCAAATTTAAACCCATTTTCAAACTTGGTTTGAACTAGGGTTCAAACCTGAGATTGAACCTGGAAACAAACATGCTGTTGTTTATGACGAGGGAAGAATAGATGGGAAATCACATGGGGATGACCACAATGAGAGCGACAGCGTGTGATGTGACCAACAATGTATTTAGGAGAATAAATGCTCATGACGGGAGCTTGCTAGGGGAAGGTATTGACAAAATCAAACAATGTGTGAAGGAGAGGAGTTCACGGCAGGATTTCACTAGGGGAAGGTGTCATTGGACTGATGGCGTGCGAAGAGGTGTTCATGACGGGAGACTAGGGGAAAGAATCGATAGGTTTGATGGCATATGAAGGAAAAGAGCAGTTAGTGACGATAGCTAGATGGGAAAGCCAATGACAGGAACACAATGCATAAGGAGAGGGGTTCTGTTGGACCGGCCCAAGAGGGGCCAGTTGAACAAACTGAACCGATCCATACTCGACCGGTTCTATTAGGGGTTGTTTAGGGATTAAATATTTGTCCTTTTGTTTTAATTAGCCTTGTCTTACTAAGGTTAGGTTTATCTTGAATTTGGCTGAAATTTGAGATCTCTTAGGTTTTTTGGCTCTAGCGGCATCTAGACATTTGGGAGAGGTAGATTCTCCTTTCGAATTGAGGATCAACTATATCTTGATATTTTCTTTCGTTCTATTTGATTCTTGCAATAAAATTATTGTTTACCCTATTTTTCACTGGAGTTGGAGGAAAGTTTTTGCGGTTTTATCAAAGATTGATAGGGATACTTGATAACTTCAAGTGTTTACTATCAGGTTCACGACTCTCCAACAATGTTCGAACAAATTTCAAGCATGGGTTCAAACTAGACCGAACTAGGTTAGCATTTGAACATGTTCGAACACATTTCAAATAATTCAACTTCAAAATGTAATCAGCGTATACGGGATAATTGATGTGAAACGAGAGAGGATTGGATCCTAAATGTCTTGAAGAGCAAATCAAGGGGTCTAAACAGCAACTTTGACTCTTAGAAAATTATGGACAGCAATCTCCAATGCTTGAATAAACCTTGGGCAGCTGTTATAAGGCTACTGGAGGCTTTTACACAGCAATTTCAGACCTCCCGGGGTGCAGGCAGCACTTGATGGCTGCAGGAATCTGTGGACAGCACACAGGATGCAGCAGGAATTGCTGGACAGCAATTTGCTGTGGGTAAAACAGCAATATTGGGGCATCAGGCTACTGGGATTCAAGAGGAATTGCTGGAAATTTCTGGCTGCAGCTTTACAAGGAGGAAGACCCAACGTCAGGCAGCATTTTGGGAGAGAATTGTAGAAGGAAATTAATATATCAGCCTTGGGAATTTTCGGCCAGCAGATAAATACGGAGATGGTTCAATTCCAACGTGAGGGAGGCTGAAATTGTGGGCAGAATTATGGGCCAGGTTTTGGAAATACTTCCAACGTGAGTGAAACTGAGATTGTGGGCAGAAATTGTGGTGGATCTTGGAAATCTTGGCCACGGGAAGGAATTTGAATTGTTTCCAAGAGAGGATGTGGCTTTAGGAAACAATCTATGGGGTATTAATGAGGGGGGCCGGTGGAGGCATAGGCTAGAGATGAATTAATGGGTAGAGATTTAATTCCTGCTACAAAACTCCTTAGATTAGGGAATCAATTAGGAATTTAATCAAAATCTGAATTTTAATTTCAGTTTTAATTAAATTAGGAGGGAATTGATTTGAATTTTAAAATTCAAATCAAAGAAATTAATGCCATGAATGGGGGAGTAAAGGAGGGAACTAATTTGAAATTTGAATTCAAATTAATTAGAGATAGGGAGCTTTAAATGAGAATTAATGGAGAGCCCATTAATGGTGGCCGTCGGCATGAAGAGGAGGGAGGGGATGGTGGTAAGTGTTTTATGAGTTTCCAAAACAAGCTTGGCCAATTAGGATGGAAAATAATGAGTCATCTCCAAATTGAATTTAGATTGGATTCAAAATTTGAAAACTTTCCTTTTTAGACTTTTGCAAATATGGAAAGTTTGAACATCAAATTTGAATTTCAAATTTTGAATTCAAAATTGCTAGATTCTCCCTTTATTGCAAAACCCAAGTTAAGGAGTCATTATGACAATTTGAATGTCATAATGACTTGGATCATGAGTGTGGCCGGCGGTCCAAAGGAGGGAGGAGGTGCCGCCGATCGGGTGGGGAAGGCCGTGGGAAGGAGGCCGACGATCGGGTGGGTGATAGTCGTCGGCTTGGGGAGGTGGAGCTAGAGGAAGACTTGGGTGGATGAAGAGGGGAGAAAGAAGATGAACAAGAATATATGAAAAAGATAGAGATAACTAACGAACTCACAAAGAGATCGTAAGAACCGCGAACCTCGGACTCTTCCAAAGATTGACGGGTATTGCGTTTGCCCTCACCTTGGGCTTTCCATAGAACTCACACAGAGATCTAGGAGAGTTGAACTCACTAAGAGATCAAGAAAATATGAACTCACAAAGAGATCAAAAGTAGAAATTTTCATTCATCATCCTAATACAAGAGAATGAGCCTCTATATATAGGCTTCAAGAGAAATTAAAAGACACATTTGCCCCTTGGGCTTACATAAGACGAGAGGGTAAAAAAGGGAAATTGCGAAACTAAATTAAAATACACTTAATAAATGAAAATAAAACAAAGTGATATCAGATGTCGATCTTCAGCTCCTCCTCGGATTGACATGGACGGTTGGATGTCCGCATCAATAATTTAGCCCAAAATAAAATTTCATGTATATTTCTCTGAGAAAACAAACGTGGATATTTTTTTCAAATAACCATATTATGAGGCATATAAATTCATATTTTTCTTTAAAAAAATCTATATTTATGAATAGCTGATGGAATCACATGTATGATAGAATACACAAAAAAATATATTTGGTTCCATCGATTATTTAAGATATAGAATCACATCTAACATGATGAAAACCAGTCGCCAATGCTTGGAACAAAGGTATGATCCATGCAATGTTATTCATTGTAACCATTGTAAGATGAGCCAAAAAACATCATAAGCCATGTTTTAATTTGCCATCATCTGCATTGGGATGTAAAGCGTCCTTTGAACTACATACAATGAGTTGAGAGCCATTGTAAAGTAGTTTAACATAAGGTAGCAATTCCTTAATTTTAAAATTAAGTTTTAATCCATAATTTATTATTTTATCAATCACCTAAGACATATATAAATTAAGTCGTTACTACATTTGGATCATTGGATGATTGATGAAGAAATAATTTTTTTTTTAAGAAAAGGATGTAATCTCTTTTATTCTAAGTGTGAGAGAAATTATTCTATTTGGTGGCTGGATGTAGCTCTATATACGATGACTAATAACGAGCTTGCATGTGTAAATGAATAAAAATTCATTTTTTTAACTAAAACCTCAAACTAATCAAATAACCCAATAACAATAGGCAGCTTTACGTGACTTTTATGTTCTGCCATTAGTAATAAGTGGATTAAGTTTTAAAGAAGACTATTTATATAGCGACTCATGATTATTTTGCAAAGTAATTTGCATTCATCCAATGCTCTTTTGCATACTTCTCCACGACCAGTTCTATAAATATTTAAAACATTCTCTAGTAGCTCGAGCGTATTTTACTATTTAAATAGTTCAAGCTAATTGGTGTATGGTGCTTTGAACAATCTCTTTCTTGTGGGAATATTTACGTGCTTAATATTTTTGGTTTCAAATTAAAACATTATTTTATGTGTAATAGTATAACTTAAACACTTATGTTTCACATCCATATATAGGTTAACTACCCGCTCGGTTTAATAAAAATGCATATTAAAACAAAGCTTCCATATACGATATTATGGAATAATTTATATTAATTGAAGTAAAATGCTAGCTATTTGTGCTAAAAAATGCATATCATTGTGTACTCAAGGTTTATTTGAGAAATATGAAATAATGTTGAATTAAATAGTTACGTATTTCCAATATGTGTGTGTGTGTGTGTGTGTGAGAGAGAGAGAGAGAGAGAGAGAGAGAGAGAGAGAGAGTGCCTAGCTGTTTACTTGTGGTTTAACCATTAAAATTCCATTATAGCAGCAACAACTAGGTACTACACCAAAAAAAAAGTGAACAAATAAGAAGTTTATTTGTGATTTCAAACAATAAAATTTTATTATAATAGTTGTACCTAGTAAGGTACTTCATAAAAAAGCATACATATGAAGTACCTAGCTAGGTTTGTGAAATACCTAATTAATAGAATAAACTATTTATTTAGGATTTTAGCCATTAAAACTCCATTAAGATATCCATAACTAGCAACATCACCAAAAAGTATTGTATTTACATAAAAAAAATCAGTTTAGTCGTGATTTTAACCTTTAAAATTTAGCGATAGTACCTAGTTAGGTACTTAAGAAAAATAGTCATATATGCGAAGTACCTAGTTAGATACTTCAAAGAGAAAAAAAAAAAAAATGCTTGCTTATGATTTTAACAATTAAAATTATGTTACAGAAGCAGAGCTTATCTAGGTACGTCACATTAAAAACAATATATTTGAATTACTTAGATACGTTAAAAAAACATATATGAAGTACATTGCCCAATTTTATATAAAACTCATTATTTTACTTAGCTACATACCTAAGTACTTAGTGATAATATATACATCCTTTTTTTCTGTAGAAAAAAGATTTCATCTGATTCTTATCATTCTCCTACTAAGTCACAATAAGAAACATCTCATTCATCAACTAAAACTCCCCCTATTCTTACTCGTCCACCTAATTATGATCGGTCAACTAATAAATACTTTTCTACTCTTATGAAATATTTTAACGAGAGCTTCACAAATTTTGAGTCTATCACTATGAATAAAATTGTAGCGCTTTTCTGCAAAATGCCTAGCTAAGTGTTGCTACTATAATGATTTTCAAATGAACCATGCGGGGTTGAAGCCATTTCATGAGTAATGACCTCAAAATGTTTCATTAAGTAGGCCACCCCTATGAGATTAGTGTTCATGAAGTCCAACATAACTTACATGTATAAATAGCTTATATTTTAATTAAAAAGAAGAAAAAATAAGGAATAACAAGCAATTATAAGGAAATTTCTAAGTTACCTAATATATAAATCGAGTTCTATTTCCTTTCAAATCCATGTCTCAAGACAGCCTGATAATAATCATCAACTAGCGAATTTCAGTATAGCTAAAAACTAGCTAGTTCAAGATGCTGAAATGGAAGAAGTTGGCTGATTATTCAGCATTATGATGTTACAACCAAGCATAAAATTATATTTCCAACATTGCCATTGCATTGATAAATTTGGTCAAAATTAGACAGCACAAACAAAAAAGAGGAAGCAAGAGATTTCGAAGAACTACTTGGAATTTTCTTTATATCTTATAACTATGTTTCTTTAAATCCTTTTCTAACCATAATAATATCCTTGCGCCCCAAATGCCAAAGGAGAGCAATAAATATAGGAGGTATACTGCACAATGCACAACATAGAAGCTTGACTATAGTAGGACATCTAAGGAAAAAATTTCAAATCATCATAGAAACATAAAAACTGAATGCACCATGTTCGCTCGGTTATTCCATTCATATTTTCATAACATTTAAAGAAAAAAATGACAAAACCATGAATTTTACAGCTCACCCTAACAAACCTCCTTTATCAATGGTGTCTAAATGGTTTAAGATGGGAGTGAAAATATATCATGTTCAAAACAAGGGACTTGGGACCAATCAGCATATTAAACACCTTAAACCTTCGAACTTTGTAAGTGCTAGCCTGGGCCCTAGTGCATGGACAAATAAGGTTATAAATTACAAAATTTAACAGATTTTGGCAAAATACGTTTTATAGCATTTAGCCTTTAGAAGATTGTGCGGGGGTTCATAATAATCTAGTTTATGGAGAAGATGCACAACTAACACTACTAACAGAGGTAAAAATGCACACAAGTTTGTTACAAAACAAATATCCTTGCCATAATTGTATATATTAAATTTGAATTTATCATGCTATTTAGAGTTGATTAAATGAAGCTTCCAACCTCAAATTAGTTCTTTTGTTCAACAGTTGTCGGTCTTTTCCCCATTTGTTTTCTATATTATTTTTCTTTATTATTATTTTTTGATTTGCTCCAATTTTTTCATCATCTCTTCCCCATATATGATTCTAGAGAGACAACAACAACCATTTCAACGTTGGAGAACTACCAGTGCAACTATGAAATGTTATTTTGAGAAAGAGAGTCCAAGAAAAAAAGAAAACTAGCTAAACCAGCCAAATCTAGCCAAGAATGGCAAGGGAAGCAGGGCGAAGGAAGAATGCTCTCATATGCGAGTAATGAGAGAGGAAGATGCAGAGGAAAAGCTTTGAAGGATGGGATTAATTATTAAGAAGTCTTCTTAAACTTTAAAGGTTAACAGAGTAAACAAGCGGTAGATAGTATACAAAGCTATTAGATTAACCTAAGAGCCTACTTGATTTGCAGCTATCTTGGCTGATATGTTAACTATATAGCAATCACAAAATCTATGGTTTGATGCTATCTTAATTTCAAAATTTTAGATAATATCAGAAGATCAAAGTGCTTTGTTCAAGATGTTAGACAAAACTGGCGAATAGTTGTCTAGGTTTTTGCAATTTAATGACAGTACCAAACCAAACAAACATGTAGAAAGCAAGTACTGGCTACTCCTCATCTCTGGCACAGTCCAGACTTGCCTACCACCAGGCCACTTTGTTATTCTATAGTGACATCAAACTTGGATTACCATAATTGGTTTCAACAGACACCTATAACCCACCCAATGGTCTCCGTGTTCTAAGAAGCATTAGGTAGCAAGAGCAGTGACAGCTCAAGTGACAGAAGCAGACACAAAACCCATTGAGATTAGTTTGCAGGCTATCTGAATCTAACGCCAAACACAAATGGGAGTGCTGATCAAGATAACTATAAACATTTTGCAGTCGAAATGTGGACCCCTATTAGCTAACTTAGTGCGTCAAGTGAGTTAATTTGTGTGGGCTCCGAAAATTCCATTTTAGGTGTGTGATCCCGGCCTCTCTGCGCCATCTGTCTATTTATTTTTAAGTGTATGTGTGACGATGACGATAGAGAGTTTTAATGAGATTAGGTTCCGGGGGAATTTTCAGAAGGCAGATTGGGTTTTAGATAAGACACTACCCAGAGATTTCGCCCTCATTTAGTGAGGACTTTTTGATCTGAGTTCTGGTTTCCAATAGGCGCAAGCCCCTATAGTTAATTACCCCTCCCGATAACGAGAGAGAACTTTCGATTAAGGCTAGTCGTTAAGGATATCACATAGGTTATGAAACTATCGTATAATAGCAATAATTTTGGGGTTTGAATTTTGAATTTAGAAGTTTGAAATTTAGAGTTTATCACCACAAACTTAAAACTGGTGGTGGGGGGAATGAAGACGAGCCCGATCAAGATCCCATGGTTCCATTGTCCCGGGTTGTCATGTTCCCTGGTCTACTTAGTCAGAGGAGGTAGTCGACCCAACCTGACAGAAGGCATCTTGTCGGCAGCCATGGGTTGCTTCGTCCAAGAATACATTGTAGTCCTGGGTTGATGTTTTTCTAAGGGGATATATATGAATCCACCTAAGCTGACAGAGGGCTTTATGCCTATCGAATATACCCTATGATCCATCGCTCAAGGGTTTGACGCATTTAGGGAACATACGAGCTTTGGCCATGATCGTAATATAATGGTGCCATTTTGCGGCGAAACCACCCGATCAGAGGGCACGTGCCACGTCCCTGTTGGCAAGAGACTATTTGAGGATGAATCGTAGTGATACACCCGACATGCATTCGCTCTTTATGAGCTGAGGTTAATTTCAAATTTATCACCCCCGATAAATGATTGCGGGAGGCGGATGATTTTTTATTTTTGAGTTTTTAGATGATAGATTTTATTTCATAGATTTAATTGGATTTGAGATTTGAGATTTGAGATTTAAGATTTGAAATTTGACCCCTCCGGTTAAGATTTCCGATCAACACGGCCATCATCGGGGTGACATTGAGGCCACTTTTATTTTTGTAAGAATTTGGTAGGCATTTTATACTTCAAGTCATGTCGACTCCAGTCCTTTCAAGGAGGAGGATAAAACTTGAATATTAGACCCGCGCAGCATTCTCGAATCGTTAGATTTGGAACTTAAATGTGACGATTGGAGCACACGCGAATATATTTAGTTTAAGCATAGAATATGTATTTCACCCTGCGCAGCATTCTCGGACATTGGCATTTAGAAATTTATTGCATTTGTCGGAGCACATGCAGGGGTGTATTTAGTTTAAGAGATCATATTTAATACATAAACGACATTTTAAAATATTTAAATATGATCCATTGTGCAAGTGATTTCGTTTAGAAAATGGCCCGAGATTTCATTTAAGGGCCTACGAACGCCTTCTATCCGCTTGTACACATGTTGCAGATTCGGTGGCGTTGAATTGTAGATTGTAGACGCCTTCTGTCTGCTTGCATAAGTATGCAGATCCTGTGGCGTGCAATCTTTCTAGACTTCAGTTATTGCATTTAGTTTGTTTTAACTCATCTAAATGTCACTTAGCATAACTCATAGAGGGCGTTTGCTCAATCTCCACCACTAGATCATTTTTGTAGAAAAATTATTTTATTTGCTACAAATTACTCTATTCTTTCTCGTAGGAGATCGTTTCTTTGCTTGTAGGCTAGTTATTGTGGGCACTACTAATTCCCTATTCATGCTTATAGGTGAATTGTAGCATATTTGAATGTCATGTTAGAGCTTAAAACATATTTGATGGTGTGTAAGATTTGCTTGTGTGATCATTGCTAATGCTATAATCTACCACCATTATATAAGATCATTTTCTCTCTATCATTGCAGCAGAAATTACTTAAATCAGATGATCTTATAACTATGCTCTAACAATTTGATTCAACATCAATCTTTTTACTTCTTTCATCTTGTGCAAATCTACTCATCAATATCAAATATAACATCTCTTCAGCATTTATCCTTCTAAGATAACATTGAAAAGTTTTGAGGTATAGAATGGAACAAAAGTATTAGCTTTCAAACATTCATTTTTATATGCAGTATCATGTTCTAAGATTTCACATCAAGTATCACTTAAGAGATATTTTCATTTTCATAAATCATATTTTCAAAGATTTGTCTGGTAGTTACTCTTTGAATATGATTTACTCATATAATCAGTGTTGTTCATGAATTTACAGTGATTCATGTACTTATGTTATCTCGTTGAGTGTGAGACCATAATGAAAGTTCAATTTGAATGTAGCATATATCAAGTAAAATTCAAATTGAATTAGATTTGAATCCATTTCAAGTTCAAATTTGAGTCCAGTTCGAGCTTGAGTCCTTTTCAAGTTCAAGTGTAAGCCTCGCTCGAGTTTGAGTTCAAATCCAACATTATTTGGTTGAATTTGAATTAAAATTGATTTTATATTTGAATTTTGTTCAGATCAATTTTAGATTTTTTTTTTAGTCCAAGTCCTCTGTAGTTCACTGAAAATTTCGGCAGCCTCCCGGCGTCTCCTCCCCACTGAGGGAAAAATCGAGACGGCACTGCCGTAATTCTTCCCGCCCGGATCAAAAATCGACGGCGCAAGGTCTTCAATTTTAAACCATCCTACCAGGATCAAAGATCGACTGCGTAGGGTCTTCAATTTTAAACCATCATACCCGGATCAAAGATCGACGGCGTATGGTCTTCAATTTGAAATCATCCCGGTCGGACCTAAGGTACGACGACCGGGTTCTTCGACACCTGTCTGAAAATCCTCTCATTTTCATTTTTTTTAATAATTATATATTATATTATAATAAAAATATATATCATCATAATATAATATATATTTATTATAATATAATACAACATTATAATATAATATTATTATGTTTATATTATATTATATTAGTTATATATTATACTATATATAATATATATAATATAACATTTATATATTATTATATATATTATATAATATATATAATAATATATCAATTTAGCAGAGGAAGGGAGGCGGGATGAAGCCCGATCAGGCTAGGGCTCAGGGCGACGGGATCACGCACGGGATGCTGGGATCGGCGTCGGAGCGGCGGCGGGCTCGGCAGTCGGCGGCGGCGGCAGCGTCGGCCGGAGGCAGGCGGGTCCGGCGAGTTCGGTCGGTGGCTTGCTCCACGGAGGGTTCGAACACGGTGTCGACGTCGAAGAAGGAGGCCTGAGGGCTGATTTGCTTCGGCCGGAGGGATCGACATCGGAGCAGGAGGTGGTAAGCCGGCTTGGTTGGAGTCAGCAGGCTTCTTGCCGATAGGAGATCGAGAGGTGAGTTCTCTGAAATTCCCCTTTTTTTGTGTCTCTGTGTGCGTGTCTCTCAACCGAACGAGAAGAGTGTTTTTTTTATGTCGTGAGAGGCGACGGTTCGAGCGGTTTTGGGCAGTGAGTCGGTGATTGAATAGTTGTGTCCGATCGTAGGTGAGTCGATGGGACCGGGGGCAGTTTTGTCGTGAGTTTGTCGGTGGGGAGAAGTTATAGTCAACAATTTGGTGCCAAATATCCATTTTTGCTTCATTAGAAATCTTGCAAGTCAATTGCATGGCAGTATTTTTTAAGCCCATAATACAAATTAGTTTGTTTGAATCAAATATATCCACAAAGAAAAATTAATACTATTCACAACTAAGTTGTAAGATTATGTTTCAAATAGGGATGACAACATCATAATTTGTGCTCGGTTGCAAATCAACATTTTTTAGTTTCAATTTTACTTTAGTTGGTTTATTTCATATTTTTCTTATTTATATTAGTTTCTTTTGTTGCAAACATGCCTATGATGTTGATTCTTATTATCATATCTAAATTATCAATGCTTCTTATTATAATATTTCCTATTATTAAAAATATTCTCCTTTATTATAATTTTCTTAAAAATATCCTCATTTATTATATTTTCATTGATTGCTCTCTCCTCTTGATAGATAGGAAAAAGGATAATTCGAAAAAGATATAAAATTTTCCACCCTTCTAATATGGTTTCAGAGCCAAACTCAATATGTTATCCTCTTTCCATTGAGAATCGCCACCTTCCCAATCTCAACTACCTTATCATTCGATGTCCCTACTTGCGCTTGCGGATCGCCAACACTTGCACATGACCGGTTGACT
This sequence comes from Dendrobium officinale, assembly GCA_019514585.1. Taxonomy (NCBI): domain Eukaryota; kingdom Viridiplantae; phylum Streptophyta; class Magnoliopsida; order Asparagales; family Orchidaceae; genus Dendrobium; species Dendrobium officinale. Next base: position 3,156,657 of record CM033697.1, read on the forward strand.
AACCATAGACTGCTTGCATCACCATCATTGCACCTCTCCTGTGCGTGATTATTTATGCTACCATCTATTGTGTCCAAGATTGATCCAATGTGCGCTCACCGATAAAATACCTATTTGCACTCTTTCCCACCAACCACCAGTTATCATAGCCTATTGGGCCTTGCACCCCTTGACCATTAGATCTTCCTCCAACAAAGCCACCTTTGGATCATTCTTAGTTGTCTTTCTACAACATCAACATCAGCACCAACTGTGTAAAGTTCTCACTGTTGATCTCTGTTACACTCATAATTAAACTCATGTCTACTTCAATAATGTATCACCCTCACCTCCTTTATGATCTAACTTTGTCATCAGCGACGATTATACCTCTAACTTTTGTCCTTACTATGCTTACCTCTCTACAATAATCTCTATCAATACTCTTTTTTAGTCGGGCCCTACGCCTCCTACCCTTCAAATCTTCCTTCAAACAAACCACTGATCATGCTTAGTTGTCGTTCTTGCTCATCAAAATCAATGCCGACTGTGCAAAGTTTGCACCTTTTAGCCTTTGTTGTGATTGTGATTAATCGTATGCCTCCTTTTATAATGTGATGACCTATTAGTTAATTTTGAGGGAAGCTAATTATCACAACATTATTAAACTTCATAGGTAAAAATGTGTTTAAATAAACTCAGTTTACTACGAAAAATAATAAAGGAAATGTGCACTTCAACGAATCAAGTAGTATTGCTTTCTGATCACCTCTCTAATTCACTCCTAGCAATCTACTAAACCTCATAATCACTCCGTAAATTAACAGCTCGCACATTCGATGATGACAACAATAACCAAAAACTGCACATAACACAACAACTGCATAACAACGGGCCAAGCCTTTCTCTTCGTTTAATTCTACTCCATCAATCAAACAACAGCATAGGGCCAGCAATCTAGAATACCGTGAAGAAAATCCAGAAATTATCAATCTGGAGACCTAAAACAGGATCTTTTCTCCAATCCAATAAGATAGAACACCATTTTCATAAAACTCATCCCTTAAATCAAGTTTTTCGACTAATCTAGTAAAAAGGGATAATAAAGAATCAATACCTTGGCCGAGATCGTGGGGTGCTCTTGGCTAGAGTCCTCGGGAACTACAGAGTAATCAGCGAGGACGACGACGTTAGGTTGGATCTCCTCCGAAACGCACTTCGTACCGCCCGCCGGCAAGTTTATCCAAACAGCTTCCGTTACGGGCATCCACGAGACGAATAGGAAGAAGAAGAGTAAGAAGAAGAAGAATCCAGGCATCGCTACGGCGGAGCGACAGATCGCCACGCCGGTCTTCTCCTCCATCGGATGCCGATCCCCCAAAACAGTCGCCCTTTTCCGGCGTGGAAAGCTCGGCGCAGATCAATCTCCTTCTCCACAATCCGTCTGCTTAGCCTATTTCAAGTCGCTAAGTATGCACCAAACTTCAATTAGTCGAGGAAGGTTTGAGGTCAGCCATTTTTTTTTTATTTTTCACTTATTTGTAAAAGAATTAAGCAATTAGCTCAGTATTCTGATCAATATTTTTTATTATAAATTTATTTTGCAATATTAAAATATAACTTTTAATTAAAAAATTTCCTCCAACAATTTAGAGAAATACCTTATTTATCAAATAAATTTATATTTTAAATAGATTTTAAAAATATGAACACATGACAATCATTTTAATTGAATTATATGAATTGCAAAAAAAAAAAAAAAAGAAAAAAAAAACCTCTAAAGAGAAAATGTAATCACTGTAAATTGATTCATCACATAGGTTTGATGTATTGAACACACTTCGAGCAAGAATAATAAGTTTATTAGAGATCTATTGGGTAACACTAACCGAAGAAATTGCGTGCGGTCACCGGACACCGTTCGGAGGCTAATCATGACACGCCACGACACTAATTTATTATGTATTGTTACTATGTACTGTTGTATATTGAGTGACATAGCAAGTCCTGATTGACCTCCAGACGATCTGTTGACCACACGAAATAATTTTTCAATCTCCACTTGTGGCATACTTTCTTTCCCAAAGTAGTAGAGATATTGAGTTTTTATGGCTTAATCATCGGGCCAATGATGTTAAATTCATTAGCAAGCGTGAAGATTAAATCATAATAATGTGACTCTTTTGGAGATGGTGAAGGAGAAAATACATAACTCATAAATGAATTGTGGAATAGATTTAGATGAAAGAGAGTGTCTACAAAAGTGACATTATTGTTTGGCTTATTTTTTTAAAATAATTAATAATACAAAACTTTGGAACCTTTTCCATCATTATTCTTTTCTTGTAAGTTCTCCAAATATAATTTGAAAGTTGTTGATGAGTAATATTTATTTTAATAAGGACTTCAACAATGGAAGGTGTAACACCTCAGAATCAAATTTGGAAGAATTGTCTATTTATCATTTCGAGAATATATCAGAGCTTCTATAAATCATAAATATAAACAAAAACCAACAAAAACAACTAAAATCATATACATTAAAATATTTTCTATTTACTAATTAAAATATCATTTACAATAGTCAGAAAAATCACTCAACAAAAGAATAAAGGAAAATACATAACCAAAATTTAAAGAAAACTTGATGATCTCTGACAATCTTAATCCAACTGGTTCTGACTCATTCCATGACCTGAAATAATTTAAAATCCACATAATGAACTCAAAAGCCCATCAGTAATCCAAACCTCACTAAAATTTTTAATATAATGATTAAATAATCCATATAATATACTCAATCTAATATAATTAATAGCAGTCAGTATAATTAACGATCAAATATTTCCAATAAAATTCAAAATGACGAATAACAAAAATTTTAAACATCTTCACTAAATTGATAAATTCTGTATAACTCATAAAAAAGAAAACTCCAACAACAACAACAACATCAAGCCTTTATCCCACTACGTGGGGTCGGCTACATGAATCCTTTTTCTCCATTGTGTCCTATTAAAAGTCAAATTCTCGTTTAAATCTAATAAAGAAAGGTCATTCCTAATATTTTCTAGCCAAGTCTTTTTAGGTCTACCCCTACCTTTCTTAACATAAGTCAAATCTAATACCTCTACTCTCCTAACCGGGTCATCGCAAGGCCGCCGTTTTATGTGACCAAACCATCTAAGGCGACTTTCTCTAATCTTATCTTCTACTGGAGCTACTCCAACCTTTTCACGTATATGCTCATTTCGTATCCTATCTCTAAGGGTAAAGCCACTCATCCACCTGAGCATCCTCATCTCTGTCACACTTAACTTAGTATTATGCTTCTCTTTTAAAGGCCAACATTCGGCACCATAAAGCATTGCAGGCCTCACTACCATCTTATAGAATTTTCCCTTAAGTTTGAGGGGTACATTTCTATCACATAACAAGCCCGATGCATTCCTCCACTTCAACCATCCAACTTGAATTCTGCTGATAATATCCCCATCAATTTCACCATCACTCTGAACAATAGATCCAAGATATCTAAAACGTGTACTCTTATTAATGACTTGATCGCCCAAAGTCACAATCCCCTCACTAGGTCTATTACTACTAAACTTACACTCCATATATTCCGTTTTAGATCTACTCAAGCGAAAACCTTTAGACTCTAAGGTTGACCTCCATAATTCAAGTTCACCTTCAACTCCCTCTCTAGTCTTATCAACAAGAAGAATATCATCAGCAAAAAGCATACACCAAGGTACATCCTCTTGCAAATGTCTAGTGAGAACATCCATGACTAAAGTAAAAAGATATGGGCTTAAGGCTGATCCTTGATGTAACCCAACCGAAATAGGAAAATACTTGGTCAATCCACCTTGCGTTTGAACACAAGTAATAGCTCCTGCATACATATCTTTAATGATTTGAATATAAGCATTATTGACTCCTTTCTTTTCAAGAACTCTCCATAGCACTTCTCTTGGAACTTTATCATATGCTTTTTCTAAATCAATAAATATCATATGTAGATCCTCCTTATTTTCTCTATATTTCTCCATCAAACCTCTTAATAAATGTATGGCTTCCATAGTCGACCTACCCGGCATGAATCCAAATTGATTTTGAGAAACATTAGTATCACGCCGCAACCTATGCTCCAAAACTCGCTCCCATAGTTTTAAAGTATGACACATTAACTTAATACCTCTATAATTCGCACAATCTTGTACATCACCTTTATTCTTAAAAATAGGAATTAACACACTCATTCTCCACTCATCTGGCATCTTCTTAGTCTTCAAAATAGTATTAAAAAGTTTAGTAAGCCATGAAATTCCTTCATCTCCTAAGCATTTCCACACCTCTATTGGAATATCATCAGGTCCAACAGCTTTTCCACCCTTCATTTTCTTTAAAGCCTCTCTAACTTCAGTTTTACTAATACGCCGATAAAAACATAAATCTTTATTTTCATCTAGGGTGCTAAGGTCACTATAGTCAATCTTATTTTCACAATCTTCATTAAAAAAGAAAACTCCAAATTGATATTTTTATTCAACTATATTAAACTCAATTTAGACATTTATATTGCAATTATTAATTAAAAAATTGAATATCTATTGATTCAAAGCTTATTTCCCCAGAAAAAAAAAAAAAAAAAACCCGCCCCTAATTCTCTTGCAAGAATTTAGAACTTGAGAAATCTGTATTTTCTTACAGTGACATCCTTAACTGATTAATCACATACAAATTAGTGTCAGACAAAAATTAAGATGATTCCAGTTTACATAAAATAAACTTTCTACATAGAAATGACACAATTTATAACTGCGTTATGCAGCTTAATTTGCAACCTTTCCCCTACTGCAGCTATATATAAATATATAATTCAATGGGATCGATCGACTTCAACTATTTCTTTCATGTTTAGGGATTCTTTATAACTGGCAACTTGATGAAGGAGGGGTCATCAGCAAGATCTGGCTTTGTCCCTTTGGAAGCAGATATTGGTAGTTGATCAGTCTCTCCTTTACTCGTTTCATTACAATTGACTGATGAAGTCAAATGATCATTGCTCTTACCCCATAATAAAGAATAAACGCCTATCATTATAGTAATTGCGCCAAGAATCCTGAAATTGAATGCGAAGAACAGTAAGCTATCAATATTTCTGTCAAACGAAGGCTTCTAAAATTTTATACTAAAAAATTGCTTCAAGAAGCAATAAAAAAACAGTCCCAAACAAAGCAGAAATTTCATGTTGATTTATATAAAACAAAGATTAGTACTTTGTATACCTTCCTAGAGATATTTCCTCTGCTAATATAGATGAGCCCATAGCAGAAGTGAAGATCATGCAGAAAGGGTTGAAGGCTGTAACAAAAACTGGACCTCTCTCTTTCATCACCTTCCCTTGCACATAATAAGCAACACCCGAGCATATTGTGCCCTGCAGTCAAATATCTATCAATTATATATAAGCTTTTGTTGATGTTAGAAGTTCGAGCATAAAGATAGTTCTTTTAGAGAATTTCTACGAGTTTTTTGCTAAAGGAAATGATAAAAAATAATATTACTTAGTAGTACAAATATTAAGTATTGCATTTTTGAAACTTACAGTGTAGACTGCACTCAGCAATCTCAAGTCAAATCCAATAATCCAGGGCTGGGCTCTTCCACGTTCTATAGCTAATGCGATAATAGTGTTTAGCACCACGCCCATGCTGCATATCCAAACGCTTAAGGAGAGCTCAACAGGATATGATTCCAAAGTTTTTTTCTGCAACAAAACAAATATTTATACTTGCAAGAAATCAATAGTTGAGATTAATTTGCATTAAAGATTATTTTATGACTAAAACTAAGTAGCATTTATGAAGACTACGCGGCTTTTTTATTCTAAGGTTTGACTTGCGATAGTTTTTGGCTAATGTTTTTTCTTTGCTTTCAAGAGATGTGTAAAAAAAGCAGCTTTACAAAGCAATAAGAAAGCCGTCCCAAACGAATTGAAGCCTAAGGTTTCGTTTGGGACGGCTTTTCTAATGCTTCTTATTGTAGTTTTTTAGAACTAAAAAGTTGCTATAAGAAACGATAATAAAATCGTCTCAAACGAAGCCTAAATCTGCATTACCAAATCAACCCAATTGAATTAAGTCATATTCTTGCGTACGTACCCAACTATTCTTTATTTAACAAACTGTATGAAGATCTGATCTCAAAGTACTCATTGAATTGGAACACAAACTATTGATCACAAGTATTGAGTCAGATTGCTTCATCAAACAAATAAAAGTAATATGTTGCAAAGATTAATTAATTTGCATTAATTACTTGTAATATCAAGAAAGAGGACCATCCCATAGTGCTAATAAGCAGCATGAAAGTGCCATAGAGCAGGTCGGTTCCTCCACCATGGCCAACCTCAACACCTTGTGCCTTCTGAGGGTCTCCTCCCTTTGTCCACACAGAGTTCACTATAGGACCTTTGTATATTATCATCAAAACTGCACCTGCTACTGTCACCACTGTACCAACCAGTTTTGCTTGGCTATGTCTTCGTCTAAGGTTCAGGTTCTCCATTCTGAATTTGATCAAATAAACGTTAGAAATTTGGTTCCAGTTTGTACTTAAGATTTGGCACATGATGGATTAATTAATTTGTTACCTGAGAATAAGAGCCATTATGAAAGTAACTGCTGGTAGTATATTGTAAAAAGAAGAAGTGAAGCTTGCAGAGGTCAATTTGTTTCCCATGTAATAGAAGTTCTGGTCTATCACAGGCCTGGAATTAAAGATAATATCAATCAATTAAATTAAACACTTAACTAAACCAGCAATAAGATGGAGTACTCAAGTGTTTAAGGAGAGAACCATTATTAATTACTTACTCCATGATAGCCAGTCCAACTATCTTGAGGAAGATAATCGGAGTGAGCTTTGGTCTTCTTTTCCTGCCATGCCATGCATATAAATTAGTAACTGAAAACTATATATGTTAAATGGTTAAATTTAGTCATACGTTTTGACGCCGGAGTTGAGCTGTTTAATCTTGTTAAACTTTAGGCTAGTTTAATTCCATTTGGTAGTTATAGGACTGTATAAGTATACTGCCTTTTTTGTTGGTGTACCCCATTATGTTGTTACAATTGTCTATAAATATATAACCAATACTTGTAATATGCAGATTGTGAGAGATGAATAATATTTGAGTAGTTTTACTCTGTTTTGTGTTCCTGTATCCTGAGATTGATTCTCAGGTGGTGGATTCTTTTCCCAAGGAGTTCTTGGAGCTAGTTGTGTCCAACGACGGCCATCGGATCATCGGCGTGGATTTGTCAAACCCCCTCCGGTCCGATGACATTTTTTCTCAAATAAGGTGAAATGAAATTTTTTCCTCATTTTAACTTATTGTAGAGTTATTTTAAAGATTCTAGTCAAGTTTTTTTATAGGGAACACAAGCTAAATAATGCTCACCTTTCATGAGAAAGTACAATTGTGAGAACATATATAAACTTTAGTTTAGATTAATAAATACAAACTTTAAACTTAACATCTTGTTTTAGTTTGCTAATTAAGTTCAAGCTACCTCTTGTTAAAGAAGATCAAAGATACCTTGAGAGAGAGAGAGAGATCTTTATAAATATATATACCTCTCAAACCAGAGTGCAAAAGGACTGATAACAACAGCAGCAACAGCGTTCCGAAAGACAACAAGAACAAAGTGGTTCATTCCACGCTTAAGAGTTGCATTTGCAATAATGGAAGAGCAAGAATAACCAAACTGCAACAAAACCATAGCCACATATGGCTTCACCCTCTTCAGCATATTTATACCACCTTCTCCCACAGTTGACATCGCCATATATATGCACACTTATAAACACTAATATTTTAATGAGCTTCGACAGAAGCATTTAGCTGGTCGCTTCCTTCATGCATATTTATAGGACTTGAAAAGTGAGAAGACATGTCATTAAAATATAGATCATTCTCTCTCAACAGTTTCTCTCTCCATTTTAGTCAACTATGGCCTCTAGTAGTATAACTTATTATGTGGGAGTCTCATATGGCCTATTTTGATTAGAGTCTTCACGCAAGTTAGGACAAATTCCCCATATTATAATTTAGTATTCTATTTCTATTTTGTATTATATATTATTTAGTACTAAATACTTAATGCATTTAAGTTTTTTATTTAGTATTATTATTAGGCTCGGCTATGGGAGAAATTATTATATGTGCGGAGATCGGACTGATGAACGTTGTTCGGAGACGTAGCGGTACTAAGCCGCTGTACCGGGTGACGTAGCGCATTCTGGTTGGTCTTCGGACGGTGTTTGGCTTCCGCACAGAATAATTAATCGGGGCTACCGAGGGTGCAATTACATGAGAGAGAGAGAGAGAGAGAGAGAGAGAGAGAGAGAGAGAGAGAGAGAGAGAGAGAGAGAGATTGTCTTTGATGCCTTGTTGCATTTGGAAACCAGTAGTGACAAGTCTTTAAAGCATTTATGTAATTACTTTTTGATCAGTTTAGTGGCCAATTTAGTGCTTGCTGATGATGCATGGATGGCACATTATCAGGTAACAAATGAGGTGCGTTTGCGTTCGTGTTAGGAAAAGCTAGCTAGTTAGGCGACTTTGATTTACTTTGCTTATGTGACGGCTAGCGAGGAGATTAGGCTCTTCTAATTGGCTGTGGCACTGTAAATTTTGGTAGTTAAATTTACAGCCACAAGAAGAAACGAAGCAGCTCTTTTGATTAGTTTATTAGTGGTCTGATAATGTTATTCAGGATATTGTAAAGTATTATATGATTTTATGTGGCTAAGAAACTTCACAGATTTGTTTATTTTTGATAGCGTAAGAAAAGGATTTTAAGTGGATGTATAGAAGCTTTGCATTGCAGGCTAGCTTATGGAAACAATTTAATTAATTATAGATACAATGGTGCATGGCTGATCAGCTTCAATTCAAAAGCTGATGATTCCAACATGTTATTTTTTAATGCTTATCGCTCATTTTCAACTTGTCATGTACGATAATTCTAAACCTTAAAACTCTAAAATTTAAATCTTGTAGCAATCAGGTGGAAATTTTATACTGTCTTAGCGTATTACTTTCATACCTAAAGTGTTAGCGGGTGGGGCTGGATTGTTAACTGTAGAGAATTAAGAATTTGATGGGGAAAGGAAGAAATTACAAGGGGTGTCAAAAATGGACACAATTACTCGAAAATCTGATTTGGAATGATTCTCGAAAATCTGATTTGGAATGATTTTCGAGTTAGGGCCAATCCGCTTTAAGAATGAGTTGGGCTCAGGTCAACACAGAACGGTTTTAACTTGATTTGCCCGGTTTTGCTAGCAGACTTGCCAAACCACTCACGGCACACGCCCGTTGCCCACTGGCCAGTGGCCATGACTCTCGCCTTGCACGCCGTTGGCTGCTGCCTGCATGCCTGCCATCACAAGGTATCACACCAATCGTCAGTCACAGCTCTCACGAGTCACTCTCACCTTGGCCAGTTAGCCTGGAACGCCCGCCTGCCATCGTGGCCTAGCTGGCGGCCCGGCGCTGCCTGCTCCTCGCTACGCGACGGAAGGCTGGACACGGCATGCTTAACCCGTGCACCTCAAGACTCCCGCAAATGGTTTCGTATCGTGTCGGGTCAAGTCGGGTTGAAATTTCTGACCTGTTTGCGAAAATGAATCAGGTTCTGGTCGTGCCAAATGGTAGCGGGTCTGTATCGGGTTTGAATCCGACCCGTAACCTGATTTTGACACTATGTGATTTAAAACTAATTGTCAAACCCAAATTCTTCATGAAGTATGTTTGCTTTCTTACAGCTTCTTAAATAGCAACTTTGTAGTACAAAATATTAATTTTTTTTTAACAAAAAGCTGCTTTAAGAAGTTGATATATCCTCAAAAAATCATCTTGATCGGGCACGAATCTCGAGGCAAAATCAAGCCGGAACTTCAAAAATTAAATCTGGGGTCACCTGAACTCTGATTTCAGTAAACTTATAGTCAAACTGAGCGTCTCGGAAATACAAAACCAACGACACCAAATTCGACTCAATCTGAGCCCAAATGAGTCCAGATCAGGCACCTGAAGTGCTATTGAAAAGTTCAAACCATAATTTGAGTTACCAAACGGTTTCCAAACATAACGTGCTTATATTCGAATCGAGAGGATCGACGAGACGAATCCAACGAGCCCAAGATCGCCGAATTCTGACATCATTAAGACCTTCAAATGTTTGACGAACGGTACACGATCAAGGGATTCGATCAATATCGGCCGTCCATCGAACCACTCCACATTTGCCCTTGATCCTCCTCCTATTTACTAGCCATGCCATTCTCAAAAACTATAAATATCCTCTTATTTCTTCTGAGAGGGGACCCAAGCAAGAAGAAGAAGAAGAGAATGATTGGAGGGAGGAAACTCCTCCATGACCACCGCCAGAATTCTGCCCGACGCCCGAGTGACGCCAAAATTCTGCCCGATGCCCGAGTGACGCCGGAATTCTTCCAGATGCCCGAGTGACGCCGGAATTCTTCTGATGACCTGGTTAAGAGTGTAGATGTATTAGATTTGATCTATATTAAAAAAGTAGAGATAGACTTAAATAGACTTGGTTTATTATAAAATATTAGAAATGATATATTTTTTGTTAAATTTAAATGAGAATATGGCTCTTAATCATACACAATATATATATAAAAAAAAAGATTCATGTAGTCTATCCCACATAGTGAGATAAATGTTTGATGATGATGATATTGTTGTTCATATGAAATAATTAAAATTTATATTGGTGCAATAATAATTTTTTTTTTATCATTTTACATAATTAAACTTTGAATTAAAATTTATTTTGATCATTTTTATCTCTTTGATTCACGCCATCTTTATTTAATATAAATAAAAAAGACTAAAAATAAAACATAGATGTTTATTGAAATCACTCGACAAATAAGTGACAATTTCTCTATTCATATGAGTGAATTGCTCCATTGAATTTATCGCACAAATCATAATGACTTTTTTTTAGTAATTCCTCATATTAATTTTGAGTACCTCAATGGACTGTTTAAGGGGAGAGATAATAAGGATGGTTCATAGACGAATTAGAATGCACTACGTCATCCGGTACACAGCGATGCATAACATCGGTAAATTTTATTTTTTCTAAGAAGAATAAATATTTTAATTATTTTGTCCACCTTCAATAATTACAGTTATGTTAAGTTCTCAAAAAAATATTCATTTTTTTCTATTTCACACATAGAATTATGTAATTCACAATCCTATTTTTCAGTTTTTCACAATTATGTATGTCGCAAAAATATTATTGTTATTATTTTTTAATAATTTTATATGATTATAGAAATTTTTTATAATTAAATATGTTAAAGGATCACATATATTGAAGTGTATTACAATTTCATTTGTATGTGTGTAGCTTTTATAAAATTGGTTGAAAAGTTACTGTGAAGAAAGTATTTTTTTAGAGTCTATTTGAAATGGTTGTAAGGTTTTATAAATTTGATTGTGAAGAAAATAATTTGGCTATTTTGATTGAAGAATGCATATTTCCATCATAAATTTTTTTAAAAAGCAATAAAAATAATAGTCAAACAAAATTATATTTATTATCTAAAAAGTAAAGCAGCTAAAAAGCTATCACAAACAAACCCTTAAAACTATTGTAAAAAGTAGCTTCCGAACACAATTTTTTTTAAAGCAATAAAAAAGTAACATCTAAATATAAATTGTGGTTGAGATCTGAAAGTCAAAATAATAAGAAAGCTATTCCAAATGAAGCCTAATTATATATTAAAAAATATTATCTTTTTATTTTCAAGAGAAAATCGTTTATAATATACTAAACATTTTTTTTTAAATTTTATTTTCTCACAATAATTATACAAATATTTTTATCTACAGCCATAATCATCTCAAGCGAACACTTAGAATTCTTTTTAGTTGGCAACAACCATCGATCTATAAAATTAGATGACAAATCATTATATCAAAAATAAAATTTTAAAAATTTGTATAAAAATTATACATTTCTCCCTTAAGAAATTCGGATGCCAAATTTTATACAGCTATCACTTCCAATAAATTTAAATGTTAAAAAGCCTTATAAGAAATTTTTTTTTTTCGAATAAAAATTTTAATAAAATAAAAATGCACCAACAATTTATAAAATAAAATCAGAAAATAAATTATCCTTTAAAATTTCTGGCAGGAGTACACAAAGCAGGCTGAGTATAATAATATAGGTTTATTTATTTATTTATTTTATAAAAAGAATAGTAATTCTTCTCTTGCATCTTATATTAATATTACTCGTCAAAATCTTTAAATTGCTTAGTGTTGTGTGTTGGAACATTTGCAACAGTAGAAAGATAGAGCTTACGTCTTATTTTTGCATGAAAGTCACACACATATAAGAAAGAGGATGTGCGAGAGTCATAAGAGATATGAGATTTTTTTTACGTGAAAAAGAATACAAGAAAGGGAAATACTATGAGGCTCGGCCCAATTGAAATGAAATACTGAAATTTATCATTAATGATGTCCTTCCTCCGAGGAAGTATTGACATAATATAGTAAATAAACATTGTATATGACGCATTACATAGTTGAGGTTAGAAGAATCCAATAACAGGAGAGCCGTTCTTAAGAGATCATTTCCCTATTCATTTGATTGGTAAGACTATAGTCAGACGATGGTGGTCAGAGGACCGTAGTCGGGTGATAGAGGTAGGATTTGGGCTCCAATCCCTTGATTTGGATTCATTTGGGTTTGAATTAAATCTTTTTTGACGTCGTTGGATTTGTGTTGTGGATATGTTCATTTTAACTATAAGTTTGTGGAATTGATGTTCAGATGGTCCCAAATTTCAGAAGTTTTCAAGTCAAATATTCCTCAAGATTCATGCTAGATCAAGGCGACTTTTGGCAGCGTATCACTAAAATTTAAAATAGCTTACATTAAAATATAGGTTTTAATCATGCAAATATCTTAATAAACATTGTAAAATATGCAAGAATATCAAAATCTATATTTGGAAGTAAATCATACAGCGAAACAAAGAAGAAAAAATATAAATTGACCAAAATTTGACATGCAAAAATTTGAAATCGGATAAAAATCATGGAACCTCACCACACCAAGAAAGTCACTATGGGGTTGTTTGGTTGGAAAACAAAGCGGTGTAAAGTACCACAAATGTAGAGGTTTTCAAAATATTGTTTGTTTGTGGAATGAAAAAGTAGCGCAAAGTAAAGTAGATCAACAGTAAATAATTTTAATTCATTTTTTTTTGAAATAAACCAAACTCCTTCAATTTTGAGCAAGAACTATTTACACCACAAGTTAAGCTTGATTGACCGCCGGCCACCACCTCCACCTGTCGCTATCAGTCATCACTCGCCGAACACCATCGCTGCCACCCCACTGCTAGCCACCTCGCCACCACCCATTGCTAGCCACCACCATCGCTGCCATCCGCCCACCACCTGTCACCTCAGTCGGCGATTGACGACCACGACCACCATCGTCAACCGCCACTATTTTTGGACTTTACATTATATTCATTACTTCCAATAATAATCATAATAATAAAAACAATTTATCTTTCTTTACATTCATCCAAACCACTCCAAAGTATTTTTTTAGGCTGTTTTTTTTTTAACCAACTAAACAGCCCTTACGAAAATCGAAAGAAATTGTACAAATCCATTTCTCTCACTCTTATTCACACCATTTTATAAAGATAATAGCCGAAGATACTCCTTTCAATACACCATGGAAAGCAACCTTTCAAGCTAAAAATGAAAACAAGAAAAAAAAAACTGCTCAACCCACCTCACAGAGTCGTGACACCGGGACTTGAAGCCTTACAACACTCTACTCTCTGTCTCCAATCTCTACTCATAGCACCGCAATGTTGGCTCTAGAGTGCTGCAACTCTCCGTTCTTTATCTTCATATCAAGACTACAATGCCCCACACTATATTCTATAACACTGCAATGCACGAATATACAACATCACAATGCTCAAGTATATAATGCCCATGAACCCTAAGCAATGTGAGGCCCCCCGCAACTCCTCGACAAGCTCTCACAAAATTGAGATTCTAATTAATAACACAATCCAATTGATCAACCCAATCAAATTTCACGTAACACCCTATTTGCTCTTTGTACATATATATTTTTCTTACTGATAGATCTCCATGATTATATCTGGTTTGTGGGAATAGAATGAAAGACAATTGCCAAGGGGCATGTTTGATTTGAAGGAATTATCTTGATGCAAATATTTTTTATTTATATATTCCTACTGAGCATTTTGTTATAACATAAATGATACATAGTTAAATTCTCTAAGGAAATATAATTAAAAAAAAAAAAACAGTATTTTTCATTGATAAACTCTTAACCGATTGTGATGAAAAACGTGAAATTTTCTTATTTTTTTCCCCATCAAATCATCGCTAATAGGGATGTCAATTCGGGCCAACGGGTCGGGTTCGGATCAAATCCGGAACTGACCCGACACCATTCGGGTCAACCCGAACCCGACCCGTTTTTAAAAACGGGAAAAAACGGGTCAAATTTCCGAACCCAAACCTGACCTGGTTCGGGTCTGGGTCAACCCGACTCGACACGAATGACCTGAAGTTGACCTAAAATTGATAGTTTTCGAGTCAAAAATCGATTCAATATTTGATTTTCAGCTCAAAATCCGGTCAATCTTGTGTTTTCGAGTCAAATAGGAGTTTTCATGTCAATTTCAAATCATTTTTGGGTCAATTTCGAGTTGTTGGCTCAACACGAACCTGACCCGATTTTTAAAACGGGTTGATTTGTTGAACCCAACCCATTTCAAGTTCGGGTTGACCCTAACCAGAATTTTTCCAGGTCATATTTGGGTCTTATTTTGGGTCGTGTCAAAAATTGACACCCCTAAATTCACTAACTCACATGTTCTCTCTCTCTCTCTCAAAAAAAAAAAAAATCAATTTCTGCTCAACCAACCAAGCAATCAAACAAATGGAAACTCATCATAGTTCAATTCATTTACTACTTTCATTTTCTTTTATATTCCTACAATTCCTTCAAACCAAACATAACCAAATTGGAAATGCTAAATGAGCTCAATTGAAATTAGTTTTCACCCTTTTATTTGGATGAGAGTAAAAAGTTAAATTTTTTTGATAGGCAATTTCCATGCTGGTGATAATATAGCAAAAGACATTAAAAAAGCAGCAGCAACACTATAAACCTCATAAAGAATTATCAGATGGATACAATTCTTCATCCTCTGCAAATCACATTTGACTAACTGTCACTATGGATTTTCACAAAACAAGTTTTTCATAAGCAGATGCATTGATATAACAAATATTTCGTTTGGGACAGCTTTCTTATTGCTTCTCAAAGCAGCTTTTTACTACAAAAATTTAAAATTTTGCATTAAAAAGTTGACTTAAGAAGTATTAAAAAAGCCGTTGCAAACAAAACCTAAGATACACATGCATTATAGTACACGAGAGAAGCTCAGCAGATCTCTAGATCAACAAAGAGAGAAGAAAAACATTCAAAAGTTCTTCAAAGCATCAAGAAAATATGGAAATGACTGCAAAACAGTTTTTATGACAAACAACAGAGATGTAAGCTTCATTTGGGAATGTTTTTTTGCTGCTTTCTAAAATAGCTTTATAGTACAAAAATTTCTTGAATTAAAAATTTTGTACTAAAAAATCATTTTAGAAAGCAATAAGAAAGCTGTCTCAAATAAAGCCGTAAACCTTGTGCCGTGAGAGCAATTGAGAAGAATTATGCTGTTTTTCATGTTGATGATACAATATATCAGAACAGTTTTAAATGAAATTAAAGAAAAATATATTAGGATACATAATAAGTTGAATAATTTCAGATCACTGTAAATATTTAAAAAAAAATGTTGAAAAAATCATGTTACAGAGTGAAATATCACAAACGTTTTGAATGGTCAAGTCTGCAGGGTATGACAGAACTAAGAAAAATATATAAATGGAATTACCTTCAACTTTAAGTCTTTGATAATTGTCAGCCAATATAAAGAGGGCTATAGACATCGCAGTTGAGAGTACACAGTTTTTGCTTCATTATATTAGAGTAGCAGAATGTACGATTATCTTACTCACGGCCTGTAAGTAATATAAACAGCTCTTCATCAGTTATTGCTCCAAATTCCATAGCCCTCTCTAAACAAGTCAGGCCGCCACTATCTTTAATCAATGTGTTTGCACCTCTGTGTAACGGTATCAAACATAAGTTATAAATTATTGTTAGATACTAGTTTTAGCAAGAAATCAGATAATGACAAGTCAGGCTTCGTTTGTGACGGCTTTCTTCCTGCTTGTTAAAGCGGTTTTCTAGTATAAAAATTTTGTACTAGAAAATTGTTTTAAGAAGCAGTAAGAAAGCCGCCCCAAACGAAACCTCAATAAGGTCTCTGGGCTGATACAGGACCTTTGGCTGGTGGGTACATCAAGACAAGACTAGTGGAATAACCTAACTAGAACAGCCTACTCTTGGATAAAGCGTTGGCGACAATTAATGCAATTACAATGATAGGAAATACTTGGTTTTGCAAGTAACATAACAAAAATCGGCGAACCAACAGCAGCCAAATGCTATCCACAGCAGGAAAACAGCAGAAAAATGCTGTTTACAGCAGAAAAACAGCACTTGTCCGGTAAAATCTGAGAGAAAACTCAAAGGAAAGCTTGTATTTCACTAGTAGATGAATAAAAACAGCAAGATACAATTGATCCTCAATTCGAGAGGAGGATCGATCTCTCCCAAATCTCTAGACGCCGCTAGAGCCCAAAGAAACCCTAAATCTACGAGATCTCAAATTTCAGCCAAATTCAAGATGCTCAAACCCTAGGAAAATCTACTATTTAATGCATACAAATCAAAAGGAAATCCCTAAACAGTCCCTACATTTAAATTTCCCTCTCAAAACGCTTCCTAAAATGACCTCTTCGGCTGGTCGGGCCGCTCGATCTCCGCAGGAGGCGGAGATCGGTCGCTCTTTGCGACTTGCCGGTCCTGTGCGGACCGGCTGGACCGGTTCAGTGGACCGGTCTAACAATACTCCCCTCCCCAAAATCCACCTTGTCCTCAAGGTGGAGATATGCTCGTGTTCCGGTGGAGGTGGCCATCCTTGAGCTGACTGAATAACCTTTTTGTACTGTTGAACCAAGGGCTGCATAGAAAGAGAAACATCCCCTCCCTCCTCCAATCTGATCGCATCCAACCTGTGTAGTCCCACCACATAATCTTCCCCCACCTCTTGTATGTCCCTAACCATGGTCTTAAGTGATGTCATGGCTTTGGATAGCCCTGCATCTCCCCTTATAACCACCTTTCTCCCATCCACTATTAATTCCATCGTGAATGATCCCCAATTGTCCTTGGTTTCCCCCAAAGTTTGCAACCATTTCATTCCCAAGATGACATCAGTACTTCCTAACTCTAGTGGAAGAAAGTCCTCTCTTACTTGAATCCCTTGGATGGTCAACACCACTCCTTTACAGATTCCCTGGCCTTTCTCCACCTTCCCTGTACCCATCATCACTCCATAGCAACCAGTGTCCACCAACTTCATTCCCAATTGGTCAACGACCTGAGTGGAAATGAAATTGTGGGTAGCCCCACTATAAATTAGCACCACCACCTCACGGTCAGCTATCTCTCCTTTCACTTTCATAGTGTGACTCGGAGTGAATACCACTACAGAGTTCAGAGAGACTTCTGCCACATCCAGGTGCAACTTCTCCTCCTCTCCAGATCTACTCCCACCTCCCTCCTCGTCTTCCTCGTCTTCACAGACAAGGAGAACCTGAAGAGTTCAGTCCTTGCACCTATGCCCTGGCATGTACTTCTCATCACATCTGAAGCACAACCCCTTTGTCCTCTTATCCTGCATCTCCTTCTCTGTCAGCCTCTTGAAATTTTCCCCACTCCCTCCTCCTACTGGCTTCTCCTGGGTGGTCTCATTGCTATTGCCTGATGCAGGCCCCTTGGGTGCTAGAAGAGTGGTCGTCGTCCTGTTAGAGCCTCCTGAGCAGTTTCCTCGAGCCCCTCTTTCTGCTTTCTTCTGATCTTCTACCAACTGCGCCAGCTCCATAGCCTTTCCCAGGTTCCTCGGCTCCAGTACCCTGACTGCTGTTCGGATCTCTGGTTTCAGCCCCTTCATGAAGTTCCCTTCTAAGGCAGACTCAGAAATGTGATCCAATCTGCTTGCCAGGTACTCAAATCTATCCCGGTAATCGGCCACAGTCCCCTCCTGCGTCAAAGCAAAGAATTGTTCATAGAAGTCTCCTCCCCCATCGGCTCAGAAACGCTCTAATAAACGATCCTTGAACTCTCTTCAGCTCCGGATAGGCTCCCTCCTGTCTCGCCACTGATACCATGCCAACGCCTTCCCTTCCAGACACAATCCTGCCGCCATCAGCTTCTCATCATATGTCAACCCGTTGACTGCAAAGTAACGCTCCACCTTGTATATCCAACCATGGCCATCTTCCCCCTCAAAGATGGGCATCTTCAACTTCCTTACCTTCGGATCCATTCCGTTTCCCCGGTACTCTCCATAACCTCCCATTCCTCGAAGAAGAGGTGCTCCCCAAGTGTCCCGATCCTCCCTCCGACGTTGGTAACCGAATTCTTCGTCATAATCTCCTCTTCCCCTTTCAAAATCAGCACCTCGACGCTGAAATTCAGCACCTCGACGCTGATATTCTTCTCTCCTCTTTCCAAAATCTGCACTACCTTCATATTCCCCCCGCCTGCCTCCAAAATCCACACCACGACGCTGAAAATCAACACCTCGACGCTGAAAATCAGCACCTCGACGTTGAAAATCAGCACCTCGGCGGTCATTCCCCATGCTTATCTCCTCTCTAGAGAGTGGTTCTAGAGGTGACATGTCGTCATCCCCTTCAAGAATCTCCACCTCCGGATTCCTCCTCCCCCGAATTGGGTTTGGATTTCCTCCTACGCCATGGCCGTCAGTAGTCTCTCTCACTTCCGATGTACCCTGATTGGTTTTCATCTCCAATAGTTTCTTCATCATTTCTTCCATAGCCGCGAACCTCCCTTCCAACCTATCATTGTTGGTGGAGATTTCCAGGAACTTTCCCTCCAGATCTGTCTTCAGTTGACCGAACTCGCCTTCTAATACTTCCACCTTCTTTCCGGCCATTTTTCTTCTATCGGATCCACAAAAATCTTCTTCCGAAGACGAAGATCTTGCTGAAATTTCAGAATTTCAGCCCGCCGGTGGTCCCGAATCGATGCTCTGATACCAATTTGATAAGAAATACTTGGTTTTGCAAGTAACCTAACAAAAATCGGCGAACCAACAGCAGCCAAATGGCTGTCCACAGCAGCAAAAAAACAGCAGAAAAAATGCTGTTTACAGCAGAAAAAACAGCACTTGTCCGGTAAAATCTGAGAGAAAACTCAAAGGAAAGCTTGTATTTCACTAGTAGATGAATAAAAACAGCAAGATACAATTGATCCTCAATTCGAGAGGAGGATCGATCTCTCCCAAATCTCTAGACGCCGCTAGAGCCCAAAGAAACCCTAAATCTACGAGATCTCAAATTTCAGCCAAATTCAAGATGCTCAAACCCTAGGAAAATCTACTATTTAATGCATACAAATCAAAAGGAAATCCCTAAACAGTCCCTACATTCAAATTTCCCTCTCAAAACGCTACAAAACGCTTCCTAAAATGATCTCTTCGGCTGGTCGGGCCGCTCGATCTCCGCAGGAGGCGGAGATCGGTCGCTCTTTGCGACTTGCCGGTCCTGTGCGGACCGGCTGGACCGGTTCAGTGGACCGGTCTAACAATACTCCCCTCCCCAAAATCCACCTTGTCCTCAAGGTGGAGATATGCTCGTGTTCCGGTGGAGGTGGCCATCCTTGAGCTGACTGAATAACCTTTTTGTACTGTTGAACCAAGGGCTGCATAGAAAGAGAAACATCCCCTCCCTCCTCCAATCTGATCGCATCCAACCTGTGTAGTCCCACCACATAATCTTCCCCCACCTCTTGTATGTCCCTAACCATGGTCTTAAGTGATGTCATGGCTTTGGATAGCCCTGCATCTCCCCTTATAACCACCTTTCTCCCATCCACTATTAATTCCATCGTGAATGATCCCCAATTGTCCTTGGTTTCCCCCAAAGTTTGCAACCATTTCATTCCCAAGATGACATCAGTACTTCCTAACTCTAGTGGAAGAAAGTCCTCTCTTACTTGAATCCCTTGGATGGTCAACACAACTCCTTTACAGATTCCCTGGCCTTTCTCCACCTTTCCTGTACCCATCATCACTCCATAGCAACCAGTGTCCACCAACTTCATTCCCAATTGGTCAACGACCTGAGTGGAAATGAAATTGTGGGTAGCCCCACTATAAATTAGCACCACCACCTCACGGTCAGCTATCTCTCCTTTCACTTTCATAGTGTGACTCGGAGTGAATCCCACTACAGAGTTCAGAGAGACTTCTGCCACATCCAGGTGCAACTTCTCCTCCTCTCCAGATCTACTCCCACCTCCCTCCTCGTCTTCCTCGTCTTCACAGACAAGGAGAACCTGAAGAGTTAAGTCCTTGCACCTATGCCCTGGCATGTACTTCTCATCACATCTGAAGCACAACCCCTTTGTCCTCTTATCCTGCATCTCCTTCTCTGTCAGCCTCTTGAAATTTTCCCCACTCCCTCCTCCTACTGGCTTCTCCTGGGTGGTCTCATTGCCATTGCCTGATGCAGGCCCCTTGGGTGCTAGAAGAGTGGTCGTCGTCCTGTTAGAGCCTCCTGAGCAGTTTCCTCGAGCCCCTCTTTCTGCTTTCTTCTGATCTTCTACCAACTGCGCCAGCTCCATAGCCTTTCCCAGGTTCCTCGGCTCCAGTACCCTGACTGCTGTTCGGATCTCTGGTTTCAGCCCCTTCATGAAGTTCCCTTCTAAGGCAGACTCAGAAATGTGATCCAATCTGCTTGTCAGGTACTCAAATCTATCCCGGTAATCGGCCACAGTCCCCTCCTGCGTCAAAGCAAAGAATTGTTCATAGAAGTCTCCTCCCCCATCGGCTCGGAAACGCTCTAATAAACGATCCTTGAACTCTCTTCAGCTCCGGATAGGCTCCCTCCTGTCTCGCCACTGATACCATGCCAACGCCTTCCCTTCCAGACACAATCCTGCCGCCGTCAGCTTCTCATCATCTGTCAACCCGTTGACTGCAAAGTAACGCTCCACCTTGTATATCCAACCATGGCCATCTTCCCCCTCAAAGATGGGCATCTTCAACTTCCTTACCTTCGGATCCCTTCCGTTTCCCCGGTACTCTCCATAACCTCCCATTCCTCGAAGAAGAGGTGCTCCCCAAGTGTCCCGATCCTCCCTCCGACGTTGGTAACCGAATTCTTCGTCATAATCTCCTCTTCCCCTTTCAAAATCAGCACCTCGACGCTGAAATTCAGCACCTCGACGCTGATATTCTTCTCTCCTCTCTCCAAAATCTGCACTACCTTCATATTCCCCCCGCCTGCCTCCAAAATCCACACCACGACGCTGAAAATCAACACCTCGAAGCTGAAAATCAGCACCTCGACGTTGAAAATCAGCACCTCGGCGGTCATTCCCCATGCTTATCTCCTCTCTAGAGAGTGGTTCTAGAGGTGACATGTCGTCATCCCCTTCAAGAATCTCCACCTCCGGATTCCTCCTCCCCCGAATTGGGTTTGGATTTCCTCCTACGCCATGGCCGTCAGTAGTCTCTCTCACTTCCGATGTACCGTGATTGGTTTTCATCTCCAATAGTTTCTTCATCATTTCTTCCATAGCCGCGAACCTCCCTTCCAACCTATCATTGTTGGTGGAGATTTCCAGGAACTTTCCCTCCAGATCTGTCTTCAGTTGACCGAACTCGCCTTCTAATACTTCCACCTTCTTTCCGGCCATTTTTCTTCTATCGGATCCACAAAAATCTTCTTCCGGAGACGAAGATCTTGCTGAAATTTCAGAATTTCAGCCGCCGGTGGTCCCGAATCGATGCTCTGATACCAATTTGATAAGAAATACTTGGTTTTGCAAGTAACCTAACAAAAATCGGCGAACCAACAGCAGCCAAATGGCTGTCCACAGCAGGAAAACAGCAGAAAAATGCTGTTTACAGCAGAAAAACAGCACTTGTCCGGTAAAATCTGAGAGAAAACTCAAAGGAAAGCTTGTATTTCACTAGTAGATGAATAAAAACAGCAAGATACAATTGATCCTCAATTCGAGAGGAGGATCGATCTCTCCCAAATCTCTAGATGCCGCTAGAGCCCAAAGAAACCCTAAATCTACGAGATCTCAAATTTCAGCCAAATTCAAGATGCTCAAACCCTAGGAAAATCTACTATTTAATGCATACAAATGAAAAGGAAATCCCTAAACAGTCCCAACATTCAAATTTCCTGCTCAAAACGCTACAAAACGCTTCCTAAAATGATCTCTTCGGCTGGTCGGGCCGCTCGATCTCTGCAGGAGGCGGAGATCGGTCGCTCTTTGCGACTTGCCGGTCCTGTGCGGACCGGCTGGACCGGTCTAACATACAACCATTTTGGTTTGTTGGAGAAAGAGATGTTGAATAAAATATGAAATTCTTGCTTTGAAAAAGATTCATAAAAATAAGGCACTTAGACTTCGTTTGGGACGGCTTTTTTAGTGCTTCATAAAGTAACTTTTTAATATAAAAATTTAAATTTATATACTAAGAAGTTGTTTTAAGAAGCATTAAGAAAGCCGTCCCAAACGAAGCCTTAGTCTTATATGAAAGACCCATTGAGATTTAGAAAGTTTAGAGAGGTACTGTAATCTTCGATAACAAATCTTCTAAATATAATGTAATCATACTAATAAGAGGATATCAAATCATAGTAGGACCAACATTTTGTACCAATATGTAAGGACAAAGGGAATACTCAAGTTTGAGCTAAAGAATAAATGAAGCAAATTTATGAGTTCACGATGAAGTTATGGCTGTAAGTAATGAAACATAGATTTAGAAGAAAAAATACATCAATTTCGGAGACTTAATTTAGTTTCATGCACAGAAGATCTATTATGAAAAAGAAAATAAAAATAATTTTAATATTATTTTTATGGTCTTAAGAAGATATCTGATTAAGCAGCAAGGGAATTCATTTGAAGTGTTTTAAGGAAAAAAAAACGTGCCTAAAAATATATTCAATAGACTACAAACTAATACCAAAAATGGTAAAAAAAAAAAACCGAGAGTTTAACTTTCGTAGATTTAAATCAAAACATAACATTGAGCACATATGTTTTATATTGATTAAGGAAAAAATTAAAAGGGATATTTAAAAATGTATGCATTGGTAGATGCATTTTCACAAATAATATATTTTTAATTGTATCCTATGATGCAAATAACATAAAATCAATAAAAAATTGATGTGCTAAATAAAGCTAAATGTGAAATGTCACGATGTCTTTATTCAAGTGAGTACCTTCTGATTAGATATTTGGCGAGGGAATCATTCTTTCTAAAGATAGAGCAGTGAAGAGGGGTTCTTCCATGGAAGTCCTTTTTATTTATGTCAGCACCAAACTGTAGCAGGAGTTCCACCATGACAGGATCACCAATATGGCATGCTAAGTGCAGCAAGGAACAACCCTCCAGAACGTTTGTAAGTTCACAGGAATCCATTGTTTTCTGGCATTTTGAAAGATCAAGTTGTATATTCTCCATTTCACCGTTCAGTGAAACATCACCATGGTGGCAATGTCTGGTGGTGCTTATATCATCGTAACTAGTATTAGGGTTGGCATCAGACACTACAAGGAGCCGATACATGGCTTGGATATTACTACTTTTAACTGCTTCCCAGCTGCGGACATTGACTGGAGGAAGATCAGGCTGGTTACCATCCTTGGAAATCATAATCCTCTCCACATACTTCAAGGTCAAACACAATGAGATTCAGTTCAAGTGAATTGACTATAAATCAATTATAGAAAATACAAAAGCATTCGTGAAGTATGAAAAAGTCCAGATGAAAATTATCCACACATGTTACAAGTGGAATATGCTACCGTACTGATGCCGGGTGAGTCTAGGTTTGGTGCAGTCTTAGGAATTATATAGTGAATGAAAATAATGCATCATGCAGGCCTAAAATCATAATCATTTAAGTAAATGAAAAATATAGTAAATTGATGTTTGCTCAAAAAAAATGGGCGCTCCAGCACAAATCCTGCTTTACAGACTTATGATTTCATTCTCCTTTAAGGTAGATTGTAGTTAATCAAATTTCTCCTGAAAGTTGGATCAGGATTTAGTTAGATTTGAATCATTACTTCCTATGAGCACAAGCCCTCATAGTTAACTCCCCCTCTGACTATGTAAGAGAGCTCTTAATTAAAAATGAATATTTTTTAAGATATTTTAGTCTTGTTTGTTGGGAATGGAGGTAGATTGGATTAAGATTCCATGGTTCCATCGTCTCAGGAATACCGTAGGTTTTAGTCTACCAACATTAGCACTTGTTTATCGTAGTTTAAAATTGCGCAAAATGAGGCTCGCCATGAGGCCCGCCTCAGTGCAATTTTAGTGAAAAACGCCTCGAGGCTTACGCCTCTAGCTTTTTTATGAGGCTTGCGCCTCAACTTGGCTGAGGCCAGCCTTGAGACACGCCTCGCCTCGCTAGTGTTAGGCTTACGCCTCACCCTATTTGTATAATTTTTTTGTTAAAACTAATATAAATCACATCTTCATTCACATTCAAACACAATAACTTTCTCTCGATTGCCTCTACCTCCATTATGCGGCCTTCGCCGTAACCAACACCGTCATAGTCGTCATCGACAATCACTTGAAAACTGCACACAACCACCCTAAAAATTTTGGAGCATTAATCTCATATTTATTTTGATGAAAATATTTCTAAAAGATGAATATGATTGAAATAAATTAAAAAGAAGCATATTGGTAGACCTAAAAAGACTTAGTTAGAAAATATTAGGAATGACCTTTCTTTATTAGATTTAAACGAGAATTTGACTTTTAATAGGACACAATGGAGAAAAAGGATTCATGTAGCCGACCCCACGTGGTGGGATAAAGGCTTGATGTTGTTGTTGTTGTTGTTGTTGTTATTGTATATTGGGAGGCGTTCAACTTTACTGAATGAGGCAGAGGATAGACTAATTTGTTATGCAACAACGCAGTTAAAGACCAGCTCAGTGATGACAGTGCAGATAATTCCTAAGTTGTTGCCAACTATTTTAACTTTTATTAAGAATTAAATGTAAATTAGAAGATAATTGATAAAAAAAAATTGGAGCTGAACTTGATGTCATATGATGTTTCTATGCAAATTCTATATTTAATATTATTTTGCTTTTATAATATTTAGATTTTAATTTCATTTCATGCAATTTATTACTTTTCACTTTAGATCTTGTGCAATTTTTTGTTTCATGTGTATGTAAATTTATTAATTCATAATTCAATATAAAGTTAATATGTAATCATTTAACATATTATTTAGGTATTATATAAAAATCACTTTTGACATTTATTATCACTTTACGCAATTTTTTATTTATTTTGAGGCTTACGCCTCGCCTCATGTACAAAAAACGCCTCAATACCCAATTGCGTAATTTTAAACATTGGACTCTAAAGTACACAAAGTACATCAACGAAGAATGCGGAAGAAGAAAGATGAACAAATCATATGTAATTAATTAAGAATTACATGTAATTTAATTAATATAAATTACTAAAATTTAAAATTAATTAGATAATTAATAATATAAATAATAATATTAATAATTAATTAGATAATTAATATTCTAAATAATAATTAGATAACTATTAAAATATTAATATTTATAATAGATAATTAAGCTAATTAATATCCCTAAAATTAGATAATTAAGCTAGTTAAGTTAGATAATTAATATATGACTAATTAGTTTCTCTTTTTAAACCAACTTTTTTTTTTTGAAAAATTATAATTACTTGAAAATTATATCTAATAAATAGTTTAATAAAAAAATTACTAAAATATCCCTATTTTTTAACACCATTAAGTCCAACATCTATTTATTTAGATGTTAGGATCAAATAATCCAATTTTAAAGAATTGAGGGACAAAATTAGTCCCTCCCAAAGATTTAAGGGACCATCTTGGCCCTTTTCTCCATTAACAAGTATGGCAGTTGACTGCATGCCATTTAAGTAGTTTGAAAAGCTCACCTTGGGCATAAGAAGTGGCCAAAGTTCAATGGCGGCCTAAGATGAAGAGCTCAGAATAAACCAGCCAAAGGAAATGAATGAGACAGCATTGATGAAGGGACGTCCTCTTTTTAGTACCAAGTCCTTCTAGTTGAGTTCATTTTATTAAAAGGTGGTAATGTGAGGATTTTAGATTTGGTTTTGAACATCATTTTAACTTATATTAAATGTTTTATGAAGTCACGGTCCCTATTGCCGTGTATCATTTCACATTTTTTTCATCTGATCAAATGGTTGGGCTAAAATCGAAATAGCCATAGTCAACTCCATTGAATCACATGTTAGTAAAATAGTAGCAATATCTTGTGTTCTGTTCTCATATATGGTTTCCCACACTACCCCAAACTATAAAAGAGCTTCTCATGCATAAAAAAATCTCACTCCATATTTGGAAAAAGAGGATGAAGACTTTTTCAAGCCCCTGGAGTTACCACAGCTGCTTAGTGCCGCTAATTTAGAGTTGTATAATCAGGCCATTGATTAGGTTTACTCTTCTATCATTTCCGAATTTTAGGTTTTCCCTTTCAATCGCATGATTCTGTTGTTCCTTTGTTTTTTACGTATAGGATCATTTGAATTTTAAATATGGTGACAGTTTGGATTTTTTTGGTGCTTAACGATGGAGATCTCAAGAAAAGGATGATCTTGCTCTTTACCACTATTTTAGGATGAGACCTTTCTATAGACATAGCAAAATTTTAGTAAAATCTTTTTTCCCTGTAGTAGTAGTTTTAGTATGCTAGGAATTAAAACCGACAATAGCGTGGTGTAGATTCACACATAGTATGTTATAAATCATTCATTGCATAAACTGTATTCTGTTTGTGAAATATAGCATTTGGAGCATATTCCGTTTATTTTCTAAACTCAATTCCACCCCAAAATATAGCTGGAATTCATCGCTTTTAAGGCATGTTTTTTGTTTCTAGTTTGCATCATATGTTCTTCACAGCATTATTTATTTTATATGCATGTAACTTACTCTGATCCCATCCTGCATCACCTGAACTCTGGCCCAACAACAGATCACAAAATGCGCAAAAGTCATACGATTTTTATGGATGAGATAAGACGCATTGCTTTTCAGCTTAGCAATAAGGGGAACAAAAGTTGAACCCAAAAACAAATCAGCA
The DNA here is from genome assembly GCA_019514585.1 of Dendrobium officinale. Classification (NCBI taxonomy): domain Eukaryota; kingdom Viridiplantae; phylum Streptophyta; class Magnoliopsida; order Asparagales; family Orchidaceae; genus Dendrobium; species Dendrobium officinale. Next base: position 3,184,169 of record CM033697.1, read on the forward strand.
CGGTTTAATGTACCCCGCTGCATCGTGTAAATAGCCCTATTCATTCAAGCTAACATAATAAAACCAACATATGCAGCATCTACGAGATAAAAAAGTTAGGACAAAAACTTTTAAATACAATTCACGGTTATGACGAGTACCTTTGCCTGTATGAATTTGTCTTTGACAGGAAAAGCATCTCCAGAAGTTGGTTTGCTGATGGACAATAAATTACCATTTGATTCATCCATTCTGACAATTTGACAGCATCAATTATACCAAATTAGAATATATCATAAAAAGCATTTAAGAAAATGCAGTTAGTTACCCTTTTGAGAGATTTGCACTGAAAGAAAAAGCAGGAAATCCATTTATTTTTAGGGAAAAAATGCAATTATCAATTGACACTTCCTGTTAATTCCTTGTAAGTAAATCCATATTGCCAGTCATATTTCCCAGGTTTCCAAAGAATTTTTCAAGTAACAAAATAGATTTGTATCTTCCAGCTAACACCACACTTATGAATATATCAGTACTTCTGCTTTGTCAGGAATGTAAGGACGTATGCATGTAGTAAGGAACATTTAAATTTCACAAGGTAAGCGTTTTGAGCAAGTGTTGAGGTAATCATGCATAGTTAAAGAACACTTGTTGATGCCTTCTCTAGCAACCTCCTCTTCTTCATCAAACTCTGCTAGTCTAATCAATGAATGCCTTCTCCAACAAACTCTTCTTCATCAAGCACCACCAACCACATCAATGCCTTCTCCAATGAGTTATCCTTGATGCCAACTCCTGGTGATTTTGGCTCAAGCTCAAGGCCACTAGTCAAGCTCAAGCTCGCTACTCTATAAGCGAGTTGAGCTCAAGTGCAAAGTATGACCTCGACTTGAGCTCGAACCTGAGTTCAAGCCTGATTTTAAATAGGAGAGTTGAGCTCAAATTAGTTGTTACTCGAGCTCGACTTAACTCGTTTATACACCTATGTGGGGCGCCTCAAGGCTATTGAGCAAAGTAACTCATGTGTTGAGGACAAGTTTTCAATTGCAAAATTGCACGTAGAGTCGCTAAATCAAAGTAAAGTGTTTTGTGTCAACGATGGTAGAAAGCATGCATCAATCTTACGGTTTCAAGACGAATTATACATGAACAATAGACTTCTACATCCTCTAGATAAGAAAAACAAAATAATTTCTAAGTAGATAAGAATGAGAACTTAGATTCAAAAGTCTTCGAGTGAGGCAGGCTAGAGAGAAGAAGCTTGTTCCCCTTAAATTGTTTATTTTTAAGTGGTCAACTGAGAATGGAGTAGTCAATCATATTTCTTTTGGACAAGAGAGACAAAACTGAAATGACTACTAGTAATAAACAGTCACAGTGGTTGAGACATGTTGTAATAATGGAGGATAATTGTTGTCGGGCCCAAAGGACAGGAAAATTGGAGAGGAAGTGATAGTATTACATTGGTTGCTTATTCTTCAAGAACATAAAGCCAATCCTTTTCTCAGTCAATTCCAATAATATTCCTAATTCCATGCTCCTGAAACATTCAATAAGAGTAAAAACCTACAATACAATTTTGTGTCTTCAATGAGCTTTTGGAAGGACAATAGGTCGATAAATAATTTAGATGCACTACAAAATATTTTTGAAGAAAAGGGAATTGCATATAAAAACACTCTCTCATCCAGCCACGGTTGTCTTGGATCCATCAACAAGTGTAATTTTTCAGTTGCTAGAATAAGGGGGATAAGAGGTAAATATTTGTGAGTGGATCAAGTGATCAAAGGCTCGTAAGTCAATAACCTAGGAGTTAGGTGACAAATTATTTGAGACTTTAACAGCCGAGAGAAAGAAGATATACATAAAAAAAGGCCAAAGTGCAAGTATCTATAAATGTCTTCTCAAATGATCCCAAGAAGTTCTTCAATTTTTTTTAAAAATATCTTCCACATCAAATTCGAAGGAGGAATCATGGGGTTTTTCTTCCTCAACAAATTGTATCATATATGCATGCCCTTGATCCTCCTTTACCCATTTAATTTCTCCTGATGCAAGGATGCGGAGCTTTAATCATCCAACCTTTTTCTTAAGTATGACATGGTATTCTTTGCAAAAGGTTCATGATAGGGAGTCTTTGTCCATTGTTTAAACTGAATCTCCTTGCTCATTACCAGCATATGATGGTTGCTTCAACCCAAGATTTCTCAAATTTGTGGTTTTTAAAACAAGAGCTAAACTTTCCTTAGATGCTTGTTAATAATGACTCCAATTCGTCCTTCTTCTTGAACAATTGCATTAAATTAATTAAGCGAGGTTAGATCTTTGTTTCCAAGGACTTGTATTCTCATTAGATCAAACTCAATGTTTAGTTTAACAAGAAAATCATCTCTTTTGACTATTTCAACTAATCTTTTTTTATATAGATTTACATCGTTACTATAATTCTTTTTTATGCATTGATAGTGATCCATCTCTTTCCATAGGCTTTTTAACAAAATTTGAATATTTGTAATTGATTTTACTCCTTGCTTGGTGACAAGAATTTGCTTTACATTTCATAAATTTGTACGACATCAAAAACCTTCGAATATGTTTACTTCACAACCTCCCAAATCTCCTTTGTCATGATGAGAAGCATGAATGTATCACTAACCTCAGGTGCCATGAAATTCCATAGCCAAGGCAACACAATGGAGTTTTGTTTATCCTAGGCATCGAATTTAAAATATATTCCAATTACACTTTTCCCTTTAAGAAAGTATGGATAAATTGTTACTTCTTTAGATAGTGTTTTTTTTATTATTCTACCTATATGTTTCTTGGATATTCTGCAAATCCCTTGTTAAAACTTGGTTTTAGTTTTCAACACCAGGGACGGTAGAAATAGATGATTTATTGCTAGAATCAACACTTGAAGAAATCTCAATAGGAAGAAAGAAGACATTCTTTATACAGAAGACATCTCACGACAGAAGGAAGTAGAATTTTCCTAGACTCTGATACCATGTAACAAACTGCAATTAGTTTGCCTAGACTCTGATACCATGTAACAAACTGCAATTAGTTTTATTAACTTAATTACATAAGAATTTTATGCTTTGACAAATTTCAAACTAGGAAAACTACAATAATTACATGGTTTATTCTCTATTTTGACATTTACATATTTACAGCAGCATTCACAACATTATGGAAACTTTGTATAGCTAGAATTATTTGTAAAAAAAAAGAAAACCACATAAGCAACAAAAAAAATTGACAGCATTTAATTTAAAAAAAAAATGGGATATCTTTAGAAAAAGTGGCCATTATGGGTCTCAAATGATGAGGACATCGACAGACGCTACCGACATGTTTATCGACGGCGGAATCGCAGATCGACGGCCACGATTCAGCGCCTCTACTTTTGATTCAGATGTCATGATGCATTATTTAGCATTTATTGTTTTTCCGTTTTTACCCCTGTGGGGAGTTGCTTTGTTATTGTAGCCCAGAGGGAAATTTCGTACATTTTTTTTTCATGAGTTGAGACCTATATATAGTGGTTTCATATGTTGTATTTGGGTTAATGAATATTTGGAATGAAATCTTGTTTTGTTATCTTTTTTCTTCTTCTCTTTTGGTGGTGCACTAGAGAGGAGAACGAGAGCCCAAGGTGAGGGCGAAAAGCAATACCCACCAGTCATTGGAAGAGTCCGTGGTGGTCTAATCCCCATCATCCCGATCCCCTTCATCTCTCCAACCCGCCGGCCCTAGTCATCTCTTGGCCACCGACCCCCCCACCTCCTCCCTGTTCCCAAGCCTCTCCACCGCCGGCCTCCTCCCCCATCCCCCACTTGTTTGAATTTTGAAAATTCAAAATTGATTGAGTTCTAAAATTTCCAAATTTGGCAAAGTCAAATTATGGAAGTTTTCAAAATTCAGATCAATTTGAAATTCAAATTGAAGTGGATCGCATGATTAAGCCTTCTAATGCTAACGAGCTAATTTGGAAGGTTCATAACTTGCTCCCACCTCCTCCCTTCTCCCTCTTGAACCCGCCGGCCATGCTTGGCTCCCCCCCCCCCCCCTCATTAATTGCCACAATAACCCCTCCCCAATTTGAAATTAAAATTTAATTTCAAATAAATTTCCCTCCCAAAATTTCAAATTCTGAAATTAATTTCAGAATTTACTGAAAACTCCTCCCTCCTCTCTCTTCATAACCGCCGGCCTCCCCTCTTGGCTCCCCTCCTTAATTCCACCATTTAAGGCATTAATGCCTTTGATTTGAAATTCAAAATTCAAGTCAATTCCCTCCCAATTTAATCAAAATTGAAATTAAATTTCAGATTTTGATTAATCTCCTCCACAATTCTCTAAACCTAATTTCTCCAAGCCCTAGCCTATTCCCACTTGCACCCGCCGGCCTCACCCTCTCTCCTTGGGAATCCCGCCGCCCCCCTCCTCTCCCTCTTCCCTCTTCGCAAACCACAAGTGCTCTCCCTCTCCACCTCTTTTCCCCTCTTTTCATTGGAGTTCTCTCACAACGTCAAGCATGCATGGCGGATACCGAACTTGAATGGGGACTTGTGTTCGACGACGACGGTAATCTCAACATCCTACGATCTTCGTTCTTCGACGTGGGATTTGAGCACGACGCCACCATTGAAGATTATTTGGAGCGAGTTGTCCCTACTCTTGCGCATGTCATCACCCGTCAATTTTCCGACTACGAATGGATCATCGTCGGCCACCCACTACCCTCATCTCCACCGGCTACCTCTCCACCAACGATGTTCTTCGGCGCCGTCTTTCTAGTGGTAATATCTTTCATTATATGGTTCATCATTCTCCGCTAAAAGCCTTCAAATAGTTGAGTGAGAAGGCCCTTGAGGTGAACCTCTCATTGTTAAGCGTTGGATTATGTGATTTGTACTTTGCATTTAATATTACTTTGAACTTTGAAAGAATAGTTTTGGTTATTCTCTATTGCACGTCTTTGGCCTAAGCAAGTTAAATATTTCAAATTCTTAACTCTCTTTTACGTGCTAGCATTAAATTTAAATGAGCAAAGCTTTAATCACCTTTCTTTCTAATTTCTAAATGTAAATCCTAGTAGTTTCACATCATTAAAGCCCCTTGAATTGCTTTGAGATTAACGTAGTAATTAATTATATATGTATTACACTCATATCAAAGTAAATCCAAAAAAATTTAGACCTATCCTGCAAGATATATTGAGATAGTTTTTTCCCATTTACTTGTTGCAGAAATCTGATAATTCCAAAAATCTATAATTATTGCCTTGGCATATTAAGGGGCCAGTTGGAGCAACCCAAGATAGTACGAAAGGGTTGAATTTCTACACAATAATAATGGCAACCAAATAAATAATAAAAAAAAAAACAGTTTAAAAAATTAAAACAATCAGCAGAACTTTCTGCCTAAGCGGTCTACATTATCTCGGTGCATGCATCATTACAAAAGTTTCTCAAGCATTTTTTTAAATTAGGGATTTATTTTTGAATCAGTTATAATTGTTCATAACATTGTATGAAGAAAATTGCTCCCGCAACACAATACATAGTTCATAAATAAAATTTTGTACAGGCATGCGTTTTCAGAATTGCCCACATCGCAAATTTTGCAGGACAGCTACATTTAGTTGGCAATAAACAGATGGGCATATACAACCCATATGTAAAGAAACTATGCAATGTTTTCGTTCTTTGTGTTAAAATGGGATCTTTCCCATCATAAGAATATTTGACAAATTTCATGAGAATCTTTTGTATAGAAAACTTACCTTTTATCACGTAGTAAAAGTGTTTCTCCCCCACACCGAGTTGCAGTAAGAATTACCCAAAGCTTGAAATAAATCAATGATGATTGGTTCCCAGACTTTTACATCTAACATAAGAGATCTGACCTAAATTCATCATGAATAACTTTTATTAAATATTAAATAATATAATTATAAGGAAATTCCTCAAAGCTGCAGGAATAGTCCATCTACTAGCGAAATCCAACAAGAATTAAAAAATAAACTATTCATGCCAAAGAAAAAACTTTAAGATGGATATACTACAGAACTACGAAAGTGAAATGAAGAGTAACAGTGAGAATATAGCTTATTGAATATAAGTTTGTGAAATATAGATTTTTAGGTGGTTCGGAAATATAAAACATAGGTGAGGCAATACAGTAATAAGTGAACAAATAAAATTAATGAGAAAGAATTACGAAGGGAAAGTGGAAAATCAGGGCAACATGTACAGAAGCTTTGCAATATAGAGTTAACGCCATAAAGAATATTATCCTGTAGGAAGTCGTCTAAATCTATGAAGCACTTGAAAAATCCACATTAAACAAGCAAATGCAGAAGGAAGAGAATTTTGAAATTTTATTTAAATATTCATAGCTTAATGATTTTTTCATGTCATGTCTAGAGGGCATTAAAGGATGTGCACATAAAAGGTGCAGAACTATAGCCGTAATATTGGGAAGTGATGAAGGCAGCATAGTAACCCAACGTGAATGGTAGAAAAATGTAATATGAACTAAGATGACACCTTACATAGGTAAGAAACCAACAAGCCTGGTAGGGAAAACAACTAGCGGGAATATGGACGTTTGCATCACATGATACCAGCACAGTGAGGAAATAACAATGAATATCAATTAGCAATTACTGTTCCTGAACTCCATAGGAGTTGATTGGAATTCCATAGACTAACTTGAGCTGACATCATAGGCATTTTTTACGCAAAAAAACCTAGGGTTGTCTAGTAGAACGTTTAGTAAAGTATTGCATTAAATTTCCCTGTATTTCAATTTGTTGGGCGTTTGGTATTAACTAAAAAAATATAAAGTAAAAATTTTGAGAGATTTAAAATATCTCAAAATCTATATTTTCTCTAAATTAAAAAATCACCCAAATCAAGGGATTTCCAAATCCCAAACAACATTAGCTCACGACTCGTGCCTATTGTCATTGTCGTCACCATCGCTTGCCCTGCTGCCTATCATAGCCTGCTGACAAACAGGTAATATCGTTTAATATATGTTCAAATTAGAAATATTTGTTTTAGTAGACCCTTCAGTTATATGTTCAATATTAGTCTGTTGAGTATTTTCTGTTATTGAAAAAACTGTATTAACCGTCTGACCATTTGTTCCCGCCTCGTTAATTCAAAACTTTGGGCCGGATCATGACACAAGTTTTACACATAATGAACTAAAAGAAAATAAAATACACAGATAAAACCCTTAAAGATCATCACTTTCTACGTTTTCGGCACCAATAAATTTTCATAATTCCATAACCTACCTCCCCCTACTCAATTCTCCACCCTCTTAAGTAACTATGACTTTTTTTAACAACATATCTCAAAACATAGAAAAAAATAATGTTATGGTTCTATAATTTATTACTCATAATCAACATGGAATATCCATGGTAAAAATAATCACATTGCATTTTCAGAACATCTCACCTTTGATATATGTACACCAAGATTTCTGTGAACCCCTGAACATTCAATACATATAAGGATTCCAAGATTCAATGAAGCCCAGTCAGGTTCAGGAGAACCACATTCTGCACAAGAATCATTTCCTGGAATGTATCTAAGAACCTTAGACACATGATCATATTCCATGGTATTCATGCTACCATCCAGCAATGAAACTTGACAGCTGTCAGAGAACTTGCTGTTTTGTGTATTGATACTTCCCATCGAAAGCTGAGTAAAAAGGAATAAGTAAAATATTCAAGATGTATCTATAAATAGAAAGTAGATCATAAAGCTCGTTGGGGTCCAGTTCAAGTTTAAAAGGTAACTTGATGTGCAACCAGTAGTTGGTTTGATAAAAAGCAAAACAAGCATATAACCTGAGTAAAGGCCTGAAATCAAATACTATTTGCAACTTGGTCAACCGAACTTGAGCACAGGCATCCATAAGAACTAAAATAGAACAAAAACCTATAATATTGGAAGACAAATTTAGTATAGAACCTGCTTTCTCAATGAAGAATTCAGAAGTGATGCAATGACTCCTTTTATCTTATCAACCCAGTCCAACCTATCTGCTTCACTTTCTGCCTGTGTGCGAGAAATGGTGGTATAAACATCAAAGTGTTAGATTAAAATGGGCACCATGCACAAACAAAATGATAGATGCTGACATCCCATTCTAACTTAACTACAAAGGTACATATATAAAAAATCCAAAAATCAAGCTACCTGGAAGGTGTATGTATTCAGTGGTGAAATTATTCTGAAGCAAAATCTCAGATATGTTTGTTCAGCATCAATCTTAATTGTTGAAGTATGAAGATCTACTGTACGACAGCCTATGTTATCTCCAACCTGAGAAGTTCTTAGTTTAAGAATAAAGTACAGACTACAATAAAATATAGAATTAATTCCCAGGGCCCTTTCCATAAAATGATACAAGCAAATACAACAACAACAACAACATCAAGCCTTTATCCCACTACGTGGGGTCGGCTACATGAATCCTTTTTCTCCATTGTGTCCTATTAAAAGCCAAATTCTCGTTTAAATCTAATAAAGAAAGGTCATTCCTAATATTTTCTAACCAAGTCTTTTTAGGTCTACCCCTACCTTTCTTAACACAAGTCAAATCTAATACCTCTACTCTCTTAACTGGGTCGTCGGAAGGCCGCCTTTTTATGTGACCAAACCATCTAAGGCGACTCTCTCTAATCTTATCTTCTACTGGAGCTACTCCAACCTTTTCACGTATATGCTCATTTCGTATCCTATCTCTAAGGGTAAAGCCACTCATCCATCTAAGCATCCTCATCTCTGCCACACTTAACTTAGTATTATGCTTCTCTTTTAATGGCCAACATTCGGCACCATAAAGCATTGCAGGCCTCACTACCATCTTATAGAATTTTCCCTTAAGTTTGAGGGGTACATTTCTATCACATAACAAGCCCGATGCATTCCGCCACTTCAACCATCCAACTTGAATTCTGCTGATAATATCCCCATCTATATCACCATCACTCTGAACAATAGATCCAAGATACCTAAAACGTGTACTCTTATTAATGACTTGATCGCCCAAAAGTCACAATCCCTCACTAGGACTATTACTGCTAAAATTACACTCCATATATTCCGTTTTTTTAGATCTACTCAAGCGAAAACCTTTAGACTCTAAGGTTGACCTCCATAATTCAAGTTTACCTTCAACTCCCTCTCTAGTCTTATCAACAAGGAGAATATCATCAGCAAAAAGCATACACCAGGGTACATCATCTTGCAAATGTCTAGTGAGAACATCCATGACTAAAGCAAATAGATATGGGCTTAAGGCTGATCCTTGATGTAACCCAACCGAAATAGGGAAATACTTGGTCAAACCACCTTGTGTTTGAACACAAGTAATAGCTCCTGCATACATATCTTTAATGATTTGAATATAAGCATTATTGACTCCTTTCTTATCAAGAACTCTCCATAGCACTTCTCTTGGAACTTTATCATATGCTTTTTCTAAATCAATAAATATCATATGTAGATCCTCCTTATTTCCTCTATATTTTTCCATCAAACCTCTGAATAAATGTATGGCTTCCATAGTCGACCTACCCGGCATAAAATGATACAAGCAAATGAATGGAAAAAAAACAAAACTAAAATCCAGATATGTAACAGATAAAACTCAAGAAGTCAAAGACCCCACGGTAATTCATGTGTTGAGGAAACTTAAAAAGTATCGAGAGAGTAAAGTCAATTCTCAAAAGAATTAAGAAGAAGGATATATGTAAGCCTAGGTAGTTTGGTTAAGGTAGATCTTGTTGTCAATTATGATGATTGGTATGATTGCACTATGAAAATCCTCACCCAGCTCTGTTCACATACAAGTATTCCGGATTAATTTTTGAGAAGGCAGAGTAAAAATCAAATAAGAGAATACATAGATTTTTCTCTCAAGTGAGGACTTTATAATCTAGGTAGAAGTTTACATTGATATAAGTTCCTATTGTTACTTACCCCTCTCAATCATGTGGGAGAACTTTCAATTTGCATTGAGAAAAGAATGTACCAATTTCCTCAAACTGGATGGTGGGCCTGTGATGATAAACCGAGTCACAATATTATTGTTTGATCGTCCTAGGTTATCATGCACCTCGATCTTCTTGTACAACTGAGGTAATCAAAGTAATCAACCCAACCTAAAAAATATCTTTGTCAGCAACCACAGGTTACATAATTCAAGGAAATCTCATAAGAGCTACGGTGAAATGTTGCGGTCCAATTTTAATCCAACCTTAGCAAATAAAGGGCTTTATGTTTTATCAGCTAAATTTTATGGCTCACAACTCATAGACCTAATAAATCATGGGGTATTTGCAATCAGGCTAACCAACCAATAATGGGAAATGTTCAAATTACTTGCTAGCATAAAATTCTTGAGCATAATCATATGGATACATTTACATGACATTGGGCCATTGTGAGGGTAGACTGAAACTTTAATTTGTCATAACAACCAGACGTATATACAGAGTATGAATGGACATTTTAGAAAAGCGGGTGGTCATTGCTAGATCAAGTTCCTTTTGGTTATGATTTTATTTTTATGCACCCATTATTAGGAATGGAGTCCAAAGTGTACATTTTACTTGAATTTGATAAGGATTTTTAATGATTGGATCCCCTTCGATTTTCTAATAATCATGCTCATCATAAAGAAAAATCTCAAAGCATTTATCTTTATCATCGAAAGCTTGATTTAGCTGTGAGGTCCCTTCGATTATGATGTTCTGATAAAGAAATCTATCATAGAGAAAAGGCTTGAAGTATTATACTTGTAATTAGGAAAATGATATTAAGTTGCAATGGCTCCAATTATGATATCTATACGCCGACCCCATTATCATGGCAAGAATCTCGAAATTTAGAGTTGAAACTCTGTTAGGTTGTTATATTCAGTGCAATCAAAGCTTCTTGAGCAAGTATAAAGTCCTCTTTGCATTGTAGAGGCTTGTTGAACAAGAGACACTTTAAAGCACCAGTTCTGCCATTAGGCATGTTAAGCGAGGCATAACCTGCATGGTCATCTTGTGGCTCATTAACAAGGAAGATTGTCAAAAACCTCAAAAGCTCAACCATCTTTATTACACTTAGGCCTAGGCTAGTAGACTAGTTGTTCTTGAAGGTTAAGGAAGGGATTGAAGCGAGGAAAAAGGAAATTTCGAGAAGAATGATTTTGAGAGTTTGAGAAGTCTCCATTCAAAAGTGTAAGTGAATTCCTTCCAAATCCAGTTTTAATGATATTTAGAAATTAAATCAAAATATTATAGTGATAGAAGTTATTATTTGAATTTTAGAGAATTAGAGAGTGAAAGATCAAGTTGTAGGTGTTGATCCCGCGAGGATTCAACAAGAAGAGAAATTGATTCAAGAGAAGATCAAGCATCGAAGATCTGAAGAGTTCAAAGTGGGTAAATTATATTATTTTATGTTTTATTAATGATTTCAATTTTCTAAATAATTGATTAAACATCTTATATTATTAAATGTTGAAGGCAAACATTTATGATTTTACCGTCTTAAGAAAGAATCTATATGTCATAAAGATTTAAAGGCTTATGGAAAAGGAAAAGAATTATTTATGCAAATGCATGTTAATTATATTATATGAAATAGAAATAATCAAGATGAAAATGAGAAAAAAGAAAAGAAAAAGAGAACAAAGGAAAAGGGTATTGAAAATAACAGGAGTCACCCCCTCATGGTACTGGCTGGGGACGCCGTACTCGTGCACGAAAAAGGAAAAGGAAATTTCTATGGAAAAGGGGAAAAGGAAATCAATTGGAAAAGGTTGTACCTTTGGGTACTTTAAGACGGTGCTCCTGCGTAAATCAAATGGGAAAAGGAAATGTAAATGAAAAACTTAAGATAATATTGTTTCGAAATAGTATAAATGAAAATATTCAAAAAAAAAAGAAGTATAAGTTAATGAAATAAAGGAATAAGATTAAGTAAGGAAAGAGTATATATTAATCCATTTTTATAAAGATAAATTTATATAATTCCCACTGAGTTTACTTAGTAAACTCAAACCACAAGTTTAATGTTTCAGGTAGTTCCTAAGAGAAGTAATGGTTGAAAGAGAAGAACATGTTTACAGAAGGCGAGGTGCAAATGACAACAGGTAAAATAGAAATTTTTTTTTTATTAGTGGCTCTTCAGTTTATAGAAAAGTTTTGATGATGAGAAAATTTACACTTTTGGAAATGTACTACCGTCCGACTTTTCGTACCCGCCTCGTTAGATCGAGCATCCGGGACGGGTCGTGACAAAACTTAAGGGAAAATTCTATAAGATGGTGGTGAGACATGCAATGCTTTATGGTGCCGAATGTTGGCCATTAAAAGAGAAGCATAATACTAAGTTAAGTGTTGCAGAGATGAGGATACTTAGGTGGATGAGTGGCTTGACCCTTAGAGATAGGGTACGAAATGAGCATATACGTGAAAAGGTTGGAGTAGCTCCAATGGAAGATAAGATTAGAGAGAGTCGCCTTAGATGGTTTGGTCACATTAAACGGAGGCCTTCCGATGACCCGGTTAGGAAGTTGATGTATTAGATTTGGCTTATGTTAAGAAAGGTAGAGGTAGACCTAAAAAGACTTGGTTAGAAAATATTAGAAATGATCTTTCTTTATTAGATTTAGATAAGAATTTGACTTTTAACCGGACACAATGGCGAAAAAGTATTCATGTAGCTGACCACACGTAGTGGGACAAAGGCTTGATATTGTTGTTGTAAAGATGGCGCTTATTGCTTTGTTTAGGAGTTTCCGAGATTTTAACTTAGAATAGGACATATGGCTTAATTAGAAGTTGCCTAATCACTTAATTTGAGATAGACTTATTGCTTCGATTATAAGTAGCCTAATTATTTAGTTTGAGATGAGGCTTACAGCTTTGATTAGAACAGGCCTGATTATTTAGTTTGAGATAAGGCTTATTCCTGCAATTAGAATGGACATGATTATTTAGTTTGAGATAGGGCTAACTGTTTCAATTAGAAGTGGCTTGTTAGATTAATTTAGAGTTTATTACTTTACTTAGAAGCTCTTTAATGAATTAGTTAAGAATAGGACTTATTCCTTCAATTAAAAGTTGCCTAGAAATTTGGTTTAGAATTTGGGGTTAGTTGCAAGATTTAAGGTTTGTTACCTCAAGTAGAGGTTTCCCTCACGCACTTTTTAGGATAGGACTTATGACTTTCCTTAGAAGTTGTCTAATAATTTAGTTTAGAATAGGCCATATGACTTCAATTAGAAGTTGTCTAACGATTTGACTTAGGATAGGGCTTATTGCTTCATTGGACGTTGCCTAAAAATTTTGATTTAATTTGATCTTGGAAACAAATACTTAATTTTTTGCACTTTTCTTTTGCTCTAGTATCTTTGCTTTTTGCAGTATCTAATTTTTAATTGTTTATTTCCTTGCAAGTATTGAAGCTCAAGCCAATTGAAAGTTTGTTTGAGTATTTTTTTTAATGCTTGATGTAATTGGATAATTTTAAAATAGAGTATTTAGTGAAAGCACCCTCTTTAGTTTTTTTTTAATTGATTAAGTAATTAATTAAAAGAAAACTTTAATTAAATAATTTATTTATTTATTTATTTATTTGATAAATAATTAAAATTTAATAAGCTCTTGTTTTTTTTTAATGTGCAATTAGTCAATTTGTTAAAGTGGCTTTCCCTTCTTAATAAAGTGGCTCTTCTCCTCTTCACTCTTTTTTAAATTATTATTATTATTATTTTAATTAGTAATAATTAAAACTAAAAAAGAAAATATTTTAAATTCAAATATTTTTTTCATCTTTTTTGTCTTTTTTTTTTCTAAGTGTTTTCTCGAAAATTCAATAGCCTCCCAACGTTCCCTCCCTGCATAGGGAGGTGATGGGACGACACTAGCTGCTATTCATTCAAGCCAGAAGAAACATATGATGGCGCGAGGGCTTTAAATTGATTTATTCCTAGCCCGATCAAAGATACGATGGTGTAGGTCTTCAAATTCTTCAAGTGCACAAAATCTATCAATTGTGAAATTTGGTTAATTAGAAGAAAATCGCCAATTACTTAAATGAGACGGATCGGACCTGGTGATACGTGAATGGGTCGGAGGTAGATCGTGTGCCTACGGTAATGAGCAAGAGCGGATAGGACGAGTTAGGATGCGGGACGGGCACATGATTGCACGTGGGCATGGGAGCAGACTTGCAAGTCGAAGGACACAGGAGTGCGGGAGCAGTTGGGCGGGCTTGTGACTTGTGCAGGGGCACGAGCTGCACTAGGTGGGGCACGTGCGGAGCAAACCCTGGTAGGAGGCTGGCCACATGGGTAGAGCTAGTTGCTTGGAAGCTTGGCCGAGGGAGCGAGAGGCAAGCAGGCAGAGTGAGCAAATGGAATTGTAAGCATAAAAAAAAATGAAAGCCAATTTTTTTTTGTCTGTTTTTTTCTTTGTTTTGTAAAGGCTTGATGTGTGTTAAGAAAGGTAGGGGTAGACCTAAAAAGACTTGGTTAGAAAATATTAGGAATGACCTTTCTTTATTAGATTTAAATGAGAATTTGACTTTTAATAGGACACAATGGAGAAAAAGGATTCATGTAGCCGACCCCACGTAGTGGGATAAAGGCTTGATTTTGTTGTTGTTGTTGTAAAACTAAACGGTTACCTCATTTTGTGAAAGAAGGCATCCCTTCAATTTTTTTTACCTTCTCTTTTTTCTTTTTTTCTTTTTTCTTTTTCTTTTCTTTTTTTTTTTAAATTCAACACTAGCCTTTCTTTGACTTTTTTTAACTCAACTTATTATGATTTTACAAGCTTTTAAATCCTTTTTTTCAATTATCAAAGCTTTAAAAGCAAATCCATAGAGTTTTCTTGTTGAATGATTGTTCACCATTAAAGGCCTTATAGAGACAAATTGACCCACATCTTTGTAAAACCCCTGAGTACATGAGAGAGTAGATTGTTCAACTTGGCGAGGATAATTTATAATTATTCTATAGCAATTTTGACAATGGTCAGAATAAGAACCCTCTAAACTCATTTTGAGGATCAAACCTTGGCAGACATTGTATTCTCCCCAATATTTATTCACCACTCACATTTTTTCAAATTTCAAGTATTCACATAAATTATACTCAGTGGAAAAAAAAAGAAATTGTATGCTTCAAAACAATCGTGAGAAATTACGAGGCACTAAACATGGCTTCTAGAATTTTTTGAAACCATATAGAATTTTTTGTATTTCTTTGATTTTTCTTTTTTTATTTGTCCTGGCTTCTTTTGTGCCTGTGAGGGGAGGGGTATTTTGCACTCTTTTACCTTCTTTTTTTTAATTATTATTATTTTCATATTTTCTTCATAAATTTTCATTTAACTCGTTTTAGACTTCTGAGGCGATTGAAATACATGAGGACACAAAATCAACAAATATCAAAACTGAAAATAATTTCAAACACTTTTTATGGTGGATTTCACTTAAATGATTCACATCAAAAAGTATACATTACAGGCTCTAGAATGCACTTTCACTTGCAGTAAATTTTCATTGAAAGACTTGCATGCCATTTTAGAGTAATTTAAAGACCGTCAAAAAAGCAGGTGTAAAGTGTTTTTGCATGCTCTTTAATGCACCATATGCACTCTTTTCAATGCATTATGTTGTTCATTCAAGTCTCCAAGTACACTAATGCTCGCACCCTTAGCAATGAACTTATCAAAGTTCATGCAGCAATATTTTTTTATATTTATGTTTACGCACTTTCCCAAATCAGCTTTTTTTCCTTTTTGTTTGCGAAATTGCGTTTGAAATTGTGTTTTTTCTTTCTTTCTTTCTTTTTTTTTTTTCATCATTCTTTTTTAGATTCAAATGCTTCCATGCAACTCCAACAATAAGGGTGATGAAAAACATGTAGGGCCCACCCAACTACCATGTCAAGAAAGATGTATATAGGACACCACAGGGATAAATCCAATCCACTACACAAATAAAGGAGTTTATGACATCGACTTAAGTATTTTTCATGCGTGCACACCCAAACTAGCTATGACATAGTCCTCATACCATTGAAAAAAAAAATGATGAGAACAAATTACAAGTGAATATGCAGAAAAAATCCCTAGCAAACTTCATCAAAACAAATGCTGCAGTAGAATCATAAAAGTTAAAATGTTAATGCACAATCATGAAAAGTCAAAGGACGTTAAAAGTCATACAAGGCAATAAATAATGCAAAAAACAATCTCTCCCACTTCAAGTTCAACATAAACAAGTAGTCTAAGGTCATAATTTATGAATTTAAAAGTCTTCCACACTCACATCAGAAAGGATATTCATTAGAATCATCATTGTTGTTAACTGTTTTCTCTCCTGCCTCACACAAAAAAAAAAGGTTACCAACTACAAGCAAAGAAGCATGGGAGGAGACACAGTGGTGGTGCACAAAGGCAGTGGCACAACAACGACGATGACAATAGGATTTGGTATAAATGTAAGTCTCCAATGATTGTGAGTTTGGGATCATATGATTCTTCTCAAGTTCGGTTTGATTTCAATATAGTAAATAGGATTCTTCTAGAGTATTCTCAAGTGTGAAGCATATGCCTCATTGCCCTTTTTTTAATTGCATTGAAATGAGTTTCGAGGCAAGTCTCTACTTGCACCAATGGCTACACATCAAGTATAACCCAAATCAGCGTGGAAAAAAAATATGTCATGGAACGCAGAAACATAACATTATCACATGATTATACTCTGAGAATATAAGTACTTGAAGTAATATGCAATCAGATCTAAAACTGATCCTGACAGTCAATATGAAAAAGTCAGAAGTATAATCAAAATTGAAGATTAGATGATAAAATATATTAAATTATATAGGATACCGGCTGTTTACTGTGCTTGTTTCTGTAGTAGTACAATCTGCCATGACTATCGAGTACAAAAAACCTTCTTTTCCATTCTCCTCTCAAACCAGATGAGCGTTTAAGAAGATATCCTTGTTTTATTGTTTGAACCTGGATCATGAAAGAATGGTAAGAGCACACTTGCAAACCAATTAAGAAGCAACAAATCTCAAGTGAAGAAGAAGGCCAATGTGATAAACCAGATACGTAATGCCTTGAAAGATGAGAAAATTTATAACAAATAAAAAAGAAGCAGTTAATGCTAATTCAGAACAATCAATACCGGTCCATTTGCAGCAGATTGCATTAGAGCTTCTATATTCTTGTATGAATTACTACCAACAAAAAGAGTACCATCACTACTCGTTGAGGTTTCTGCATGACTTAATGCTCTTAAGCTAGCCAGTTCAGCCTGAGTCCTGAACTCCTGAATCCTTCTTTCAAGTTTGTCCTGTTCAGCATTGGCCATTTCCTTTGATTGTTGTGCATATGCTAAAACCTGCTTGCAGACCAAGAAATTTTTTTTGACATGAGCTAGGCAATCATGTGACTCCAACAAAATGTATATTTTACCTGATGGATAAAAGGCTCCAAGTGGTTCAACAATTCATACCCCTGGACCATGAAATGACATTAAAGTAAGATAAACCAAATATTGCAAATCAAAGTAAAACATTCAGCGTTGAACAAACAAAAACCTGCTTAAAGTATCTCAGATGAGCATCCATTATTGCACTAATAGATTCCAGGAATTCATACTTTTTCTTTGCGTCAAAATTAGCAAGAGCATTAACCTGAATCCCTTGAAACACACAAATTCAAAACAAAAAATCGGCATAATAAATTAAAATATTAAAACATTCATGATTCCTTATAATGCAAAAACTGAAGATAGAAACATACTAGGTTAAGTCGACATCTTTCGAAAGAAGATTTTGAGTTGTGAAGATTCTGAAAGTGGAAAGAAAAAGGACCATATCAACCAATAAATTAGATGCTACATAAAATATGCCAATTTTTTTCTATGAAAAATCAATCTTGATAAGGGATTTACCTCCTCCAGTTCAGCAACGACGTCTTTTTTAGTGCCCTTTTTAAGAGACATGAATTTATCACGTGCCTAAAAAAATCTAATTTATGTAAGCAACTGATGGCCCAAATGTTGCAGTATAAAGAAAAACAAGAAGGATAATTATTTGAATCAAAGAAGTTATGTAAGGCATCAAGGTATCAGGAATAACCAGAATCCAAAACCGTCACAAACTCCCACAAAGAATAAAATTTAAGCAAAGTATAAATCAGAAAAAAGAAAAAACCAGACGTAAATGGTTCCATTGAGAAGTCCAACAACTTTAAAAGGGTTGGTCAAAAATATATTAATATTGAAGCTGAAATCTGATGTAAATATATTTAATAAATTTTAATTAGGAGAAAAAGTTCAAAACAATCCACCGACCATTCATACATGGTCAATTTAGTCACAAAGCATCACATTTCTCAAATTTAGTTTATCAACTATAAATTGATCTCAAATGGTCCCCTAGGTAGAAAATTATGGAAATTGGGATACAAAAATAATCTCAATTTATTCCCTCGACTATCATTTGGGACCAATTTTATAAAGCTAGGGGACTAAATTGGATAAATATGATATTGTACGATTAAATTAACCACATATGAATAATCGGCATATAATATCTAGAATAATCTTAAAATTCATCATGTCTTACACTTGGTCAGTACTTACATGCAGTAGACAAACAAATTAGCATGCCCATTGAAAAACAAAAAAAATCCGAAAAACAAAAAAAATAGTATTTAATTTCAAAAGTACACACGTCTCCTGTACACATGCCCTCTATTTTTGTTTCCCTTAATTCATTTCTTTTCTTTGTAATATTCGTTTGTTTCATATGATTACGCATGTTGCTTTCCTGTAGCTGAGTAAATTTTCAGCGGCTATAAAGCCTATTCAAATAAAGGCGGGAGACAGACGATGTTGAGATCAAAAATCCCTGTTAATTCTTTTTGAATTTTCTGTATCCTGTACATGTGGTGATCGGAGTTCGACAAAGGAGTAAGAATTCTCCGTTGAGCTCTCGAGAGAAGGTAAGCTTTGCTTTCGTCTCCTAATCGCAAGCTGTTCGTTCGTCGTCCTATCGGCCGGCGTCAAATTGGTATCAGAGCCGGCAAAGATGTCGCCTCGACGGAATCCCCAGCGTCCGACGAGAGACGTGATTATCGAAGATTTGCAAAGGGAAATTCATCAACTCCAGCAAAAGTTGGCTAGATTCGAACAAAGGGAACCAGATCAAGAAGTTCAAGAAGAAGAAGAGGAAGTGAATCCTTTTCATCAAGATTCTCACAGTGAGGAAGAAGAAAGGAGAATGATGCAAGGGCGCGTAGGTCGTTATAGAGATGATGCTGGATTAAAGATAGATATACCCGACTTTGATGGGCGGTTAGATCCTGATGAGTTTGTCAATTGGTTATATACAGTAGAACGAATCATTGAATTTAAGGAGATTCCGCAAGATCGAGTTGTCAAGATCGTTGCGATCAAGTTAAAAAAAAAGTGCTTCTCTGTGGTGGGAAAACTTAAAGCGTAGCAGAATTCGTGAAGGCCGTAGCAAGATTACCACTTGGAGTAAAATGAAGAAGGAGCTTCAACGTAAATACCTACCGGAGAGATATCGGCAAGAGTTGTTCTTTAAGCTTCATCGACTACAACAGAATCAGTTATCGGTCGAAGAATACATTGCAGAATTTGAACAGTTATCACCTTAATGTGATTTATCTGAACCCGAAGAAAACACGATCGCTCGATTCATGGAAGGATTACAGACCACAATTGACAATGTAGTCCAGTTACAGCCTTACTGGACTTTGCAATATGTCTTTAATCTTTCTATCAAGGTGGAAAAATAACAAAAAGCTAACAGGTGGAATCGTGGAAAGGCAATGGGTTTAGAGAACACAGTGGACAAACCACATTTCAAGAAAACAGATGGGAAATCTACAGTGATAGCTACCGGAAACAAGGAGGGCCAAAAATCTTTTAATGGGATACCAAGAACTCCTGGGACGAACACTTTGGCGCCAAGAAAGCGCTTTAAATGTCAAGGATTTGGACATATAGCATCAGGATTCCCCAATCGAAGAGTTATTACTATACTATAAGATGTAGATCCTGATCAAGAAATGGTGGATGAAACTACTTTGGGAGACAATCAGTTGTCCGAAGAACCTGAGACTACGGTTATCTCCGTAGATGAAGGTAGCCTACTTGTTCTTCGCAGGGTGCTTAGTTCCCAGAGGGATGATACGTGTCAAAGACATCGTATTTTTCAAACAAGATGTTTCGTAGGCGGGAAGGTATGTCAAATGATTATTGACAGCGGAAGTTGTGAGAATGTGGTATCTACTACTATGGTGGAGAAATTGGGTTTGTCTACAGAGACTCATGCCAAACCATACACCCTTTCTTGGATCCAAAAGGAAAATGAAGTCAGGGTCACGAAGAGATGTCTTGTTAATTTTTCCATTGGAAAATTTGAAGACCAAGTTTGGTGCGATGTCGTCTCGATGGATGCTTGTCATCTTTTATTAGGACGACCTTGGCAATTTGACAGGAAAACAGTACATGATGGAGAATCGAACACGTACTCGTTCAAACATCAGAACAGGAAAATTGTGCTGGTTCCTATTAGCAAGGGTCAGTCCGCAGGAAGTAATCCGCAGCTACTCACTAGGTCCATGTTCTTGAAGACTCTCAAAGAGGAGGGTGTTGGGCTACTTCTGGTTGTTCTCTTCAGCAATAATACAGTCGATAGCTATAACAGTGGGGTCCAGGATGTTCTTAAGGAGTTTGCAGATGTGATGACCGATGTGCTCCCTTCTAAGTTACCCCCTGAGAGACAGATTCAACACGCTGTTGAATTTGTACCTGGAGCCGTTATTCCTAACCGTTCTGCTTACAGGCTTCGGCCTGATGAACAGGCTGAACTCAAATGACAAGTGTAGGAACTACTACACAAAGGATTTGTGCGGCATAGTGTAAGTCCTTGTGCCGTCCCCGCGTTATTAGTTCCTAAGAAAGACATGACTTACAGAATGTGTATAGACAGCCGGGCTGTCAACAAAATTACTGTTAAATACCGGTTCCCCATTCCGCGTATTGATGACATGTTCGACCAGCTGCAGGGAGCTACGATCTTCTCCAAGATCGACCTGAGAAGTGGTTATCACCAGATCAGAATAAAGATGGGAGACGAGTGGAAGACTGCGTTTAAGATGCATGACGGTCTATATGAATGGTTGGTGATGCCATTCGGTTTAACCAATGTCCCCAGCACTTTCATGAGACTAATGAATCACATTCCACAGCCTTTCCTTTATAAGTTCGTGATAGCTTATTTTGATGATGTACTCATCTACAGCACTGACCTTCAGGAACACCGAATTCACCTTCAAAATGTGTTTACGGTCCTACGAGAACAACAGTTGTTTGCGAACAGAGATAAGTGTCAGTTTGCTGTGACTGAGATATCCTTTCTAGGATAAAAATTATCAGCTAAAGGATTGCGGGCTGGGAAAAGATTGAAGCCGTGCGTAGTTGGCCTGTTCCGCAGTCCTTCACAGATATCAGACGATTCCATGGACTCGCTTCATTCTACGTAGATTTATAAAGGGCTTCAGTACAGTGGCTGCTCCCATGACTGAACTTTTAAAATCTGATCGTTTTGAATGGACGGAGGAAGCTCAAACGAGTTTTGACACTTTGAAGAAGCACTTATCATCAGCTCCTACGCTAGTCCTTCCCAATTTCTCTCAGGCATTTGAAGTAAAGTGTGATGCTTCTAACCTGAGAGTAGGTGCTGTGCTCACTCAAGGTGGTCACCCCGTGGCCTACTTCAGTGAGAAGTTAAGTGAAGCTCGTCGGAAGTATTCAACTTATGATAAAGAGTTTTACGCCATCGTTAGATCTCTACAGCATTGGAACCATTATTTGCTTGCGAATGAATTCGTATTATACTCAGATCATGAAGCCTTGAGGTACCTAAATCATCAAAAAAAATTGAAGGCATGGCATGCTCAGTGGTCAGAATTCCTGTCCTCATTTCATTATGTGCTTAAACATAAGGCTGGACACAACAACCAGGTGGCTGATGCACTCAGCCGACGCCATCTATTGCTTCAAACGTTGAACCACAAAATCGTGGGATTTGAAGTGATCAAAGATTTATTCCATAATGATCCATATTTTAAAACAATGTGGGAACAATGTCATAGTGGAAACTGTAAACAATTCCATTTAAAGGAAGGATATCTTTTCTTTGGAAAACGACTTTGTGTGCCAAATTGTTCTCTCAGATTAGCTCTTTTGGCATAAAGTAATGATGGAGGATTGGCTGGACATTTTGGTAGAGATAAGACCATTAGTCTGTTATCAGAAAACTTCTTTTGGCCTGCCTTAAAGAAGAACGTGGGACGATATGTGCAAAGTTGTAGTGTCTGTAAACGAGCTAAGACTTCCGGTTCCAATGCAGGATTGTATACACCTCTACCAGTACCTTCTTCTCCATGGGTGGATATCAGTTTGGATTTCATAGTCGGATTGCCCTGTACCCAGAGGAATAAGGACTCCATTATGGTTATCGTGGATCGATTCTATAAATGGTTCATTTTGTAGCTTGCACAAAAGACTTTGGATGCCACACACGTCGCGGATCTATTCTTCAGAGAAATCGTTCTGTCTTCATGGGATTCTGAGAACTATCACCTCTGATCGGGATGTAAAGTTCTTGAGCCATTTTCGGAGGACTCTTTGGGGAAAATTCGGCACTCTGTTGCAATTCAGCTCGGCTGCCCACCCTCAAACAGACGGACAAACTGAAACTGTTAATCGCAGTCTCGGTAACTTGTTGAGGTGTTTTGTTGGGAAGAATATCCGCCAGTGGGATCTCATCTTAGCTCAGATCGAGTTTGCTTTTAACCGTTCTGTTAATCAAGCTACCAAGTGCAGTCCTTTTGAGGTCGCTTATGGGTATAATCCCATTACTCCGCTAGATCTCATACCAAACACACCTCCTTCTATTTTCAGTATTGATGGTGAATAGCGTAGTCAAGAAATACAACAGTTGCATAAGACCGTTCAAGAAACCATTGCAAAGCACAATGCCAAGTGTAAGAATCAAGCTAACAAGCATCGATGGAAAGTTCAATTTAAAGAAGGTGATATGGTCTGGATTCATCTCCAGAAAGATCGGTTTCCGCGAGGAGCTTTTGCGAAGTTAAAACCCAAAGCTGATGGCCCTTTCCATATTATCAAAAAGTTCAATGATAATGCTTACCAGATTGACCTTCCGGGCGATTATAACATCTCTGCTACCTTTAATGTCGTTGATCTAACGCCTCACTATGAGTTAGATGATTCTCCTACCCCGGGAGAATGACACCGGAGTGTCCCCTGCTTCAGTCCCACCGCCTCCTCTGTTTTTGTTTCCCTTAATTCATTTCTTTTCTTTGTAATATTCGTTTGTTTCATATGATTACGCATGTTGCTTTTCCTGTAGCTGAGTATATTTCCAGCGGCTATAAAGCCTATTCAAATAAAGACGGGAGGTAGATTTTTGGAGATCAAACAAACCCTGTTCATTCTTTATGAATTTTTCTGTATCCTGTAGGAGTACAGGTGGTGATCGGAGTTCGACAAAGGAATAGTAATCTTCCGTTGAGCTCTCGGGAGAAGGTAAGCTTTGCTTCCGTCTCCTAAATCGCAAGCTGTTCGTTCGTCGTCTTACCAGCCGGTGTCATTGAGTCTCTTGATAATATGGGAATATTATAAATTCCTAATCTTTCACTTGATGAGCCTAAATTAGAAGCTATGATATTTATTGAAGATGATATAGAAGTTCAAAGACAAACCCTAAACCCTAAACTTCATGTGCTAGACAATTTATGTTTATGCTGCTGTTGTTGTACTAGACATTTAATGCTTACTTTTATTTTGATATTATAAGCTACAAGGGTACAAATGATGTTACTTTCTTTTTTTTTTTTTTGTAATTTCAAATATTATGCTTTGATTGCTTTCTTAATTTTTATGCATGATTTATAAATTATAATGTCATGTCCGCGCCGTATTCGTATCATGTATTTTTAAGAATTGATGTGTCCCATATCCGTATCGTGTCATATCCGTGTCGCCGTATCCGTATAAGTGTAACATAGGCAATTTGTGATGCACGTTACAGCTGCACTTTTCATTTTGATGTTCTTCTCATTCTTGGTGATTTTTGGAAAGGCTGTTTCAATTGAATGAGCATAAATTTCAACAATAGTATGCAGCTCCTATTTCAAAAATGATAGGTTTTGGAGTAATTATTGTTTGTGTGCTGGAAAATGGTTGGAAGTCAACTGAGATCATTAAACATGTCGTTCATAGTAATCCCATGCTTCTAACACACAATTAAAGAAAAGATGAACTTGTACATATATCTTCCGCGAGATAAAGGCTTCATAAATCCATTTTGAAACCCATTTTGGGCACCTTAAGCAAGACTATAAAAAGAAAGATGAATGGTCAGTATCATAGAGCTTTTAATCTCTAAGAAGCCTATAAGAGAATTACCATAAATAAAGGTTCACAAAATTCCCAAGATAATGATCATTAAATAATTATATAAAAGAACCAAGAGGTGCGCACTAGTGGTTGATTGTCTAGAGGTGTCACCTACTCAAGTTTCTACGCAGCTATAATTTCTTATTAAACAGTTTCAATAGATAATGCTTCAAAAGGCCCTAAGCGGTCATCCACTCTCTAAAAAGGCAAGAAGAGAATTATACCATCTACAAGAGAAAGGAGGGTTCCGTGCATTCACTAGTGGACAATGGTCCAAAGGCATCGCCTACTCAAGTATCCAAACAGCTACAAACTTTCTATTAAAAAAATTTCACAAAATAAAACATCTTCTTCCCATACAATGGCGTGTCCTCATTAATGGAAATGGTGTAACTGATAGAGCATTGAATCTTGAATAGAAAGTTTAAAAGTTTCTCGAGATTCATCAGTGCAACGGTGCCTGCCCAAGCTCCACTTCATGCTTCAAGCTGCTGTTACATCAATAGTTATTCTAACAAATGTCACAAATTGAAGAAATAACTCAAGATAAGCAATGATTTGTTGAATGCTAGATGATAGCAGATTCCTAGACTGTTTAGTAAAAAAGGTTAATGCTTGATTAAGAATTAGAACAAAAATATGTAAAACTGTTATCAAAGTAATTGTAGTAGTTTTCAAAATAAGAATCCAAAATATTTAAAATATCCTGGCTATAAATACTTCTATATGAGATCAAAATGATTTCTTCTAGGAATGTTCAAACCATATTTATTTCATTTTACTGCATATACGTCATTAAAAATAGATCTACCAAATGTTTAGGTCAATAAAATCTCAAAGCAACAATACGTCAACCAAAAGGATTATATAGTATGAGTGTTGAAGAAAAATGCCACTCTAGTATCTAAGATATTTCAAGGCCATCTTTGCATGATTAAAAGACTTCAATAATAAACGAAACTTCAAGAAAATCAAAGAACAAAAATAGTACCTGATCATAACTTGATGTAGCTTTATCAAACCTTCGGCTACAATCCTACAAAATTACCATGCATTACTAGTCAAACTTTTTTTATGATTTTGCATTCTGAATTTCAGTTGGGGCTGTCATATAAGAATCTTCGTGATTAAGACACTACGAAATCATAAGTGTCTTTAAAAATATAAATATCCCAATTTCTAAATAATAAATAGAATTTTAGTTCTTGCAATGAGAAAGTCAACAGATGCTTATCAAAACCTGAGACAGCACATACGCATGCTGATGGACCGGACCAGCCGGTCCATCCACCTTCAACACCGGCCCAAAAAGGGCCGGTTCTTGTTTACTGCAGGCGGAGAACCCGCCTGCCTGGGCGGTCGGCCGAAGGGAAAGAAGGGGGGCGGGTGGGCCCAAGGGGCCCACCAAATGAATAAGGGAGGGAATTTGGTTTGCCCTAGGGGTGTTTAGGGTATTTTGGAGGGGATCATGTGAGGGTTTAAGGGGAGTTAGGGTTTATTTTGGGGGCATCTTGTTTTGTGGCTGTTTTAGCTTTCTTCTTCTCTAGGGCTTGGGAGAAAGCTTCCCTTCTCGAATTGGGAGCATTGTATCCGTGGAAACTTGTAAGTCTTTTGATATTTGACTAAAGGAAGTGTTTGTGAGTGTTTTCATCCAAGAAATCTTCTTTTCTTCCACTATTTTTGGGCTATTTTCTTGGATTCCGAATTTTTGCAACTTAAGTTCCATCACATGCATGCTCATGCATCACAGTATGCGAGTGAGCGAGCTAGCTAGGCACATGTTTCTATTAGTGAAGAAATGTTAACTAAATCAAACAGAATAAATTCATGTATAACTGCACTTAAATGTATACGCTGATGAATACAAGCATAACATGTTCATGCCCAATGCCTAAGAGCAATTACACCAGAAATAAAAAGCACTTGTTCACCATACTGGAATGGATGCCTTCATATGTGTACTTCTTAAATACATAAATGCATTCATGCAACAATAAAATGTTAAAATAAATATGAAAAATGTGTGTGCCTGTTATGATGATGAGCTACAACATGTCTTCCTTGTGTGTTTTGAACCCAGGATATTCAAAACCATAGGCGCCATCTTCCAGCCTTTTTAAAGTTGAAAAGCCAAAGTAAACTGCTATTGGCAGCTTCAAAACAAACATTCCCAAATTCTGAGGGAAGTTAAAAAATCCTAAAAACCCCAAACGCAAACCAAAGACGCCAACTTCGAGCCTTTCTAAAGTTGAAAAGCAAGACTAAACAGCCATTGAACACTTTAAAACTTTTTTTTTTTAATTATGAGGGAAACTGAAAAAATCATATATATATATATATATATATATATATATATATATATATATATATATATATATATATATATATAGAGAGAGAGAGAGAGAGAGAGAGAGAGTGATCAAAATAGTCCATTAACTCTCTATTAAGGACCAAATGATGCCCAATTATATCAAAGGACCATTTTTTTCTAACTAATAAAACAGAATTGATCATTCTATAATGCGACTCGAACAAATTGAACAGGAACACACATACTTTGCAAATGACTCGAGGAAAATGGCAGATGAACCAGTAGAAAGAAGATAGCTATTGAGGTAAGTTGATGTTTATGAAGGTAAAAAATCGTTATCAATACTGAACTGGTCATCGACTCACATTAAAAGACCTTCATAGAAACCCTATGCCATCATGCCATCTCAATAACCCCCTATATTTCTCAAGTGAAAAATACCATTCACATGAACAATAAACAAGCCCCTTGCCCATTCAAAAATTTAAAAAAAAATATATTCCAACCATGAAGGAAGTGGCTATTATTAAATGGTTACCTACCGCGCTAGTTAATAACCTATTATGAATATGCAAAAGCCTATGATCATCCTATGATTTTTTTAAAACAATGAACAAGAATGAAATAAGAAACAAATGAGAGAAAATCTTAAAATTCCATATAAAAATTGAACACTCTTATACATTGATCATTTGTTAAATAAGTGATGCAGTTTATTTATTCCTAAAGGTATATATGTCTGCTACCTATGATCTTTTCTTTTAACATTTTTCTCCTTTAAACTATTGCACAATGTGATGTCTGGTTATGATTCTCATATTAGTTCAAAAAATCAGCATGCATATGCATTACTTCTGATACTTATATGTTCAATACTATACTATAATTATTTATCCTACCAAGCATTTAGCTCATCAAGAGATATATTGCAAGAAAGGGAAAGGAACCAACGGAGTTTTAAGCAAGTGATAGACTGCACTTTATACATAATCCTTTTGGTGTATAATTTTTGGTAGTTGTATAATTTTTGGCAGGAGGCCAGATCAGTAAGCTATAAATTAAAGATTTTGAATAGGTAAAATATTATTTGCAGTTTATTTAACAAAGCTTTGCATTTTGAAAAAATGAATATTGTGTATGCTTTCGAACATTTAATGCAAGGATATAATCCTCTAATTGGAGTACAGTATTTGTGTTGTGATATTATGGATAGATTAATTTTCTACTCACTTGATCCTGATGAGTATTTTTTTTTTGTTCTTAAACTTTCATCCTTTTACCTGTGAAACTATAACTTAAGGTTTCGTCCACTCAAGTGAAGTCATCTCTAGCAATGCATTATTATTACAAAAATAGCAGTTCATTATCTACATGAAAAGATATCATTGAAATTTAAAACAAGTTCATAACTAGTAAAATAGTCATAATGAAGTCCAGTACTTCATATAATACATGGTTCATAATAACAAAATGAGAACAAGAAAGAATTGCACTTTAAGTTACCTGAGACCGAAGAAGTTCTTTGTAAGTGCCAAGTTCCCTGAATGCAGTGGTAAACTTAGACATAACAGGCCCTGCATAAGAAGATCAAATGCAAGCTTTAGAGTTTGATTTATACCAAAAATTACAAAATATACAACAACAACAACAACATCAAGCCTTTATCCCACTACGTGGGGTCGGCTACATGAATCCTTTTTCTCCATTGTGTCCTATTAAAAGCCAAATTCTCGTTTAAATCTAATAAAGAAAGGTCATTCCTAATATTTTCTAACCAAGTCTTTTTAGGTCTACCCCTACCTTTCTTAACACAAGTCAAATCTAATACCTCTACTCTCTTAACTGGGTCGTCGGAAGGCCGCCTTTTTATGTGACCAAACCATCTAAGGCGACTCTCTCTAATCTTATCTTCTACTGGAGCTACTCCAACCTTTTCACGTATATGCTCATTTCGTATCCTATCTCTAAGGGTAAAGCCACTCATCCATCTAAGCATCCTCATCTCTGCCACACTTAACTTAGTATTATGCTTCTCTTTTAATGGCCAACATTCGGCACCATGTGGTCAGAATATTTTTCTTTTAGGTTATGCACACAAATTAATTAGCATGATTATTTGGTTTCTTTATTTATATTATTTTTTTAGAGAATCTAATTGAGGGGATCAGTTGTACTACAACAACAAAAACAACAACATCAAGCTTTTATCCCACTACGTGGGGTTGGCTACATGAATCTTATTTCTCCATTGTGTCCAGTTACGAGTCAAATTCTCATTTAGATCTAATAAAAAAAGGTCATTTTTAATATTTTCTAATCAAGTCTTTTTAGGTCTACCTCTACCTTTCGTAAGATAGATTAAATCTAATACATCTACTCTCCTAACAGGTCATCGGAAGGCCGCCGTTTTATGAGACCAAACCATCTAACGCGACTCTCTCTAATTTTATCTGCAACTTGAGCTACTCCAACCTTTTCACTTCTATGCTCATTTGTATCTTGTCTCTAAGAGTAAAGTCACTCATCCACTTGAGCATCCTCATCTCTGCAACACTTAACTTAATATTATGCTTCTCTTTTAATGAACAACATTCTGCGCCATAAAGCATTACAGGTGTAACCACCATCTTATAGAATTTTCCATTAAGTTTGAATGATACTTTTCTATCACACAACAAGCCCGATGCATTCCTCCATTTCATCCATCCAACTTGAATTCTACTAATAATATCCTCATCTATTTCACCATCACTCTGAACAATAGACCCAAGATATCTAAAATGTGTACTCTTATAAATGACTTGATAGTCAAAGTTACAAACCCCCACTAGATATATTACTACTAAAATTACACTCCATGTATTTTATTTTAGATCTACTCAAACGAAAACCTTTTGACTCTAAGGTTGACCTCCATAATTCAAGTTTACTTCAACTCCCTCTTTTAGCCTTATCAACAAGAAGAATATCTTCAGCAAAAAGCATACACCATGGAGCATCCTCTTGCAAATCTCTAGTAAGAACATCCATGAATAAAACAAAAAGATATGGGCTTAAGGCTGAACCTTGATGTAATACAACTGAAATTAAAAAATACTTGGTCAAACCACCTTGTGTTTGAACACAAATAACATCTCCAACATATATATCCCTAATGACTTGAATATAAGCGATATTAATACCTTTCTTTTTTAGAACTCTCCATAGCACTTCTCTTGGAACTTTATCATATGCTTTCAGATGCATCTTACAAGGATACACGGTAGATAATTTTGCAAGAAAACACATTCCTCAGAGCAAGAGCACTTGAATCATTAGCAATTACAATGGACCCAGTTACTTGAAATAATTAAAAATTAAGAAAAATGCATCATAAATGATGCCTTAGAGGAAAAAAAGCATAATAATAGCACAAAAGCTTTCAGCTCTAGTCAACCATATAACAGCCTAATGTACACGTTCAACTATCCATAATAATTATGATGAGGGCAAGCAGAGATAACAAAAGCTGGCATTCTTGAATTAATTGAACTAGTGACTATAACAATTATTATTAAATCTCAGTTGTCCCTTGGCCCTTAATCCCATGGCCAACATGGGGATTCATAAGAGGCTCACCTGTTAAATCCCAGTCGTTCTTTACCTCTTGATCTTATGACCAACATGGGGATCCATGGAGGCTAGGCTCACCTGAATCATGCCGATCTCCTTCCATAATTGGATGGCTGATTTAGAAAGGATTATATCAAGAAAATTATGCATTATTCTGTAATTATTTGTTTATTTATTAAGATATCTTGTAAAGATCTATAAATAGTGATAGTTGTATGATAAAATTAAGTCTTTCCCTCTCCAATTCTATGATTTAACATGGTATCAGAGACCTTCATTGTCGGAATTCTTATGAATATTTGTCCCTCTACCGGCCTTCATTGTCAGAATAATGAGGAATACAGGTTCCCACCACCGGCTTTCATTGTCGAAATTTTGAGGACCTTCGTGCATCCAAGACCGAGAAGAGATCGAACAGGAGGACTCCTCTTGCATGCGACATCCAAAGTCAAGAAAGTAGAAGCGAGCGCAAAACCTCCTCCTGCGTGTGTCTAAAAAGAGCTGAGAGTTCCTCTCATGCGAGGGTAGGGACATGCAAGAGTGCAAGACTTGTACTCCCTCATACGATCAGACCAGAGAGATCAGAGGCCTTGAGTGCACCTGTATAGGCCGATCGAACATGAATTTGTTCAAGTGGAGTCAAACGACTTGGAAAGGAGGAGATTTGTATGACAAGTGTTGAGTCGCTTGAGACGTGTTTTTTTTTCTCTTGTCCTTGAAGCTAATTCATCTCAAAGCTTTGACCAAATGAAGAACTCTATAGTGAACCAAGGAACTTGATAACTCTACCTCTCTAGGATTAATTACTAAGCTATGAATGAAAAATATGTATTCCTCAGCTTGAGGGGGAGTGTTAAATCCCAGTTGTCCCTTGGCCATTGATCCCACGGCCAGCATGGGGATCTTTGGGAGGCTCACCTGTTAAATAACAATTGCTCCTTACCTCTTGACTTAGGGACAAAATGGGAAACCATGGGAGGCTCACCTAGATCATGTCGATCTCTTTTCATATTTGGGTAGCTGCTAATTTAGGAAGGATTATATTAAGACAAGTATGCATTATTCTATAATTATTTATTTCTTTATTAAGATATCTTGCATGGATCTATAACTAGGATAGTTGTATGATAAAATTAAGTCTTTTCCTCTCCAATTCTCTGAATTTAACAATTATGATAAAAATATGCAGAAATAACATAGCTGAATTTAATCAGTCGATTCAATAATTTGCTTTGGAATCCTCATAATTTAGAATTAGGAATGATATGTAATACTGAAAAAACAATCTAATTTGATTAACCTCCAATAGCAACACTAGTAGGATCGTCCTGCCCAGCACCAAAAGCTTCTAATGACTCTGCGAAGGTGAAATCTGCATCAAATGCTTGTCCAATTGAATTCCTGTAAAAAATGAACAAAATAGCAGAATAGCAGCCTCAAATATATCATGAATAATTTTACGAATAGAAAGAAAATTAATCTTCAACTTTTTTGCATTCGCCTACTAGATGTTCATTGATATGTCTAGCTCAACACACACATGAATATTTCAAAATGTAAATCAATGCCCTGAAAAAACGCAAGGCACAGATACCCTAAAAATAATAGAATTATGAAGTCCAGAGTGCATAAACATTTCTACTTTAAAAAAAGGGGAATACGGCAGATTGGGTAAAGGCAGGCAGTGTCTAAAGGTTTACAATAGATATCCATTTTTTTGCTAGAAATCAAGAGATTAATGAGGTGGAAACCTTGCTAACTGCTTAATGTCCTACATGTGAACGAAGAAACTTGCTGAAGAAGGTACTTTTTGGCACATAATGAGCATCAGCAGCAGCAACAACATAGACCTTACTTATCCCAACAACCTGAGATCATCTCTAACAAGATTCATTTGGACTAAAATAAAAGAAACATACTTACATAAATCTCTTGCATCCCTTTTGAAGCCTTTGGCAGCGCTCTTTTAACTCATCGGCTTCTTGTTCTAATGAAAAGATCTTAACCAAAGAAGACTATTTTAGTTGTAGTCAAAGAATACAATAATAACAAGCTAGCAATAAATTATCCCACCACATCAATTAATAATGATCAAATTTCCAAAAAAGAAAATGACGACAACAATCTGAAATAAGTATCTAGATTATGTAGAATTAGATTTAAACGAAAACCCGTGGCTAGAAGAAGACAAATAATAGAAATTATTATAGTTTTTTAAAATATTTAAACATAGCTACCAGTTATGTCACGACCATATTCTAACCCAGCAGATGAATTCAACAAGCATGAAATCAAATAGTCGAAGGCTGATGCTGCAACAGACAATAAGGTGCGTTCCAGCAAAGGTTAAATTGGCAAAATCCCTGTTGTCACATGCTAAAGAACGAGATATTCAAGCAATTAAATATTTGACAGCCTGTTAGCGTCCATAAATGCCATGGCATAGGATTCAATCACTGCTCCGGATCAACTGACCCAATTGCAATCCTGAAACTAAGACAATGTTGAAATCATAGGACTGGTGGTCGCAAGAGAGAAATTTCAGTCTGTCTTTTCATATCGAACAAAAAGGCCAAAGATATTATCCCTTATACTCAAAGCATAATGTCAACATGTAACTATGTGCCCATGCAAAACAAAAACTCAAGTTTGGCCATGCATAACCTCGAACAAGCCTGGCAAATCACCTATCCCAGCCACAAAAATGAGCAGGCACCATCTGATGATCTAAATTCAACACATTTATAGTTTCAGACTAAAATGGACCCATACAAATAGTCCCGAGACCATTTTAGTGAACCTTACCTTCCCCAATGACTACCTCAATCATTAAGGATTGAGGAAACTTAGAGGAAACTATGTTGGAGCACTATCCGGAAAACACCACAATAGCAAAAACTCTATCCTAAGGTTTACGACAACAAGCTTTGCTCTACTTGCACATTTTTTCATGGCCACCCTAGCACCACAAGCAATTGGTTTCTAGGAATTCCTCCTCAATCCCCACAAATATAGCTTGATGTTGTCACTTATACTCAATTTTTTTAAGCAAGGGCTCGAGGCCCCTAGTCATACCTTCAATAAAGCCAATCATCAATTCACATGAATCTTTGAATCCTTACATAGCTTAGATTTATTATGTCACCACATAACCACCTTTCTTATGCAATGAGACACAAATATCAAAAGTTACCCTCAATAGCACCACCATAACAAATATCAAAAGTTACCCTCAATAGCACCACCATACCCCCCCCCCCCCCCCCCCCAAAAAAAAAAAAAAAAACTTCATAACTTACCAACTTGAATAAAAAATTCATTACTATGGCCAAAGCACCAACAATGAATGGAGACTTGCAAAATAAGAGCGTGGAATAAATTAGTCCCTTCACCCTCAAATATGATCCAAAATAGTCCTTTTGCTCTTTAAATCTAATCCAAAATAATGCAACAAATGGACTATTATGGATCATATTTGAGTAATCAATAAACTAAATTGAACACATTTATAGTTTTGGACCAAAATGGACTCATACAAATAGTCCAAGGACCATTTTCTCATTCTTAAATGCAAAAGAAGCCAAACTTACCTCCCCCTATGACTACCTCCAATCATGAAGGATTGAGGGAACTTAGAAAAAGATTGTGTTGAAGTACCATCTGGGAAATGTCACAACAGCAGAAACACCATCCTAAGATTTACAAAAACAAGCTTTGCTCTACTTCCACATTTTTCTCATGGCCACCCGAGCGCCACTAGCAACAAGTTTCTAGAAATTCCTCCTCAATCCCCACAAATAAGGCTAGATGTTGCCACCTATACTTAATTTTTTTGGCATAGGATCGAAAGGCCTATAGTCCTACCCTAAATAATGTCAATCATCAGTTCACATGATCTTTGACTCCTTGCATAGTTTAGATTTATCATATCACCACACAATCAACTTTCTTGATCCAGGGAGGCACAAACTTGTCAAAGGTTACCCTCAATAGCACCGCCATACCCAGCAAATATGACTCCTTCAAGTGGCTATGTAGAAGTGTTGTTAAAATTTCAAATAAGCATGGCCAAAAACATTTCATTGTTGACAAAATTTGGACAAAAATACAAGGGAACTTAACAAGTGAAACAATTAAAGAATAGCACATGATAGTGAAAGTGATCTAAACTACTATAAGTTGTATCAAACTCTTTCAAACCACATGACAAACCCATATTGTGTTACATCACCAAGCGAGTCACAGTGATGTGTTTTGTATCATGTCATGTAGCCTTGGATCACTATGGTTCATCGTGATTCATTAAATAATTTGAACCACATTCCTAGACTCCACATTTTGTAAGGACACTTTCCCTTGGTTATAAAAGTAGCCAAGTATTATTCCAATGCATGTATTGTTACCTTCAATTGTCCTCTTCTTAAAGAATCAAAATGTTATAAATCTTGAAAATGCATCACATAAAATAAAGATAGTTAGGCCAAATCATATGGGCTTAATATGAAATAAAGTCAACTTCGCAACCTCCGAAGAAAAATCCCCAAAGAATAATACCAATGGCTACTCGAAGTATCATCGCTTAGCCTTTCCACTCAAAATAAGTCAAGAGTGCCCAATTATAAAATAGAACAAGGTTCAAAAAATAACCAATGACATATCAATGCAACCAAAATGATCAAATTTTTAGCCTGAAGCAATGAGAGCCACATAAACTGCTCTAAACTAAATGGTCATGTCCAAAATCTGTCCCTAAACCAAACATGAATCAATTTTTGCATTCCACAATTCCTAAATAACCACTAGTTTGAGTTCATTGAGCTACATGGATCTTTTGATTGGAAAAAAATTCCTTCATTAGTCAAAGTATACCGCAACAAGTCGCCTTGACATGTTTCCACTCTTGGTCTTTGGGTTTCACTTTAGATGAGGCACTTACCGTTATTAAACTATTAAGTCCAAGAAAATAACAAAACCCACAAATAAGCCATGGTCACCTCAACTCCTCTAACTATTCAACATTAGGTCCACTGGTAGACCTTGGAAGATGGAACAATCGGACTTTTGCATGATTTAACACCATTTGGCCACATCTCATTTAAGCACAAAGTAGCATTTTCCTACCAAAAAAAAAAAAAGGGAATCCATCCATAAAGCCAAAACTACGATAAACTCCTACACATCTTTAAAAGAAATTGCCCTTCTACGAGAGGATGTCTAACTAAAAATAACAAATTACACCCATGAAAACCCTCAAACTAAGAATATAAAATCTTCAATGATAATATAATCTTTAGTTAGTACATTATCAATTGTATAAACTGCATATTAAAATAACCTTTCAAATCCTCACAAGTTATAAGAAGTTTTCAAGATCCCACACAACTTTAGAGTGAAGCTCTTCTTCAAATCCTTCACTAAATAATAAATATGGACTTCCATTATTCTAGAGAACCGCCTTCAACTGCTTAGTGCTTACATAAAGTTAAAATCTTCTATGAAGTTGCCTTTTCCTTCTTATAGATTGATAGAACAAAATAATATCTCTTCCCATCTTTTCAAAAAAATATAAAATAAATAGGAAATATAGTGATGACTACACACTTGAGTGGCCTTTCACATGGCATGTGACATACAAAAAATATAAAGTAATTTTCAAACATGCAAGCATTGTTGGATAAAAAATCATGTCTATAAACTATGCTTCCACATACTGAGGCATTAATTTACTAAACAAGACAGTCTGGTGAGAAATGATACCTATAAGGATCCTACATATTTTAGGAATGACCACTCAAGACTGAATAAATTTCTTATGCCATTAATTCATTCAGACTATGGCTAAGTTTTTTTAATCAAAAAGGTGATAGAGCTAACAAAAAGTCAGAGACATTCATCATTCCGTATTCTCCTGTCAAACACCTTTTTCCAAGTGTCTTCAAGAACTCCAGGATTCATCTAATCGTGTTTCACTATAAAGAAATAAGAACCCAAAAGTGTAAGTTGCAGGATAATATGATTATTTTCTAAGAAGAAACTAAAGAAAATGCTCTATTTCATGGCCTTAAATCAAAAGATAGAAAGAGTATTTGGAATTTCCAAAAACTAGACACATATGGTCAAACCAAGTGATTACAGGGCATGCATAGCTCGCATATGGCTTCCAAAAACTCATATCCTTGCCCTTAATACTAAAAAAAGTAAAATCTAGTAATTTAAAAATAACAATAGGACAACATTAAGATCATTTGCTAAACCGAAGAGCAAAGTAAGCCGATATAAATCAGGAGATTATAATGAAATGTAATATTCTAAATCAAAAGACAACCCTGAAATTGGAAAGTTCATAACAATCAAACCAAACAAGAGAGAGAACAGAACCACATGTTAGACAGGAAGGACAAAAATCTTGGGATCAACAAAATCAAGGATAGATGTCCTCTATTTTTATCTCCATGGTTACAGGCATGATAAGGAACTCAATCACGAATGAAAATAAAGCAATGAGTCAAATGAAACTCTTCCAAAATCTAATGGGAAACAAAGAAAATTAATGTAAAAAGATATCTGCAAGTCAATATAATATGCAAAAAATCTTCACAGATATATTCCCAGATTTGGAGGATAGATACAGTTTGCTAATATTTGTAATACCTTATAAATAATCTTAATTGAAGTTATGGTGATATATTTCCTAATATGTTACATTTATATGATCAAAGATATTATAGATTATATTTGATAAACTATTTCCGATATGTGAGAAGTTTTCACAAGGATTTTTCATTTCATATGTTGTGATTCTGCAATACATTTAACCTAGGATTCCTTTTGCATCATCTTCCCATGTAGATGTGACACACTACCACACGATGTATGAGTGGGCAGCTTTTACACTCACCCACCATGGAACACTGTACATCCAACCTTACATAGACTTCGTCATGAGGCCAGTAGCTTTGCTAATTAGCATACCTACCTAAAAGATCAATAGTGAGAAAACCACATGAGAATGACTCCTTCAATATCCACCGTCTCTGCTAAATCCTAGGGGCAAGCCCTTTGAACCCCAAAGAGAGCGGTCAGCCCCTGTCCATCCAAGACTTCTAAGCGGTTTGGCTCCACCGCCCCATTATGCGCATTAAGAAAAAACCACGATGGACCAATCAATAGAGTATGCCAAAACCCTTTGCCTCTTGTTGCAAGAAGGCTAGTCCATCCTCCTCCAAAGTTAGTGATAAGAAACTCAAAAGCCCGCAGCTATGGAGAAAATATGAGAAAAAATGAAGAAAGATCATCCTCGTGTGTATATGCAAGCCAACTTGTCTGTTATGCTACAGTTTTGAACATCCCCGTGCTCATTCAAATCGTCAGTTAGCTAAGACGAACAATTACAATATATCAATAGAATGACAATAACAAGTTGTGTGCACTATTGGTTGCTTAATGCAAAACCTAGAAAGATTATTAGGACTGCTCATGGGATATAATAAAATAATCCATCATAAGAAACGGCTTTCACAACAACAACAACAACAACATCAAGCCTTTGACCCAATACGTGGGGTTGGCCACATGAATTCTTTTTCACCATTGTGTCCTATTAAAAGTTAAATTCTCATTTAAATCTAATAAAAAAATATCATTTCTAATACTTTCTAACAAAGTCTTTTTAGGTCTACCTCTACATCTCTTAACATAAGACAAATCTAAAACCTCAACTTTCCTAATCGGGTCATTGGAAGGCCTCCATTTAATGTGACCAAACCATATAAGGCGACTCTCTCTAATCTT
Source organism: Dendrobium officinale (assembly GCA_019514585.1). Lineage (NCBI taxonomy): Eukaryota > Viridiplantae > Streptophyta > Magnoliopsida > Asparagales > Orchidaceae > Dendrobium > Dendrobium officinale. The sequence goes on from CM033697.1 coordinate 3,222,449, forward strand.
ATTTTCCAGTAGAGCTACTCCAACCTTTTCACGTATATGCTCATTTCGTATCTATCTCTAAGGGTAAAGCCACTCATCCACCTAAGCATCCTCATCTCTGCAACACTTAACTTAGTATTATGCTTCTCTTTTAATGGCTAACATTCGGCACCATAAAGCATTGCAGGTCTCACCACCATCTTATAGAATTTTCCCTTAACTTTGAGGGGGACTTTTCTATCACACAATAAGTCCGATGCATTCCTCCATTTCAACCATCCAACTTAAATTATGTTGATAATATTCTCATCCATTTCATCATTACTCTGAACAATAGATCCAAGATATCTAAAACGTATACTCTAATTAATGACTTGATCGCCCAAAGTCACAATCCCCTCACTAGGTCTATTGCTACTAAATTACACTCCATATATTCAGTTTTAGATCTACTCAAGCGAAAACCTTTGGACTCTAAGATTGACCTCCATAATTCAAGTTTACCTTCAACTCCCACTTTAGTCTTATCAACAAGAAGAATATCATCAACAAAAAGCATACACCAAGGTACATCCTCAGCAAAAAGCATAAACGACTTTCACTGTGTCAGCAAAATCCCTTTCATTGGCGAACTTCTGTTCTAGTTTTGGAAATTTTCATCTGTCAATAAACATGTTAGTTTATGCCTGCACCCTAACCTTTAATCATGTAACAACTTTGTCCACAACAGTCTTCCACAACCAATTTGTAATATAAGGAAGCATTGCAATGTTCAATCCTCAATTTCAGCGATCAAGCAAGAGCATTTTTTTAGGGGGGGAAAAAACCTCCAAAGAAGTCATCATTCTTTGATATTGGTTTGTTGGTTGAGTTAACAACCATTGTTGTATACTCCTTTTGTCTTTTGTTTGTCCTTTAAATGAATTTTAGGCAACTTCAGGTCAAATTCAAAAAATTACCAAAGATACTCCTAAATTATTGGCATCCTTTTCTGCTAACTGATCATTTCAAACAGCTTGCTTAAATTACAATTCTTCATCAATTTCACGCCCACCGCCATGCGATCAAAGAAATGCTTAAGGTGCAACCAGCCAGCAACCAACCCCCACCCCAACAGAGAGAAAGAAAAAGAAATATCGGAAGAGAGAGTTATTATAAAATAGCCATCGGAGGTATAACTTGAGAAAATTAAAAAGAGGCATTTTATTCCTATGATTTTTAGTCCACATATCAAACGTCCAGCAAACAGAGTTTTATATCTGACTCTTCCTATGTTATGCTACTGTTATTCCACTTCCCCTTTTATGGCGAGATTCACGCAATTCAAAAGGTGAGCAGCTAGCTTGTTCTAGCGCTGATCTAGATTGACGCTACTAAATTAGTGAGTGACGACCATATGGGAGTGAAGTTTTCTTCATGGATTGACGACGACTGCTTAAAATCGCAGCAGAGGATTAGTAATCATTAAATAAGGGAGTTAAGAGTGACATCCGGATCAAAAAAAAAGTAGTCAAACCTGTTTCCTGAACATAGGGGAATCTTCCAGCTTCGCGAAAGCCGCCATTTCTTATTGCCTCTCCTTCCCACTGGAGCAGTTAAGATCTTCAACGGATCTAACGCAAAGCTCGCAGAGGAGGCAGATATTTGTTTTGCTTGCCGGAGCCGATATGTCCCTTCTGCACCCGCTTCTATCTTCTTTTAGGGATTTTATACTTACAAAAACATAAACAAATCTAAGTACAAAGATGAATATTATTTGCCACATTTTGTTTACTTTTAATATTTATAAGATAACATTAATATTATAGACAATATTACATTAAATGAATATGATATTTCACCAAAAATCATATTGATTTAGTACGAATATCGAGGCATATTTGAATTAGAACCCATCAAAATTCAATTTATGATCATATAAGTTTTGATTTCAACAAATTTATATTAGCATTAGGTATATTTGAATTAGAACCCGTCAAAATTCAATTTATGATCGTCTAAGCTTTGATTTCACCAAATTTATAGTAGCATTAAGCAGTTCAACGAGACGAACCAAACGATAGAAAAATCGGTCCAACCCAAATCCAAATGGGCCCAAATCTAAGGATCAAAGTATTAATTGCAAAAACAAATGACATGCTTATAGTCAAATCGAGTGGCTCAACGAGATGAATCCAACGAGCCCAAGATCATCAAATTCTAAAATCACAAAGGCATTTAAATGCTCAATCAACAATCTATGATCAAATAAATCAATATCGACCATCCATCCTAACACTTCCAAAATGCCCTTGATTTCCCACAAATTTATAAGGCATGCCACTCCGAAAAGATTATAAATAGCTCCACATTCTTCACATGAGGGAACGGTGAAAGAAAGAAGAAAAAAAGTTAGAAAATATTAATAAAAAAAGGAGAGAAGGGAGGGCTTTCTATAATTCTCAATTCATCATCGTTACAGCAGCGACAACCAGTTTTGTCGTTGACAACCACCAGTTACTACTACCGATAACCACCGTCATCTCCAGAATACTATCAAGATTTGACTATATTGTTTGATACATTTGTTCGTTCATGGACACTTTCTAAAATTTCTCCTATGAAGATTAAGCCTTGTTGTTGGGTATAAATATTCGATCTTTGTACTTTTTTTATTATTCAGCAGTGAATAATGGAAGATCTTTGTATCACTTAATATATATTGGATTTTGCAATTGGATTAGGCCTTGTGGTTTTTTTCTTTTCTCGATTTTCCACATTAAAAATTCTTTGGTTCTATTATTTTTATTGTTCGTGTTGAATCTTTGTACACAGCTAAGATATAAAACTTAAATTGTCTACCACACAACAGTTTGACGCCATTTGTGGAAATGTGGTTCTTGACTACGGGTCATTTTTGCTCCAACTTCAAAAAGTCGTTTATGTCAATGTCCTGACACTAATCATTATTGCATCAATTTCATAGGAATCAGATGCAGACTGATCAGAGGGGGAAACCTTGACTGCAACTAAGGCCAAGAAATTTCCTCTAATAGTTTCAACATCTAAGATAATATTTCAGGAATCTTCCAGCAAATGCAATGATACTTCCAATAAATTATAAGCTTTATACAATCCATAATTGAACTTCTACTCTTTGGGCAATGTCTTAACTTGGACCTCAAAAAGGCAACAACTGTCTAAAAATAGATTATTTTTTTACTTTGATACAGAATACACATGGCATTCGCCCTCTCCTAGTCAAGGCATAATCAATCAAATGGGGATTCAATTCAACATCTTCCAACTTCTTCCTTACAGGTTAACATCATCGAGCAATGCTCTGACAAATAACCTCGAATAGGTTAACTATCCTTTATGGATTTCTCTCAACCTATTAATGTCATCAAGCAATGCTCTGACAAATAACCCCAAAAAGGCTCACCTATGAGATAGCCTTAAAGAAAATCTAGTAGTTGACAACATTATCACTAGACAAACTCCATGAGAACAAGTGGTTGATAATGTCATCATTAATATCAAGACCTTAGCATGATAAAAAGCCTCAAAAGGCACTGGAAACAATATATCAAATCATATTTCAAAGATGTATAAATGACTTAGTTTCCTCTAGGGGATAAGTTCATTTCAAATGAAAATAAATATTGAGCTCATACAATAATCTCAAATTCATATACAATATTATTATATTTACATATCAAAATTATATATAAGGTTCGAGTGTACTTTCATTTTCACAAGAAGCTAAAATTAAAATTACATCGACATCATCCATATAAGTTGTGATGCTTCATAATCTAATTTGAAATAATCATTTTTTTATATTTTAATATAAATAATAATCAGAGCCACTAAATATCATATATCAGTAATAAATAGCAAAAATACCTTCTATAATTCTAAATATTAATTTTCATTATAAAATTCCTATAAATCTATTTAGGGCTTTAAAAGTTATAGATAAATATCTACAAAATAAATTATTTTATTTAAAAAATATTGGTGAAATTTGTTTACAAAATTGGCACCTATCATTCCCAAAATCCCCTCTTGTACCGGAAAGTGTCAGTTTTTTTAGGATTTTCAAATGTGCCCAAAAATTATGAAAAAATTTATTTAATTAAAATACTACAATATCAATGTTATGGCAAAAATAATTTGTAATTTGTATGGTTCTACTGTTACTGTTACTGACAATACTAATTGTTACTGTCACTGACAATACTAATTGTTACTGTCACCCATGATACTATTATTGATAATGATATTAATTCATTAATACTTATTGTTAACTCATTCACTGATTATGATATTGATTTAATATCGAAATAGAATAGTTCTGTAGCATGTGCATACTATTATATGATTTTACTGTATCGATATAGTTTCGATGATTTTCATCAAGTCTTTGGTTCTACCAGTTTATATGCTTTTTTACTGATTAAAATGTATTGTTACGAAGACTATTTTATTGATTTGACCCATGTTTACATTAACTTACTGATTTCTGGACTATACTATTTTAGTGGCTTTCACATCATACTATTATATTATTTTATAGATTTTATTACTACTGCTTGTGAGTTTTACTGTTTTTTCACATATTTTTAATTACATGATTGCTACTATTATAAAGTGATTGATGTCATGCATAATGCTGCTTTATCATGCTTTAAATTTTAGTTATAGGATTTAGTGGCATGTTGAGTTTTTTAGCTCATTATATATGATTTAAATAACTTCAGGTCAAGGTAGATGATCAGAAGTGTGAGATTAATCATGATTACGCGGGCTTTACTTTTTTTATTTTAATTATTCTTTTGTATTCAGTATTGGATGATGTGTTGTATTTATATGATTCATGAGTATTGTGCATGATAATTAGAGCAATGAATATTGATATAAATTAATGTTTTGATTACTATATTATTTTTGTTGATATTTCTATTGATAAGATAAAATAAATAGTTCTGGGTGTTGTTATATTAAAGATAAAATAACTATTATTCTAATTTAGATTCTAGGGCATAACAGAACACAAGTAATAATTCGTGTTAACATATTTTTAATGGCTTGTGTATAAGCATCATTAACTCCTTCCTTTCTAGAACTCTCTAGAGCACTTCTCTTGAAACTTTATAATATATTTTCTCTAAATCAATAAATATCATATGTAAATCTTCCTCACTCTCTCAATATTTTTTTCATCAAAGCTCTAATAAAATGTATAACTTCCATAATAGACTTGTTCGACATGATCCAACCTGATTATGAGAAACATTAGTATCATCTCGTAATGTATGCTCAATTACTCACTCCCATAGTTTTAATGTATGACACATTAACTTAATCTTCTTTTATTAGCACACTCTTATCATCATCTTTATTCTTAAAAAATTGGAGCCAACACACTCTATCTTCACTCATCTGACATCTTTTTAGCCTTCAAAATAGTATTAAAAAGTTTAATAAGCCAAGAAATTCTGTGATCTCCTAAGCATTCTCATATAGCTATTGGAATATCATGTCTAGCTATTTTTCTACACTTTATTTTTCTTAAACTCTCTCCAACTTTGATTTTACTAATACAATGATAAAAATAAAAATTTGCATTTTCATTTAGGGTGCAAGGTCACTAAATTAAATTGTATTCTCTCAATCTTCATTGAAAGATTTATCAAAATGTATTATCTACCCATATTGAATATCCTCTTCTAAGAAAAACACTTTTTTATATTCATCATAAATACACTTTATTTGAATTAGATCCTTCTCTTATCTCTTAGCTTGGTCACTTATAAATATATCTTTCACTCTTTTTATTATCTAATCTACTATATAAATCACTTAAAACTAAATTTTTTGCATCACATATTATTTTCTTAGACTCCATGTGGGCCTCTATATATTTCTTAATTTTCTGAGCTTTTACATCTAAATCATGTTATAACAAAGCTTCTTATTTTTTATTATTTATTATATATTTTGATTTCATTACAACTATTATTACTACTATAAGCTTTTTCCTTTTGATTCTTCAAGCACATAATTTACAACATTCTTAATATCACATAACAAAGAGAGAGAGAGGAGGTATTTCACTCATTTACTACAATAAGTGATTGCAGATTTTTCTCCCCAACTTTCTTAATCTCTTAATGACTAACAGGTGTTTATCGTATTCTTTCATGTTGTATCTTTCTTTTAATCCACTGCAGCTATTTTTACTAGTACATTTCAACTTTAGATTCAAAGATTCAGATGTCTCTTTGCATATGATAAGTATTTTCTAGCTATTCTCCATTTCTTCTCTATCTCATGTTATTATTACTAATGGTTCTCCTTCTATTGTTGCTATAAAGGGCATTGGAAATCCTTCTAAATATATATTCTTTCAAATATTTTATGTGCTTTTAGAATTTTCTATAATTATATCACATATTTATTATATTATTAAACTCATAATTATTTCGTAGTATTTTATTTCTTTCATTGTGATTTTTGCGATCTCAACTTAAAGATTGATGGAGGTGTTGCAACTGGTGGAACCTACTACATAATAACCAACGAAATTTTTGCTCTCTTATTTAATGTTACTTTGCATCAATGGTATTGTGGGTTGGGCCACCCTCCAAATTCTTCAAAAAAATTTCTTCTCCTTACTCAAAGTTCAATTGTCATGCCCATATATTGGTTTAACAACATTGCATGTCTTTTTCTTCTCATACCACACTACAGGAAAAATGCGAAAAACCAGCGGTTTTTTCTGGCGGCTTATATGGTAAAACCGGCGGTTTTCAAATATACCGGAGGCTTATCGGCGGTTCTTAAGCCGCCAGTAAAAATGGTGTAGGAAACATTTACCGGCAGTTTTATTAGGCAACGGCTTTCCGGCGGCCAACACCGCCGGTGGCTACCATATTTTTTTACCGGCGGTGTTCCGGCCGTTAAGCCGCCAGTTATTTTACTGACGACTAACCGGCGGACACTTTACCGATAGCGGGCCGGCGGTCACAGTGATCGTCGTGCGTTCAAATACTCGACGGCCAGCGTCGGTACACCGCCGTTACCAGTTCCGACGGTTACGCGGCGGTCTGACCGACGGTATTACCGGCGGTATGCATCGCCGGGCTTTCACCGGATAACCGCCGGTATATTACCGGCGGTGTAAGGAAATTACCGGCGGCGTCAATTAGCCGTCCGGTATCGTCGTTTCCATAATAACAGAAAAACATTAGAGATTACCTTCAAATCCCGGTTTTTCTTCAACTCACACAAAAACTAGGGTAGCCGGTGTGAGATCGACGGCGGCAAGATAGCAGAGCTTGATCGCGCGATAGGCGGCCGGTGTGGGGTCGGCAGTCAGAGAGAGTTCGTCGGCGGTCGGAGAGAGGTCGTCGGCGGCAAGACAGTATGCTCGATCTAGCGAGAGGCGGGCGGAGGCGACGGCAGAGCTCGTCCGAAGAGAGAGAAGGAAATAATAGAAATGAAATGTGAGGCTCGGGCCTGTTAATTTTAGAGCATTTACTAGCGGTCTTCCGGCGGTCACGACCGCCGGTATTAGCATCACTTATCAACGGCGGTCTCCGCCGCCGGTAAACCGTCGGTAAAATTGACATCCGGCGGTTTAGCCGGCGGTTACAGGACCGTCGCTATTGCCGACGGCTTAACGTTACAAAACCCTCGGTTAGGCATCCGGTAATCGCCGGCGGCCACACCGCTGGTAAACCGCCGATAATACCGGCAGTTATATGACCGCCGGTAATCGGCGTTTTTCCTGTAGTGCCACTAGTCATTGTAATCTTATTTTTTAATGAGTTGTCTCTTAAACATTTGAAGATTTTGTCTTGTCCTTACTCAATTAGGATTCCATTATGTTGTTACTATTCTTGATGATTATTCAAGAGTCACTTTGATCTATTTACTCAAAATATTAGTCATAGACTCTTAATGAATTTCAAACATTTTATCGAAAAATATAAAAATTATGAACCAATAATAGTCTAGAATTTATTTGATTTCAATTTCAAATTCATAATTTCTTCTTTGAGAATAGTATTATTCATTGAACCTCTTTTCCCTATAATCAAGGTCATATAGATCATTAATCAATGATAGTCAATGCTTCAAATTGATTCAAGTAATGTATTCTTCAATGAAGATATTAATGAGGTAGTTTATATGGAGCAATCACATGTCATGGGAGAATCTTATTTCTCTGCTCAAGAATGCTATCTATAATGCAAAATTTTTATCGAGATTAGCCTTCATAGTTGCACCAAATAGTATTTTATCTTTACTAGGCATACACCATTAGGCTCAATTATGTTTGTTCTGTATGTTGTTGACATCTTATTGAAGTGATTAAAAAAACATCTATCTCTTGAAGAAATTGACATTCTAGGTTGTAAATATGATGATATCCCTACAAATACTAAAACTAATTTTGATAATGAGGAACCTTTTGATGATAAGTTATCAGTATAAAAAACTAGCAAAATTTTTTATTTATCTGATTGTTACTAAGCTTGATATTCCATTCACTATTGGATTGTGAGCCAACATATGAATACTCCAAATCATAAGCATTGAGAGATTATTTTTGCATAATGAAAACTCCAAATCATAAGCATTGAGAGATTATTTTTGCATATTCCTAAGTATAGTAAAGAGACTCTTGAAAAAATTTACTTTATATATGTCTAAGCATTTGGATGTGAAAGCATTCTCAAATGCTAATTATGTTGGCTCAGTTTATTACAAAAAATTAACTTTTGGTTGTTTTTTTCGTTGGAACTCGTTGAGTCGCCTGAAAATAAATAAGAAATATGACTTATTTCTACATCATGTGCTGCATGCTATTGTGACACATGAGGCAACTTTTAAAAGTCGCACTCCTTAATAATTTGATCACAGCCTCCTACAGCTATATTTAGTCCTCATGCTATGTAGAACTCATTATCACAGGATTACGTTTGGCACGGCTTTCTTAATGCTTTGTAAAGCTATTTTTTATTACAAAAATATTTTGAAAGCAGCAAAAAAACAGTGGTCTAAAGCTGTCCCAAAAAGTCTAAGGTTTCATTTGGGACGGCTTTTTTACTATTTCTTAAAGCAGTTTTTAAATTTTTGTACTCAAAACTGCTTTAAGAAGCAGTAATAAAGTCATTTCAAACGAAGCCTAACTCCCGCTTGAATTAGTAACAAATCTTAACTACTTTTGTAGCTGAACGAGATTGATTATCACATTAATTTGAGCATACTCATGATGTCCTTGCTCTATCTGAAATGTATCCTGAATGCTGATTTTGAACTTTTTTTTGTTATTTCAGTAGTAACATATACTTCTATGATATTATTGAACATTAAAAAAGAGTATATATATATATATATATGATAGCTTATGTGCAACTGCTGTTGAGTAGAATTAAAATCATGTATGTTGGAAATGTGTTTCTGCTATCAGTAACCAAGGATTGCTTTGAAGAATATAGGTAAAAGGGGTTGTAAGGTACATGAGCACATGTAAGTCTCTCTTTAATTTCAATAAAAATATGGCCAATAAAGTTAGTCCATTTAAATTCTTATTTTTCTAATTTTTAATTAGAGCTATGATAATACTATTCTTTAACTAATCATGTATAAAATTAGCATTTAATAAAAACTTTGTATAATGGGTATATTATGGGCTGTTGGTTGGATTACCTTAAGGTGTAAATTATTCCAATTGCAAGAGTTTTATAAATTTTGGTGTTTGATTGGAATACAAAATAAGAATTTTATGGACCTTCTTCCTAATGGATATCAAGAATCCACAAAGTGAAATTCCCTGCAAATATTATATATTATCAACTTATGCAAATATTAAATATTTAACATGTTATATTTGAAAATTGTGGAGGTGCCATTGGGAATTTGGTTCCATCTTAAATGCTAACTGCAAATATAAAGCGTATGTGGAATTCACATACAATCATTAATTTTTATACTAGAAAACTGCTTTAAAAAATAATAAAAAAGTCGTCCCAAAGGAAGCCTTAGACATTAAGGCAGTTGCTTTGGATGCAGAAGTTTATGGCGACCTTGTTAGAATATATCTGCAGATAGAGATAGCTTATCCGGTTTCCAGCACTTGAACACTGTTGTGTGAGCACTACCTCTGTGTCCTGTCTGCCTGTCATACTGCCATTAGCGGCTAAGTCAGGATTTGCTCCCCATAATATACTTTATATACTGTAGCTTTGTAAAGCTGAGAGTTAATGAGAATCAAGGAATTATTCTGAAGCTTTAACTTCTATTCTCTGTTTTTTGCGTCCTAAATGTTTTCAATGCAGGATGTTTACATGGTATCAAAGCTAAAGATTCAGTGAGCAAACAATGGCGAATCCTGAATCAACTTCTTCCGCTATGTCTGCTTCGGCGTCGGCGTCTTCTCTCTCAGCTGCTATGTCGGAGATCACTATCCCTTCTTCGTTGAAGTTTCTGATGAGCAATCTGAAGAACATTGTTTCTACTTCTCTCACTAATGAAAACTATCCTATTTGGTGTCTACAAGTGTTCAAGTTGTTTTCGGCAAATGGTTTTGAGGGTTACTGACTGGAGCTGTTGCTCCTCCGGTGGAATCCGACTCCCAGGATCTGTAGATCTGGAAGATGGTAGATCAAAATCTTGTTTCTGCATTGATGTCCACCATTTCTACCTCTGTATTGCATTATATATTGTCTCTTTCTACCGCTCATGAGATCTGGGTGATGTTGGAGAATCGCCTTCAGCCAACGAATCGCTCGCGTGTGATTCAACTTAAAAATCAACTGCACCAAATACAGATGAAGGAATCTACAATGACACAATATTTGGCTCAGATCAAAGCCATAGTTGATAATATTGTGGCTTCAGGTGGACACATAGACGTTGAAGATATTATTCTTCACACTTTAAATGGACTCCCCTCTATTTAAAATCCTTTTAAATCTGCAATCCGCACAACTCAAGGTTCTATTAGCCTGGACACTCTGTATTCGTATCTTTGCAGTGAGGAGATAAATTTAAACAATGAGCAGCTAAAAGATTCTCAGCTTCCGTCTGACCATTCGGCTCTGTGGACAAACAGATTTAACACCAATCGTGGTCGTTCTGCCTCGCGAGGCAGAGGCAGAGGAGCTTCCTTCAGGACAAACAATGCAGGACCAGGCTTAAACAATTCTCCAGCTGTTCAGCCTATCAGTTATCATGTTCGAAATCAGTCCAGTCCATCTGGTGTTCGTCCAACATGTCAAATATGTGGCAAGGTTGGTCATGTTGCACTCAACTGTTGGCATCGGTGCAATATGCAGTATGCTCCAACAAATTCCACGAACATAGCTCCACCTCCTCAGGCGTATCTCACAAACTCTAACATCGGATTAAATGCACCAGTTACTGAATGGGTGCTTGATACGGGAGCTTCTACTCATCTTACATCTGATGCAAATCAGTTACAAATGCCCTCACCTTATTTCGGTCCTGATTTTGTCTCTGTTGCAAGTGGTGGAACGTTACCTATTCATCAGTCCGGGCAAGGAATTCTCCCACTTCCTGATACAAATCGTAAGCTGCATCTTAAAAATCTCCTTTATGTTTCATTGCTTTCTCATAATCTCCTTTCCATTCACAAATTAACATCTGACAATAATTGTTCAATCTTGTTTGATTCTCATGGCTTTCTCATCAAGGATCTCTCGGACAATAGTATTCTTCTTCGTGGCAAAGCACAAGATGGACTCTATCCACTCCGATCCACATCTACCCGTTATCAGTCAGCTTTTCATTCATCCATTAGATCGACTACTTCGTGGCATGCTCGTTTGGGGCATCCAAGTATTGGTACTTTAAGGACTTTAGCTTCTATAGTTCCTACTATATGTACTCCTTCTACTACTTTTGTTTGCTCTTCTTGTAATGTGGCTAAAAGTCACAAACTGCCCTTCTCTTTATCTCAAAGCAATGTAATTAAACCTTTTCAATTAATACACTCAGATGTTTGGGGACCTGCACCTGTTCCTTCTCTAAATGGATTTCAATACTATGTTGTCTTTATAGATGATTACACTCGTTATACTTGGCTTTATTTGCTACATTCTAAAGACGAAGTGTATTTGAAATTTCAGCATTTATTTCAGCTTGTACAAAATACCTTTAAAACTTCAATTCAAACATTTTGAATTGATGGAGGAGGAGAATATTTAAGTCACCAATTTCAAAATTTTCTACTTCAACATGGAATCACACATCAGTTCAGCTGTCCTTATACGCCTGAACAAAATGGGCTTGCAGAATGCAAGCATCGTCATCTACTAGAAACGACTCGTGCTCTACTTCATGCTTCCAAACTTCCTTTTAAATTTTGGGCTGAAGCTCTCATGACTTCGAATTATTTAATTAATATCCTACATACTAAAGCACGTAATCTCAACATTCCATATAAACTTTTTTATCATATTCTACCTTCCTACTCGCATCTCAGAACCTTTGGTTGTTTATGTTATCCCTGGCTTCAACCAATATCTCTCCACAAAATAGCTCCTCGCTCACAAGAATGTATCTTTCTAGGTTATTCTTCCATCCACAAAGGTTATCGTTGCTTCAATATTCTTAATAATAAGGTCATTGTGTCTCGTCATGTTCAATTTTATGAGCATATATTTCCTTATTCTTCAACTCACATACTCCATCCACTGCACCTATATCAACACTTCAAAATCCATTACTACTCACTCCGGTTTCAATTCCCACTCCACTATAGACCTACCAATCTTTGTCTACTGCTCCTACACAACAAATGCCACATACCACTTCTCCACCTCAATCACATAATGAATTCTCTGCTTCACTGTCTTCTTCCATGCCTGTATCTACAGACGTCCCTTCCTCCTTACCTACCACCACTTCACCTCCTGTTCACCACATGTTAACAAGACAGAAGACTGGCCATTCCAAACCGAAGGTCATTTTTTATTTGCTCATTGTTCCCTATTCAACAACTGCTCCGACCTCTTATCATCAAGCACTTAAATCTGAATGTTGGAGACTAGCAATGGCAGATGAATTTCTAGCATTGCAGCAAAAAGGTACTTGGAGTTTACAACCACCGCCAACAAATAAACCTATTTTAGGCTGCAAATGGATCTTCAAACTGAAAACTACATCAGATGGCACGATTGATCGCCATAAAGCAAGGCTAGCTAGTTGCACAAGGTTTTGATCAAGAGCATGGTGTCAATTTCACTGAGACATTTAGTCCCGTTGCCAAGTTACCAACCATTCGTCTATTGTTTCTCTTCTTGCCCTTCATCACATAAGTGGCAAACTCTTCAATTTGATATCTCAAATGCCTTTTTACATGGAGACCTTCATGAGGAAGTTTATATGAAACAACCTCCTGGCTTTGCCGATACAACTCATCCTCACTATGTGTCTCGTCTTCACAAAGCTATTTATGGGCTTAAACAAGCACCACATCAATGGTACAATAAACTAACTACCTTTCTCGTTCAGTTTGGCTTCGGTTTCAGCAAGGCTGATCCTTCGCTGCTCATTTATCGCAAGGATTTGGTCCGACTTTATCTTCTCATATATGTGGATGACTTGCTTCTTACTGGTAACCACACTCCTACCATTGACAAACTGTTACTGCAACTTAAAACTGCCTTTTCTCTTAAGCAACTAGGTGCAATTGACACCTTTCTTGGCATTCAAATCAAGCGGCAACCTGGTGCTCTCATCCTGCATCAAACTAAGTATGCAACTGATCTCCTACATTCAGCTGGCTTCTCCAGTTGCACACCAGTTCCTACACCTCTTACGCTGAAGCCATCTAAAGTTGTTGCTGCCCAGCAGCCATTTTTTTATCCCAATTTATATCGTTGTTTAGCTGGGTCACTTAACTATCTTACTATTACCCGCCCGGACATTGCCTTCGCTGTTAATTATATCTGTCAGCATATGCATGCACCTACAAATGCAGATTTTCTTGCAGTTAAAAGGCTTTTATGGTATATCCAGGGAACCAAAGCTTTTGGTCTACCGTTAACACCCGACACACTCCAACTCACGACCTTTGTTGACGCTGATTGGGCTTCCGATCCAGCAGATCGTAAATCAGTTACTGGATTCTGTACTTATCTCGGGTCAAATCTCATTTCCTGGTGTGTTAAAAAGCAAGTCACAGTCGCTAAATCTTCTACTGAGGCTGAATATAGAGCCCTTTCTTCTGCAATGTCTGATATTATATGGCTTCGTCGCTTATTGGATGATCTATCCTTATTGCAGTCCGGGCCTACTACCATTTTTTGTGACAATACTTTAGCTATTGCGTTAGCTCACAATCCTGTGTTTCACTCACGCACGAAACATATTGAGATTGACTATCATTTTATTAGCCAACATATACAGCTTAAAGCGGTCTCCATTCGGCACATTCACTCCAAGAATCAAATTGCAGATATTCTTACTAAGCCCTTATCTCCTCTTCATTTCAACCAATTACGCGACAAACTCACCATTCGCTCCTCCAATGCTGAGTTTGAGGGGGACTGTTAGAATATATCTGCAGATAGAGATAGCTTATCCGGTTTCCAGCACTTGAACACTGTTGTGTGAGCACTACCTCTGTGTCCTATCTGCCTGTCATACTGCCATTAGCGGCTAAGTCAGGATTTGCTCCCCATAATATACTTTATATACTGTAGCTTTGTAAAGCTGGGAGTTAATGAGAATCAAGGAATTATTCTGAAGCTTTAACTTCTCTTCTCTGTTTTTTGCTTCCTAAGGTTTTCAATGCAGGATGTTTACAGACCATGCATAGTTATGTGTGCACCACAATCTGCGACATCTTTATTTTTTTTTTTTTTGGGGACATTTGAGTCAGTAAGGTAAACTCATACACACATCATCACATACGTAAGTTTTAAATTTAAGACCTATCGGTTAGTAGCCACAGCCCCCAACAAACAGTCCAAGATGAACTACTTTTATGTAATCATTGCCTAAAGATCGCTTCTTTGTTGGAAACTTTGCATGCCACCCAAGGACTGATCAAGAAATGTTTCTTTTAGTTGATATCTTCTCAATTATCTCTCATACTGGATTGTTCTCAACATGTTCTTGTAACCTTTTATGCATTAGAATCTAACATGAATGCTATATGTGAAATGAATTGGGTCTGGTTTACAAAAAAGGTGGCGATTTGATTTCAACTTGGGAAATATTTTCAATTTTATTGGATGTAGAGGATCCCTTTTGAAAATTTATGTTAACGGTCATGGAACTTTCCCTGTTACCTTTCTTGTTCGTTTGATATTTTCTTGATTTCTATCTATTCAATGCTGATGATACTTTGGATTTAGTAGGATTTGAAGGGGCTCCCTACTCTGAAATTTGACATAGCAGCTGCTGCAAATGAACTAGTGCAGGTTTATTTTCACATCGTAGCCAAGTTAATGCAATTCTACCACTTTTCCTTATACATTTTACCTTAATTAACTTTGTCTCAATTTTTGGTCGGATCTTCTGCTTTGTATCTTGCATGCCTATATCCGCAAGTTTTTTTCCCTACAACATTTGCTTCAGGAATGCTACTCCCATAATCTCTCTAATTACAATTATTTCGCATTCTATCCTTCATAATTTTATCACACATGCATCTTGAAGATTTTGTGTCACACTCAATTTAGGTTTCGTTTGGGACTGCTTTTTTTGTCGTTTCTTAAAGCAACTTTCAAGTATTAAAAAGCTGCTTTATGAAGCACTAAAAAAGTAGTCCCAAACAAAACCTTGATCTTATTTACAAATCTGATATTTCTGTTCTTGGAAGCCTTCAGCACAGTTTTAGAATGCTTCCAGTTGTCCATAAAGTGGAACTAAAGTGTTTTTTGTCTGCATATTGCAGAAGAAACAGCTCAGTTCAATGCTGGATGAAGAGCCGAGCCTGATGGAGTAGAGAGATGCAATAGCTAGGCGACTTCAACAATACAAGTCAGGAGGAGATGAAATTGATTCGGTTGCATGGAAATAATATAGGCTATAGAACAAAGCTCCATTTTAACGGTATTCTTTTTCAACTTACTGATGAATAATATCTGCAGATTAAACGGTCTAAGGAGGAAAGGTAAAACTTGTGCTATATATCTTACCTCGGTTTTCATTCATTTGTTCATTTAGGAGAGAAAATTTTAATTTTTTACTAGAAATCTGTTTTAAGAATCAGTAAAAAAGATGTTCCAAACGGAACTTTAATCTGCTAAAATTTGGACAGCACTATATGTGACTTATGGGGTGAATATCTCGTATAGAACTACATCCATGATACTGTCAGCGTTGGACTGTCTGAATTCAGCCGATCTTAACGTTATTCTTATTCTTTTGATAGTTGTGACGTTCACAGTTCATTTACTTGTCTTCTTTTTTTGATCTCTCATCTTCTACATTAATATTTGTTATGTTACAGAGAGTAGATTTCTGCTGGGCCATTTGTAGGCGGCTCTTTTAGTGAAATGTTTATGCGCGTGTGAAAAAAAGTTGTTCTATTAGGTAAAGAAAGGACATACAATTATAAGATGAAGGATCATGCCAACTGAAACCTTATGTTTGTTTTGGTTGATGGCTTCTCAAGAAAACTTTACCAGTTTCTTAAGAATAATTTGTTGTAGTTTAATGCAGATTTTTCGTATGTAAGATGGTAATAGCCTTATCAGATCATCTCTAGCTGAAAAACTCATTTTACACTCTAAAATATAGTAATACTTCAAAATGCAGTAATTTATCTCCAATTTAACTTTATTTCTTTACCCACAAAAAAAAAAAAAAAATATTGTGTATATTCTTTCTTAATCACACGCGGTAGCCCTTCTCCCCTTAGCTTTCTCTGTTTCAGCAAAAAATACGTTTGTGAACAGCGCGTCATTAATATTGACATCGCACTGTTCACGAATGAGATAATGGAGCGCCTTTTGTTGTTCGATTGGAGAAGTTCGCAGTGCCAAATAGGAGTTTAAAATTAGATTGGAGATGCCCTTAAAAGGATGATAGGAATATCTTATTTTTGCGAGAAAGTTGAACAATTGAAAAAATTAAACAGAATAGCAGTATTCATTTTCTTAATTTACCCTTGGAGCGTGCTATAAACTCATCCAAAGTCAGGCCCTTCTCTAGATACTCAATGCAGGATGGATCAAACGGTCCCTTTATTACATCAATTGACTGAATGATAGCTTTTGCAAGTAGAACACTCTTTGAAGGATCTATTGCAGTTCTGGAACTTAAGCTGGATGAGCATCCCTAACAACCGCAGGGCATCCATTTTCAGTCCAAATCATAAATCATATACTAACACTCAAGTAAATGATCAAAAATGAAACTATAAACTTTTCGGGTGTGGGGAGTTTAGGTTTTGTTTGGAACAACTTTCTTAATATTTTATAAAATTATTGTAGAGAAATTATTTTTTTTAAATTGTTCTAGAAAGTAGCTTTTTGGTTTTTTTTTTTTTTCTTTCAAACATAAAAAAGTGGCCAAATAGAAATTACGATAGTAGTTTGAAAAACAAAGCATAAAATTATCCCTAGGCTTCGTGTGGGACAACTTTAGACTACTACTTATTTCTACTTTTAAGATATGTTTGCATTAAAAAGCAACTTTATAAACCAGTAAGATAGTTGTCTTTGGCTTTGTTTGGGAAAGACTTCTTTGCTGCTTTCTAAAACGACTTTTTAATAAAAAAGATTATTGAGTTAGAAATTCTTGTATTAAAAAACAGTTTTGTAAAGCAACAAAAAAACTGTCCCAAATGAAATATTAGTCTCACTTTTTAAGTTTTCAATTTTAATCCCTCAATTTTATTTTGGGGGTTTTACATACATACCACTTTATTTCATGCTATTTATATATCTAACACTCCAAATATTAATATTACATAACTACCACCCATATAACAAATTTGAGTGCATGGAATGAAATATTAAAATTTATAAGATTGTATGAATGGTAGAAATGAATTGTATGAGTGATATATTTGATATTAAAGTTGTATATGGCTGGTAGGCATGTAATATTAATGTTTTGGATGTTAGATATGTAAATAACATGAAATAAAGTGGTATGTATGTAAATTTTCGTTTTATTTTTTCTTTGGATGGAGATTATTAGAGGAAAGCTTTTCATTATAATATTTTTGAATTTTTTAGAATTAATCTTACTATGAAATACATTATTTGAGCTTCAATGAGTGTAAAACACACTCATAAAAATTTTTCTCCATCAATTTTAATCTTAAAAACAGCTAAATTTCATGTAAGATTAATTGATTTATGTTTGATAAGTCGAGAAATTAAATTAAAAAACTACAAAAATCTTGTACTAAAAAAAATATCTACAAAATCTAAGAATCATTTCGATCATTTATTGTGATTTAAAAGAACCAGAAAATAATTTCCAAAGCAAGCAGTACCTTAAATATGAGTACTTGCTCCACTACACCGTCCAGTGGCTACAACAAGAAGAACTTCGGATCGAGCTGATTCAGTGTAGGACTCAAGCGTTGCCATCTCTGCATTGTATTCATCCTCTTCTTCTTCTTCTTCTTCTTCAACATTAATTATTGTCTTCCTCATACCTGATCACCCTTCTCCTTGCTCTGCAAAACTTGAACATTGGAACGTCTTGGACTTCCTGAAGCTAAGGTTGGAAATCTTTGAACGAAAGAGGAGGTCACTGGAACTGGCTTGTGGTTGGAGATGGCCGGATGAAGGAAGGCATGGCCTGTGGATGAGCATAGTTGAGATTTAGTGATCTTCGGTGGCTTCAAATCTGATGGGATAAGGTAGTTTTCTTGGCTTTTGTTTGCCTCTCAATTATCTCAATTATTATTTTTAGATTTGTTAGTGCATTGATATCAAGTTGATTCAAGATTTATTCGAAGTCCACTTCATTTAAGATTGAAATAAGCTAAATTTAATCATAGTTGTTTTCTATCTGAATTTTAAGCCATAGGTAATCATCAAGGCCGCAACCATCACCCATCGCCGGTCTCCACCGACCACCACCGCTGACCGCCATAGGCCACCACCGCTATCGTTGTCATTATCATTGAACTTTAAACTACATTTATTAATTCTAACCAAATAAAAAAAGAACATTCACCTGCATTTACTTTATATTTATTCAAACAACTCTAAAGTATTACTTTTATATTGCATTCTACTATTCATTTTAAATTAATTTTTTTTTAAATGTATTCCTTTTTAGCCAACCAAACAAACCCTTAGTTAGTGTATTTTTGCTTCGAATAAGTTTATTTACTTATTTGTTTAGTTTAAGGGTGTAAATGAGTCGAGTCAGCTCAAGTCTCCTCCTATTTGAATTTTCATTTGATTCATCAATCGAGAATTCGAGATTGATCCCAAACTTAATTCTACAAGTTCGAATCATATTATTTATTAGGTAAGAGATGAAATCATTTTGATTAAAGCATCTATTGTAATAAAGATGAAAAAATCAACAAAAAATTAATAGAGGAGAAATAATAACCAAGCGAGATACATTTTTATAAATATTTAAATAATTTAATAATTTAATATATTTAAGTGTGCATTATATTAACTTTTAAAAAAAAAAACGAGTTAAGGTAGGCAAAATATATTTTTTATTTTCATTTTTAAGGTAGCAAAATGAGCCCACACCTTTCAAATAAGATAAAAAACAGTTTTTTTTTTCTCATTAAAATAAACCAAACTTTTTTTAAGGCCACACATTATATAGTTTATATTTTATTTTATTCAAATCCGATAAATTAAAATATTAATAACTGCAATTTTAAAGAGTCAGCCACACGCAAAAAAATAAAAAAAAAATAAAAATGTGTCACCTCATTTAGTTTAACAAATAACTAATAACTTCGAAAAAAAAAAAAAAAATTATACTGAAAACAGATTAATACCCACCGTTGCTTGTCCGGGTGGTGAAGACTGAAGAGCCGGCTGGACAAAGCCTAGGTCCCTGGTTCGAATCCATTGGCAAGCAGTGAAAGCCGTAAAGTGTTAGATCGTATAAATTTGGTGTGTGTTGCATGCTAGGTCGACAGGGATTTTCACTGGCCTAAGAACAATGCTTCCTCAAAAAAAAAAAAAAAGATTAATTATCCAATAGAAGCAGAGAGACATGGCTTTCTTCCTTCCTTATATTGAACATTTCCAATAAATACGACAAGTTTGAGGAAGCAGTTTAAAGAATCAATTGGCCCAAATTTTTTATTTTATGAATTTCTAAATAAATCTCTTATGAAAAGCCAAATTGGAAAGTTTATATAGGTAACCAAATCTTTATCTATTATTGTGGATGGATAGGTAGTTTGAATCAGAAATGTTTTATGTAAATAATTATTTATTTTATTTTAATTTTAGAAAAAAAATTTAATATGGAGGGTGCTTGGAAAGGATAGTGTTCGAGTCAAATTTGAAATCTTAGATCTCGATTTATCAATAATTTTATCTTTATTTTTTGCAAATTTAAAAAAAAAAGGATCAAAAGATGGTCAGCTTTTTTTTTTTTTTTTTGAGTAATCAAAAAATATTTAATAAACTTTTATGTGCATAAAAAATAAAAAATTTGCTCAAATAATTTCTTTTCAATGAATGGGAAACTAAGGTGAACAAAATTTAAATGTGGGACCTAACTAGGGATCAAATAGATGAACATATAAATAGTGAGATTAAGGTTTCGTTTGGGAAGGTTTTCTTATTGCTTCTTAAAACAGATTCTTAGTACAAAAATAAAAAGTTTTTGTGCTTGGAAGTTGATTTAAAAAGCAGAAAGAAAGTTGTTCCAAATGAAGCCTAAGGCTTCGTATTGGACAACTTTCTTAATGCTTCTTAAATCAGCTTTCTAGTAACAAAATTTTAATTTTTGTACTAAAAAACTGCTTTAAGATGCTGTAAGATAGCCATCCCAAGTAAAGCCTAATTATATTTTCCATCAATTTTTAAGGATAGCAAAATAATATCATAAAGATTTTTTTTGCAAGCAAATTCAAAACTTTATTTTATTATTATTTATTCTGAGATGAGCCAACAAATTTCCCACAAGTTTTTTGTTTTATTTATTATTATCCTTTTCAATTGAGGATAATTAGAAAAATAGCAACTAATAACAACAGAAAAAAATCAAATAAGAAGAAATAAAAAAAAATTCAAAAAATATGCCCGTAATTTCGTTAATTAACTAGCAATCTGAAATTTACATTGAAACGTTTACAGCTATTTATAAATACTAGTTTAAATGCACGTGCACAACGTGCACGTTGACAAAACTCAAGAAAAAATATTATTATTATTATAAAATTTAAGAAGTGGTAATTTGAAAATTAATTATTATTAATAATGATACTAACATTTAACCAAGAATTTTTATGCTAAAACCAACAAAAATATCTCATTAATCCTCATTAGAACTACAACAAAAGAATACAATAGGAGAGAAGAGAACTATAGAAGCATTTTTATAAACTACAATCTTACTCAAAGCTTTACTGTTCTAAAGCAAGTTGCTCTAAAACAAGTTGCTTATTTATAGTCTTGCAAGTCAACCGTATTCATATTTGGCTTGAAATTTGAGATTAAAATAATGCTATAAAATTACTTACTAAAAAACATCTCAATAACTTTCATAAAATAAATTAATTAAAGGTGTTATTTATGTTTAGTTAAAATTTTATACAAATAAGCAGAATTAAAATGGACTATAAATAAATTGTATGGGTTGGAAAGTGATTTATAAAATAGAAAAGAATTACAATGAAAGTATATACTAACAATAAATTCTTTAATAAGAAAATTAGTAATATAAATAACACCAACTCCACAATCATTAAAGATTTAAATTAGTTATATTACAACACAAACAATAACATGTAAAATTCATTAAGTGATAAATGCACAATTCATCAAGAAATATACATACAAACAAAAGAAATTTAGGAGAATTAGTCCAAAAAATGACAACAGATTCTTCAGCCAACTGAGAGATAACGCATAAGAAAAATAAATTAGGTTTTTTTATAATAGCTACCAAAAGTTCATTAATGAATATGATCAATAGTCACCACATATGAATTATTTTAAAAAATAATAGTAGATTCTTCATCGACCCTTTGAAATAACACAAAGAAAATAAAATACAATAATAATAACATAAGGAAACACAACATTATTATGCAACAAAATAAAAAATACAACTATACAAAATATTTCTATAAAACAATAAAATACAACACAACATTACCATACAAATTCCAACTCTTGGGCTAGATGATTGCATAAAGAAAAAACACAGCTTAATCTTTTTCTGTATTATTGCATGAATAATAAAAGATGTCATGGGATTCAAATAATGACAAGAAAAAAAGTTTCAACTTACCAATAATCCTCTTTAAATGCTTTCACCAACAATTATAACATAGAAGAAACCTAGCTCAATATGAGAAAAGACAATAAAGACACAAATAATTTTTTGTGAACAAAAAAATGCCATGAAATTAAGTATACAGTATGGCCAAAAATGAGTATATATATATCGGCTTCCGATATTTTTACATCTAATATGTGATCAATATTTTTTCTCTTGTAATTACAAAATTTCCGCACTGCCTATAACAATGATTAATTGCCTCATTGCCTGTTAAAGAAGCAATAATTTTTTTTATATGCTTCTAGTTGTCTTTTTTGATATATTTTTTATTCATAGTAGTATCAGTCAAATTTTTTGTGGGATTTCTAATTGAGTGAGGTCATAGTTATGAAGTTTTTATATTCCTTGCTTGCCTCGAAGCAACCAGTGGATAAAAAACTTTTATTCCTTAGTTGCTTTTCAAACCAATTCATATTTACTTGATCAAACCAATTCCTTGTAATACACACATATTCATATTTACTTGATCAAACCAATTCCTTGTAATAACACCTAAATCAAATATTCAAGATATAATTAGAAGGTAAATAATGTTTATTTCCACTCAATTCCTCCATTTAGGGTTTAGGCATTCGTAAATGGAGATGAGAATAAGAGGAAAAAGAGAATACAAATGAGAACACATAATTGTTTGTTTATAAATTTCTCCGACCAAAATATATAACATGAATTCAATTACGACGTCATAGAAGGAAAATAAAAGCAAACAAATAAAGGTATAGCCAAATTGTTGGAGTTCTTACATATCTTCACCAAAAATGTAAGCAAGATAGATGATGGAGAATAGCCGTAGATGCATGCCAGAGAAAAAAAGCATTACTTCCCACTCGTGACTTCCGATTGACAGAAGAAGAAGGCGAAAAAGCTTCTTTAGTGACTCTTTAAAAACTCTTCTTCAAAAAAAAAAAAAATGCACAAAATGTAAGTTTCAAAATAAGGTGAGCTCTCATCATGACATCCGATCCGGTAGGAATAACATCATAGAAGAAGGCGATGAAACTTCGTTGGCAACTCTTTCAGAATTCTTATTGACGTGAAGCACTTGAGCCAACGACGACGTAGTAAGCAAACTGGCTTAATTGATAGCAAAGGAAGAAGTTAACCATCACAGTGAGCTCTTGTGTGACCTCCAATCCAACATGAATAATGAGTGAAGGTCTTTAATAGCAAATGAAGGCGAGTAGTGGCAAAGCAAGAAAAATTTTATAGCGAGGGCCCAAAATAACATTTTAAAAATTTCTCTCAATTTTTTTTCATCCGGGCTTGTGACCATCTTTTTTATTCAATAACATTTTCAATTTTGCTCTTCATCATTTTAATTTACCTGAAGTGAAGGTGTTGATAAATTTGATTTTGATAATCTCTTAAAATATTTCTCCATAGAAGTTTAATCTTATAATTTGAAAAAAGAAAATCAGGCGTTGATCAGCATATACAACTTCCATGAATTTTCCAATGGAGTCAAAATAGAATTTTTGGATAATTGAACTTTCAAAATATTCAAATGCCATATTTTGTTCTTTTTATGATAAAACAAAGTTGAGTAAAAAAACATTCAGAGCAATTGCAATAACTTCCTAACAATTTCACTAATTACTGATCATATTCTTCAAGCCGTTTTGTGGAACCAGCAATTATTAAAAGAAAAACAAAGTTAATTCTTAAACACTTTGCTAATTACCAAATGAATTATGCAAAACTGTTTTTTTTTTTTCATAAATAACTCAATTTGGAGAAATAATAAATCTAGTAGGTCTTGCAATAATTTCAATTTCATTAATTTTGATTAACTAAAATTTCTACTTATAGAAGCAGAAAAATAAGATTTCGATGGAAAATTAAAAAAAAAAAAATTGTTTGAAAGAGGCGTAATCAGATTTGTTAGAATAGAAACCTGAAATTTCATTGTAAGTTGCAAAATAAAAGTTCAGTTTTGGAAAATATATAAACTGCTCGATGCCAAGCCTTGCGAACTCCCTCAGTTCCCTGGAAAATATCGACAAAAATTAAGCAAGGCGAAATAAATAAATAAAAAATGATTTCAATGAAGTGAGTAGAGAATAAACTTAAAAGAGAAGAAGAGGAAGAAGAAGACATAGAGGAACAATATTAAGAATAAGGATTACCTCGGCATAAATCAACACCACTACAGTCCACAACCAACACGAAAGACAAAACGGCTTGGAGGAGAAAGAGCAAAAGCCACCGTATTAAGTTTAGGTCTTAGGCGGCTGAACTTTAAGCTATTTAAAAAAAAAAATAAGAAGAGTCAACTCGCCGATGACCATTCGGCGAAGACACGGGTGGGCGGGAGGGAGTTGTGGGTTGCAAAGGAAATTTTCCAAATAATTGGGGGGTTCCTGCTCCATAGGTCTGCATCTCCCCGCCAGGGTTAACAAGCTCTCGCGTGACCTCCGATCTGACAGGCATAATGAGTGAAGAAGGTATTTAGCGAGTAACTTCTATTTTCGTTTGAAGTAGAAGAAGGCGAACATGTTTAAATTGAGAATTCCTAGTAAGGAAAAGACGAATAGTCGTAGCCATAATACAAAACTGAAGAAACGAAGAGGCGCGATCGGATGATAGATTAATAAAATAATTTTTAATTTAAAGAAATGAACGATCAATATTTGTAACGACATGATAATTACTATAATATAATTAAAATAATTAATTGGCAGGTAACGCTCGGTATAGCCAGGATATAGAAACGTTAGCTTTGATTTGTGAAATTATTTTTTTTTAATGAGTGAATAAATGTTTTGTAGGTAGAAGTTATGCAAATGTGTTATAAATAAAGAATTTGAAGAGCCATAAAAATGGACGTTCTAAATTATTTTAAAATTTATAAATAAACGATCAGGATTTGCTAAGAGTGGAATCCCAAGCCACTTTTATATAGTAATAATAATATAGATTAGTATAGATATAAGTTAAACAAAGATAAATTAATTTATCAGATTTACGCTAAACGATTTATTAAATGTGAAATAAAGTAGCAAAAGGTGGAGAATAGGAATAGGGAACCGAACTTAGGAAATCTGAAATGATGTTAAAATTAAATGAGTTTTATTAAATGTGAATTTTATGATTTATTAAATATTTTTAATAGAATGGACGGCCAAGATAATTAAAAAATAAATAAAATGGATGAACAAGATTTGCCGGAGGAAGGAAACTCAAGCCCCTTGTATAATAGTAGTATAGATATTAAAAAAAGATTAATGGCTAAAATAGAAGCGGAGGGACATTGCTGTCTTGCTTCTCTAAATTGAAACTTTACCAATATATATATACGACAATTTTTTTTTCTTTGTTTTTTTTTAGTCATTCTACTTCGAGAGTTTGAGGAAGCATGGAAAGGATCAATTGATCAAAAATTCCTATTTTAGGAGCTGTTGCGGTTGCGGGCTAGAATATATTAGGCGGTAGAGTTAGAATTTTTTGTTTTAGTATTGTACGGATATCAAGAACACAAACAGGAGAAAAAGAAAACACCAAAATATTTATGTGAAAATCCTGAAAAAGGGAAAAATCATGGGGTCACGTCCAGTTGAAATGATTTCACTAGTATTTGAGTAAATTACAAGTGACTGACTCGTCCCCTGAATTGAGGACGATCATATTACAATAATCACTTGCCATGTCGAAATCTAGTTATGAATAGAGATTGGAAATCCTGCGACATTTGGTGGTCGGGCGAAAATTCGGCTTTAATTGACAATCGGGCGGAACTCAGGCGTCAGTAGGTGGAAGGGCGAAAGTCGGGCGTCTATCGGTGGTCGGGCAGATGTTTGGAATCCAGCAGTAGTTGAGGAGGAGTTAGGTGACAAGAGAACTCTATTCTTTCTCTTCTTTGCTTAGGTCTTCTTCCATGAGAAATGATAGGTCTGTTTATAATTTTCTGAGTGTGGCATTACCAATAAATTGGAGGGAGACAATAATAATTTGATTGTAGTTTGAATGGACAACTGATATTGATCTCATTGATCGTTAACTGTTCATTGAGCATTTGAATGTCTTAATGATATCATAATTCAACGATCTTGGGCTCGTTGGATTCGTCTCATCGAGCTGCTCGATTTGACTATAAGCATGTCAAGTTTGGAAGTCATTTGATCATTCAATTTATGGTTTGAACTCTCCCAAGGTGTTTGTTGTCTTCAATTTGGACCTATTTGGGCTCGGATTAAGTATATATAATTTAGTATCATTCGGTTCATATTTTAATTTCTCTCTTTTTTTGGCATTTATCTGTTTTTATTTTATCTTGTATTCATCTTTCATATGTTAGCATTAATGCACTAATTTTTTATTTTTTTTATTTTCATTTTTTGAGGTAGCAAAATGAGCCCACACATTTCAAATAAGTTAATAACCGTTTTTTCCCCCTTAAAAAAATCGAACTCTTTTAAAGGCCACACATTATATAGTTTTTATTTTATTTTATTCAAATTCGATAAATTAAATATTATTAACTGCAACTTTAAAGAGTCAGCCACACACAAAAAAATAAAAATAAAATAAAAATGTGCCACCTCATTTAGTTAACTAATAACTTCGAAAAAAAAGAATTATACTGAAAATAGATTAATTATCCAAATAGAAGCAGAGAGACATAGCTTTCTTCCTTCTTTATATTGAAACATTTCCAATAAAAAATGAATTTCGAAGGGAAAATTTTTAAATTGTCTAATGCCTTACTTTAATTAACAATGAGCCAAACATAATTCTCTTATGAAAAGCCAAATTTGAAAGGTTATTTCGGTAACAAAATCTTTATCTATAATTGTAGTTTGAACCAGAAATGTTTTATGTAAATAATTATTTATTTTATTTTTATTTTAGAAAAACGTTAAATAAGAAGAGTGCTTGGAAATGATAGTGTTCGAGTCAAAATTGAAATCTTAGATCTCCATTAATTTATCAAAAAAAAAAAAAAAATCTTTATTTTTTGTTAACCTAAAAAGGGATCAAAAGATGGTCCGAATTTTTTTTTTTTTTGAGTAATCAGGAAATATTTAATAAATTTTAATGTACATAAAAAAATAAAAAATATGCTCAAATTATTTATTTTCAATGAATGGGAAACTATGGGAGTAAAATTTAAAAGTGGGACCTAACTAGGGATCAAATATATTAAAAAATAAAAATAAAAATAAAACCACATAGAGGCCTACGAGTTCCTTAAGAAAGTGGTTACAAGACCTTAGAGGATCAGGAGCTCTCTAAAAATATAGCAATTGAAGTAAAACCTATGAGCATGAGATCTTACCTAGTATAAAGAAAATAGGAAAAAAGCGAAAAAAAACAAGGGAAAATAATATAAACTAAAACCAAAACAAACTAGTTGATCAGTAGATAGTAAAGCCTCCAGTCATGCACAACTAGGGGTGTCAATATTTGACCTGACCCGAAAACCCGACCCGAACCCGATCCGAAAATTTTGGGTTTAGGATCAACCTGACCCGAACCGGGTCGGGTTCGGGTTAGGGATTTCAAACCGTTTGTAAAACCGGGTCGGGTTCGGGTTGACCAGGAAACTCGAAATCAACTCGGTTTAACCCGTTTTTAATTAATTTAGGAGGGTTTTAATGGATTTTTATGAAATAAATAAATGATATTTCAAAAAATTATAAACATTATTGCTCAAATTAAATTAATCTTGATTTATTTTAAATTAATTGAAGTAAATCTTACCTTAATTTGATTTAGATTTAAATAAATTGAATTAAATAAAAAAAATTTAATAAAATATACCCGAATCGGGTCGGGTTGACCCGGACCCGAAGCGGATCGGGTTCGGGTTCGGAAAACCGACCCGTTTGCAAAAACGGGTCGGGTTGAACTGTGTCGAGTCAATTTCGGGTTAGACCCGAACCCGACCCATGACCCGATTTTGACAGCCCTACGCACAACAACATATGCAATAAAATGAAGCCTCACAAACCAATGGACCAAAACAGAGAAAGGTGTAAACTAGGGATCAAATAGATGAACATATAAATAGTGAGATTAAGACTTCCTCTTGAACATATAATTTTTGTACTAAAAAATTGCTTTAACAAGCAGTAAGAAAGTTGTCCCAAACAAAGCCAAAATATAATAATAGTTCATAAATAATAAAAAATCAATTTGATCGGACATTAATCTCAATGCAAATTTAGGGTTTTTTTAAAATAATTAAATCAATATATTTTCTTCAAGAGAAGATAATTATATTTTCTATCAAATTTTAAGGATAGCAAAATATCATCAACAACATTTTTTTGCAAACAAAGTCAAAACTTTTTTTTAAAAAAATTCTGAAATAAGCCCACAAATTTGCCACAAGTTTTTTGTTTTATTTATTATTATCCTTTTCAATTGAGGATAATTAGAAAATTAGTAACTAATAAACAGAAAAAATCAAATAAACAGAAATAAAAAAATAAAAATATACCCTTAATTTCGTTAATTAACTAGAACCTGAAATCTACATTGAAACGTTTACAGCTATTTATAAAATATTAAAAATAGATTAATGGCTAAAATAGAAGCAGAGGGACATTGCTTTCTTGCTTCTCTAAATTGAAACATTTCCAATATATACGACAAATTTTTTTCTTAATTTTTTTTAGTCATTCTAATTAGAGATCGAGTTTGGGGAAGCATGGAAGGGGTCAATTGACCAAAAATTTCTATTTTATGAGAATTTTTTTATTTTATTTAAATTTATGTTATATGTTATCTTATTTATAAAAATAATAAAAAAAATTTGTTGCGTGCTGGAACATATACAATGATAATGACATATAAAGTTTAACGTCTAAATTTTGCACGAAGGTCAATAACACAAACCTGTAAAAGAGGAGTGCAAAAATCATAAGAGACGTCATATTTCTTTCGTGATTGAACCATTGTTGATGTCGTTGGGTTCATCTAGTCGAGACGTTCATTTTGACTAAAAGTTTGTTAAAATCAAATTTTGGATGTTCGTAAATTTAATTTTTTTTTTAAGTTTCTACTTCAAATATGCATCAAGATTCGAGCTAGATCAAATGATATCTCTCGCATTGGAATATTTATCTAAAATGAACTCCATATTGTAAAAAAAATGAAAATATTAAATTATATTAAAAGAAAGGACTATATATTTTAAATAAATAAAGTCTTCTTAATAATTTTCCCATACACGCAATAATACTATATTAATAATATTGGCTGGAAAATACAAATTCCAATTAAAAATAATTAATTATTGATTAGATAGAAAATGAGAATTTTTGTCCAGCGTTTTACTTTAAGTATCAATTAACCAAGCTTAATTACCCTATCCATAGTCAAGTTTGAACCGGTTTTATATAAAATAAATCCTTAATCCAGATTTGTGGATAATTAATTAGTTTTGAATCACCTATTTCTTTTTAATTTATATTAATTGGGTAAAAAAAGTTTAAATAACTAAGTCAAATTGAAATCTTAAATCTCCGTTAATTATATTTTTCTATTTTTTACATTTTTGGTAAATTAAAAATTCGGTGTTTAAAAGGATGCAATATATCATCTTTTAGTTAATTAATTAAGTCCTTAAGAATGAGACTATTTATATTTTTCATTATTATATTCCAAATAAACAATTATAAATTTTGCTGCAGATTTTGCAACAATTTTTTTAAGGCAATAAAAGTTGTAACAATATTATATGAAAATTTTGACTAAAATATTCTGATTTATTTTTTGTCAAAATGTTTTTTGGATTTTTTTTTGGAGAGCTTTCTTATTATTTTACTTTTTAAATTGTAACCACAATTTTCATTTGGCATTTATTTTTTCACTGCTTTAATAGAAATTTGTTAGAAAGTTGCTTTCTACAACATCTTAAGGTTTCGTTTGGGACGGTTTTCTTCCTGGTTCTTAAAGCAGCTTTATAGTACAACAATTAAAATTTTTATATTAAAAAGTCGATTTACGAAGCAGTAAGAAAGTCGTCCCAATAGGACGGATTTCTTAACTACTCTACTTTAAGAAGCAGAAAAAAAGTTGTCTCAAATAAAACTTTAAGGAAAAATTTATTTTTTCTACAGCAGCTTTCTAATTAACTTTATAAAAAGCTGTAGCAAGCTCAAACGGACCTTTAAATCTTCATATTAAAATAAGTAAAAATTAATTCATCATATTTTAAAATAAATTTATGGATAAATAAAAAACAATTAAAATTTATATTACAATTTTTTAAATAAATTAAGAAATTTAAAAATTCTTACCAAGTCAGATAATCAGATCCAATTTCTTCATATGACAGGTCATTAGACTCTTAATTAAAACAGCAGATATTATTATTTTTAGGCAATCTCTTTCATACGAGTTTGAAGACAGCACGAATGTTTTGGAAGCCTTAATTAGATGATATCAGTACATGCAGAGTTTTTAAACATCAGAAAACCAAATTTAAAAAAATAAAAAAATAAATAATAAAAAATAAAACGTATGTAAGTCTGTAGGCTCTTTGATTCACACCGAAGGAATTGAATTATGATAATGTCGACGACAACAACAATATCAACTCTTTAACCCACAATCAGTGGGGCTGGCAACATGATTTTTTTTTTTCTAAATTGTCCTTAACAAGAGAGATTATTACATGTGGAGCCGGTCAGCTTGAAATGGAGAAATATATGGATTATGTGAGTGTACGCTATAAATGCACTGCAAATACAAAGAATCTAGACGGTTCTCCCGTTCGGATTCTGCACGTCATAATT
Source organism: Dendrobium officinale (assembly GCA_019514585.1). Lineage (NCBI taxonomy): Eukaryota > Viridiplantae > Streptophyta > Magnoliopsida > Asparagales > Orchidaceae > Dendrobium > Dendrobium officinale. The sequence goes on from CM033697.1 coordinate 3,253,666, forward strand.
TCTTCCTATTACGAGTCAAATTATCATTTAAATCTAATAAAAAAAGTCGCTTATATCAAATCAAATATTTTTAGATTTGTCTCTACCTTTCTAACGTTTGATAATGACTGAAATGAAATATCCTTTGCATTAAAGCTATAATGCCTCATAATAAAATTTGAAAGAATTATTTATTTTAATTTCTTAATTAATTAATCAAAGCTTCTATAAATCATCACAATAATAAATATAAATCCAATGAAAACAACTAATAATTACGTACCTCAAAATATTACACAATATTCAATTATCAGGAGATCAGTATAATCACTAATCTATCACAAACTTCTCACCACAATATATATATATATATATATATATATATATATATATATATATATATATATATATATATATATATATATATATATATATATATATATATAATTGAGGATATTTAACAACTTCACTCTAACTGATCATGATTCTTTCCCTTATCTTAAATCATTAAAATTCACATAATAAGTCAAAAGTTCAGCAATAATTCAAAACTCGCTAAAGCTTTCAATGTCTGAACTAAATAATCAATATGAAATGTTCAGTCTAATTTAATCAATAGAAGGTAATGTAGTTAATGACTAAATATTTTCAATAAAACTCAAAATGATCAATATATAATAAAAGCAGGAAATCATTACAATGAATTAAAAATTAACGATTGGTATAAAATTAAATAAATCGGTAAAACAACTGTGCATAAATCATTCATAAATCACTAGAAGAATTTATCTTGTACATTCAAATGCATCATCTATTCATGTATTATCAATGCATCAAATATTGTCAATGATATTAATGTATATGTCAATGTCATCAATATTATTATTATTTGAACACATCAATGTATGATTTAGAAAGGTAGGACATCCAGCTTTAACGTGGTGTTTTCAACTTCTTTTATCTCAACTAATTCTCAGTTGGTCATCAATCATATTAATTATCAATTATGTAATTAATAAATTATCATATTGAACTTATAGATGACTTCTTTAAATCAATAAATAGTCGTCTCTCTCTCCCCGTCGACGTAATAGATCATATGTTACAAGCTACAATCAGGATAACACTATAAATTACCATCTTTAAAGAAAAGTCCATCAACCCACCCTCATGTTCAGGAAATTATATTTTAACAGACAACCCATTCTATAGTATTAATAGCTAACATTTATTTCTCATGCAAATGACACAATCAAAATATAGTAAGAAATAATCAATTTTGTTCAATACAAGAAAATTTATATAATATTCAAAATCATTAAAAACTAAAATAAGATTTGAGTTACTTACAACAAATAGAAGAAATCTTTAAATAAAATTGACATATAAAAATATCACGAACAAACTTCTCTCTCTTCCCTCTCTCTTCTTTGACAAGACACGACGCATAAACTCAAAATTTTCTTTTTTTAAAACGCCATTTAAAAAAAAATTGATTATTACAAAGGCTATACATTAATTTAATATTTAAACAAAAAAGAGAATTTATTTATGAGAGTTGATAAGATTATTTAAATTGTTATTTAAGAAATTTTTTTGAAGTGGCTTCTAATCATATAATTTTGCTTATCTCATTTTATTTTAATCATCTCTTATTAATTTTATTTTGAAATTTAGCAGGCCTATTTTCTACCATTTATTACATACATTTAAATAATATATATTGATAATAATTTTATATTCAATAAATACCATTCCAATATTTTCTCTAATTTAAGATTCAAGTAATAGCACATTTCTCAAATAAAATATGATAAGCATTTTACTTAGGTTTCATTTGGGACGGTTTTTTTATTGCTTCTTAAAGCGGCTTTCTAGTATAAAAAAATTATTTGTTGTACTAGAAAGCTTCTTTAAGAAGCAGTAAAAAATTCATCTCAAACGAAGCTTTAATTGATATTTAATAGAAAAAGTGCTTCCAGGATATGTATAGAAAGATTTGAACTCTTAGTGCCATCAAATTATAACTTAAGTATTATTTATTAAATTATTATTTAAAAATGTCTTTTGAGATCAAATAATTACTTTGATTTGTAATAAAATTAAACAATTGATTTTAGTAAATCTTAATTTTTATAGCATCTAGCAAGGTTGCACATTTTATTGAGTGTTGCAAAATGCACACATAATAAGATTAATCGTGTTATGTCATTAAAAAATTATCTTGTTTGGATGTGAAACTCGATGCAAACATGAGTTTGAAGCTTCGAAAATTAAAACCAGGACCATTCAAACTCCAATTTTAGTAAGCTTATAGTTAGATTGAATAACTCAAAAAAGACAAACCCAACCTTACCAAATTCAATCTAATCCGAGCTGAAATGGGACCAAATCAAATGGCTAAAGCATGTTTGGAAGCTTCAGAACAGTAATTGGATGACTAGTTGATACCCAAATATGATATGCTTACATTCGAATCAAGCGGCTCAATGAGACGAATCCAACAAGTCCAAGATCGTTGAATTCTGATTGATTAAGACACTAAAATGTTTGATAAACGATCCATGGTCGAGAGAGTTGATATCAACAGTCCATTAAAACACTTTTAACATGCACTTGATATTCTTCTTATATGTTAGCCATGCCACTCTAAAACAATTATAAATAGATCCTTTATTCTTCACTGAAAGAGAGAAAAAAGATAGAAGAAAAAAGGAAAAGAATCAGAGATCTCTCATAAATTTTCCAATCATCGTTGTTGTCGACAACGATCATTTACTATTACCAGTAACCACTATCATCATCGAAGATCTATATTAGAAATCATAAATATTTCTAGAATATTATTAAGATTGTATCCAATTAATGTTGATCTTTCCTCTTCTTCAACACTGAAGAAAGGAGGAATTCTGTATTACTTATTGCATAATAAATTTTGCAACAATGCTAGGCCCCTTTTTTTCCCTTACTAGGTTTTCCATATAAAAAAATTTCATTTTTTTTCTCTGTTCGTGTTGGAATTTTGTGGATTGCTAAGACGTAAAATTCAATCTCTATTGACTCAAAATTTCAAGCATGCAACAAGTTGTATTTGTGGATTTTTTTGTTTTGTTTTTTTTTTTTTTTGAGAAAAAATGAAATAATTCCATATTGAAATGAGAATAAGTATATAAAATCTACTTAATTGTAATAAAATTAAATGTTATATTTTCATATTAAATAAAACTTGATTAAAAATATCTATTTTATTGTGCTATTACTGTCTTATTAAATAAATTAAAATTAGAAAATTTTTAAAAAAAGCGCATCTGGTGTAGTGGTATCATAGTACCCTCCCACGGTACTGACCGGGGTTCGATTCCCCGGATGCGCAATTTATTTTTATAAACTTTTTTTTTGCGAATAAATAAATGTTTTTTTAAATATTATGTGATTAAAAAAAAGTCTTATTATTATAAAGCTGTAGGACTCGCAGAAATCAAATATTTGGTATTTTTAAAATGGTTTTAATTTTAAAAAAAAATGAGATGTTTTGCAAACAAAAAAAAAGGGGGCTGTGAAAGTTATTTAAGACTTCGTTGGGATGGCTTTCTTTCGGTTTTTTAAAATAGGTAATTAATTTTTTACTAAAATGTCTTTCTAAGAAGCAATAAGCAGTAGCATTTTTTAAAAGGTTTGTTGGAACTGATTATCATGCGATTAACTTTTAATGGATATTCTAAAAGTACTTATTATTTGTAACTAACATTATCAAATGAAAGCCTATTTGCCTTTTTAAGATTGTTTGATTTGCAATATAAAAGTGATATAAGGTATTTAAATTATTTGAATGAGTTTAAGGTAAATTATTTGATTATTTTTTATTTATGTAAAGTTTAATAATGATTGTGGTCAGTAGCCAACAATTGTGGTGGTAGCGATAGTAGTGTCGCGCGGCAGTAGTCGATGAAGATATGTTGAGATTTGTGATTGTGAAGGGTGGCAATGGAGGAGATTAGCAGTTATTGGAGGTTGAAAGCAGTGTCAATTGTATAAATTTTATAATATATTTGAAAACAAATGAAATTTAATGAATATCAAATATATCAAAGTTAAATTAAAAGATAATTTTCAAATAAATTTTTTTTTTTTGCATTTTATTATATTTAATTTACAGTGCTTTAGTCCATGCCAAACATCACCTTAGAGGGCTATGATATTAATAGATCAAAAATCAACATATTCATGTGATATATAAAACATCATTGATGGTTGTTGCGGGCTAAAATATTCACGACTGTAAAGTATGAAAAACTTAACGTCATAGCGTTGCACGAGTATCCAGCACACAAACAGAAAATAAACATCAATTTTATTATGTGGAAAACCTTGAAGGGAAAAATCACGAGGCTAATCCTAGTTGAAATATTTCTATTAGTGTTTGAATATATTAAAAATGTCTGGTTTGTTCTAGAAATTGCGGACAATCATATTACAACAGGCAACCGTCGGGTTGAAATATAGTGACAAACATAGATTAGATAGAAATCCGATGATGTTTGGTGGTCGGATGGAAATTTGGCGTCAGTTGGCAGCCAGGAGGTAGTCTGATGATATCTGGTAGTCGAGCGGAAGTCCAACATCAGTCAGTGGCCGGGCAGAAACCCGACGATAGTCCAACAATGATAGTTGGTCGAGGAGAAGTATAGTGGCAAGAGAATGATGGTTTATCCTTCTTTCTTTTCTCCATTTTCTTCCTTAATTGGGGTCCCCCTCAATGAATAATGAGGAATATATTTATACTTTTTTGGGAGTGGCATGTCCAGTAAATAAGAGGGAGATCAATGGTATGTTGGAGTGATTTGAATGGACGACCAATATTGATCCCCTTGATCGTACACCATTTACTGGGCATTTGAATGTCTTAACAATATCAGAATTCGATGATCGTCTAGTCGAACCACTCGATTCTACTATAAGCATATCACGTTTAGGAATTGATTGGTAATCCAAATTATGGTTTGAACCTTCCAAAGGCGCTTTGAGTGTTCAATTTGAACCCATTTGCGTTCGGATTGAGTTGTGTTTGGTGTCATTGGATTTGCCTTTTTGAGGCTTTCAGTTTGACTTTAGGTTTATCGGAATTGGAGTTTGGATAGTCCCATATTTAATTTTGAAAGTTTCTAACTGATCTTGCCTCGAGATTCATGCCCGATTAAGATTTTTTTTTTATGATATATCAACAGTGATGATCATTTAGTAAATTAAGATTGTATTTTGTTAAGTAATGAGGTCTAATTTAGAAACTTCTTTTTTTTTTATATAAAATTATTTTTCAACATTACAAAAAAAAAAAAAAAGAGTTAGGAAGGTCTTGAATAACGTCCATTTTATGCCGAGATCAATACACAAATTAGAAATTATATGTTACACTAATTAGGGGTGTCAATTTTTGACACGACCCAAAACATGATCCGAATCCGACCTGAAAAAATCCTGGTTAGGGTCAACCCAGACCCAAAACGGGTCGGGTTCGGGTTCAACAAATCAACCCGTTTTAAAAATTGGGTCGGGTTTGGGTTGACCCAGCAACCCGAAAATGACCCGAAATTGACACGAAAACTCCTATTTGACCCGGAAACCCGAGATTGAACCGTTTTTTACCTGATTTTGACCCGAAAAGCGAAGATTGACCCGATTTTGACCCGAAAAACTAGCAATTTTAGGTCAACATTAGGTCCTTCGTGTCGGGTCGGGTTCGAGTTGACCAGAATAGTGCCAGGTCAGTTCCGTGTTCGACCCGAACCTGACCCGTTGACCCAAATTGACACCCCTAACACTAATCTTAGCATATATCAACTCTCCGTTAAGAAAGCATAGCAAAAGCATTACAACTTAAGTTGTTCCTTCTCTTTGGTTCTCTCCTCTTCTTTCTTTTCTTTTGTAAATCTGATTTTCTCTTCAATTTAGATCTAAACAAAATAATAATAATAATAACAATAATAACAATAATAATAATAATAATAATAAATAGAAATCTACAACAAATATTTCCTAATCTTAAGGATATAGCTATTAAAGTATTTACAAATTTTTTTTTTCAAGTGAGGGAAAGTTGCTAAGAATTGTATGTTGGCAGCATAGAAATGTAACACATATAAATATGAAAACCTTCTTTTCATAAATAAAGAAATGTATTTTTTAAGCAAAGATTTATTTTATATCATATGTGTCATATAAAATAAATATTTGTGTCAAGATAAGCTTTGTTATTATTTTATTTAATTTTTTATTCAACGATGATTATGATAATTTACGTGGAGTTAGCTCATTGGAGGATATGCCATGAATTTGGATATGTTGTGTAAGATAGAGAGTTGGGTGGAATTGAACCTTTAATGAGAAGGAAATGAAGATTCATATCATGATGATTATTTATATTTTTTATTAGGACCTTTTAATTATGAAGAAGAAAATCAAAATTTTTATCATATTTTTTATTAATTTAATAAACTTTATATCATTAATTTGATTACTTTATCTCATTTCTAGAATTTATATAAGAAAATGAAGATATTTATAATTTTTTTTAAACATGTCTAATGACATATATTATGATTTTAAGGAGGACATTATTAATTATAGGTGTCACATATTTTTTTCATTTTGAGATAACAATTTTTATCATGAATTTTTTTTTTTTTTGTCTTTTTATTATTTTGTAAAATAATAAATTTTTTCTTGAAGTTATTATTAATGAATTTTCACATATTGTTTTTTGTAAAATAAATAAAAAATTGTTTTCTTTCCTTATCTTTAGCATTTATCCATTAAAGTTGGAAATTTTTTTGGTTAACTTAATTTAAAAAGGATAAAATATATGATATTTTAATATATGGGAAAGCTACTCGTGAGAAATTTTTTTTAATTAAAATATTTAGTTGTCTATCTCAAATTGGAGGAAGTTGCAATGAAATGTAAGCTGGCAACTTGGAAATGAAACACTTATGAATGTCAAAATCTTCTTTTTATCAAATAAGCAAATAAAAAACATTTTTTAAAATGTATAAAATAGCTTTAATATTTATTTATCTTGCAAGAAGACCGCATGTTTATTTTTTATCATATAAGTCTTGTTAAAATAAATATTTATGTAGTACCATAAAATTTTATATGATTTTTTTATTTAACTTTGATGTGACAAATTAAGCAGATTTGTCTAATCGGAAGATATGTGGCAACAAAATAGAGATGCATATGAAGATAGATATTTGGCTTCATTTGGGACGGTTTTCTTATTGCTCCGTAAAGCAATTTGTACTACAAAGCTTCTTTTGAAATGTTTAAGAAAACAATAAAAAAACCATCTCAAATGAAGCCTCCACTAAACAGAAGAATATTAAGCATTAACCATAGTTTATAGATCGATGAAGGAAAAGGAAGACAATTAGGCAAACATTTGGTTTGGGTTTGATCATCTGGACGAGAGCAAATCATCGGTACTAACGATTTGTCAATTGGTCCATGCGATATCAAACCCAAATTGCTTTTGAAATGAGAAATTCGAAGTCCAACCGATAATTTAGATCAATTCGCATGATTGGAATATTTTTTTTATTCGTTCATTTTATTTTGAATGATTAATATTAAGTTAAAAATAATTTATAAGGATGGATTTACAATAATTAATAATATTAAATCATAAAAAAAAAAGTAATGGAGGGCTTGGCAGTGTAACCTTTTAGCTACAAATAAAATTAATTAGCTCCTAAAAAAACGAGATTTACAATTGAAGCTTTTCTTTGGTCTCACTGAAGTGAAGAGACGGATCCATTTAGCTTTCTCAATACAGAAAAACAAAAAAAAATCTCAATTTGAGATATCTTAATCAATGAAAAATTTTTTGGGGAAAGGTTGACAGAAACCCTAAAGACGGAGACGGCAGCGAAGTTTCGTTTGAACTTAAAAAGCCATTTATGTACAAATTCACAAAATCAGCGCTTCTTCTAGCCGGCGGCGGCTCATGGCTCCGCCGGCGACTGTACCGGCGAAATTATCTCGCGAAAGACCAGAACCGACTCCCTGTGGTCCCACCCAGCAATGAAGGGGTGCGCAAGTAGCTGCGCCACCGACCACCGCTTGCTCGATTCCTTCTGTAGGCACCGGCCGATAAAGTCCCGGAAGTCGTTGGAAGCCGTCTCTGGCAGCTCCGGTGGTTCGCCGAAGCAAATCGCACACATAAGAGTCGCCCAATCCGGTCGTTGCCCCGGCGGCAACAGGGGAAAGTGACCGAGATGGAGCTCCAGCACGGTGAGCCCCAGACTCCATACATCAGCCGCATAGGCGTCGTAGTGGCCACCATACGAATCAGGATCGAACCTCTCCGGGCTCATATACGCGCTCGTGCCGACGTAGGAGACACAGGGGTCAAGAGATCGGCGCATGATTTTGCTCACCCCGAAGTCGGCGATCTTAATCTCGCCTGCGGTGTTGACGAGGAGATTCCCGGGCTTAATGTCGCGGTGGACGATCTTTTGAGAATGAAGATACGAAAGACCGTGGAGGACCTGGCGGGCGATTCCAGCAATGGCCGATTCAGGGAATGGGACGCCACGGCGGGCGAGGAGGGATTCGAGTGATCCGGCGTCCATAAACTCGAGGAGCAGGGCAGCGTCGCCGGAGGTGGTGGGCATTACCCCGTGGCAATGAATTACGGTGGGGGAATCGGTGCTGCGGAGAATTTCAACCTCACGTGTGATCTGTCGTCGCCGGAGAGAGTCATCGGCTGTGAGCGTTTTGAGAGCGTATACGCACCCGGTGCGGCGGTGTCGGACCTGGTAAACGGTTCCTCCATTTCCATGACCCAGAACCTTGATCTTTTCGAAGTCTGATAGCCGATGCTCGCCGCCGGAAGGAACGGCGGCAGTCGGCAACGCCGCCAGTTGCGGCAAACTGAAGCGCTGGCAGCAATCAGTGCCGGCCGTTGAATCCTGGCGGGAGAGGTCGAGGGTGAGATTTCCCTTAGGGAATCTTCGTTCTCTGATTACTGCCATTGTGTTTCGATTTTGTAACAAGTTTTGTCTCTGAGGAAGAAGAAAGTGGAGGTTATATATAAAGTGGAAGGAAGAGCAGGAGAGTTGAGAGTGGCAGATACGATCACCTCGTGGGAAATTTGGAGGGAAAAAATTGGCGGGCGCGATGAACGGGGCTCAGACGGTACGGGAAGGGAGGTGGAAGGGAGCGAGGGTACTGGAGGCGGAGAGTGTATTAACACCTAAAAAAGTGACCAATGTTTCGACTCTCTTAAGTCTAAGCTAGAATAGATTTGGGGCCCGCTTATAATGCGGTTTGATTGGCTAAACGTTGGAGGCACTGTACTGTAGTGTAGATTGTTGGGATTAGGGATGGATTCATGACTGGAGGAGTTTGGACGGTTTGGATAACTCTGGCGATTTTTTTGTTTTTCGTTATGGTTACTTATTAATTACTATAATACAATACTGTATTAAATATTGATTTTGTATATATATATATATAGTATTGAATATGTATTATTATATAGTATTGAATATGTATTTTTTTTTTAAATGACAAGGTGGACTTCCATACGCAAAGTTTTTTAAAAGGACCGGCTTATATGTTTAATTTTGTATTAGGAACGTAATTAAAATTAAATTTTGAAAGGGATGAAAACGCAATAGTAAATTTGATTTCTCATAAAATGCAATTCAGATTTAGGCTCCGTTTGGAATAATTTTTTTATTACTTTTTAAAACAATTTGATTTGTATTAAAATGTTGTTTTAAAAAATAATAAAAAAGCCTTCTAATGAAGCCTTAAGTTTTCGTAGAAAATCAAAAGCAAATGTGCATTTGATCTTGAAATAGCAAATCAATTTCTGATTTTTTAAAAAAACTGGAAATTGATTTGTGTTTCCACCATGTTAAGAATTGTTCATTTAAAAATCTTAAATGATCTTAGGAATAGTGAAAATGAAAATTTTATTATTTACATGCAATAAAATAACCAATATACAACAACAACATCAAACATTTATCCCACTACGTGGGGCCTGCCTACATGAATTATTTTTTCTCAGTTGGGTCCTATTAAGAGTCAAATTCTCATTAAATCGAATACATACGATCATTTTTATTAATCTTATTATTATTATTATTATTATTATTATTATTATTGTTGTTGTTGCGGGCTAGAAAATGCGCGGTGATAGAGATTTAATTGTACGTCTTAGCGTTGTATGGATAACTAACTCACACACAGAGAAAGCAAGATTTTTTACGTGGAACACCATTAGAAAGGGAAAAAACCACGGGGCCTAGCCCAGTTGAAAAATAATTCCACTAAAATTTGAGTCGGCTACAAAGGACTTAATCACCTCCAAGGGCGATCAGATTACAACTAGTGATTGCTCGATGTAGTTAGGTGTTAGACCCAGTGTCACTTGGAAGTTCGGGTGTTGATAATATGGCCTTGAGCAGAACGTCGGGTCTTCAACAGGGCGTCAAGTCTGAACGTCGGGCCTTAAGCAGGACGTTGGGTCTGAAGGTCGGGCCTTAAGGCGGTGGTCCAGCGAGGTTCTAGCGGTGGTCCGGCGGTGGTCCTGCGGTGGTCCGGCGGGTGTCGAGGAGGAGCTTCTTCCTTCTCTTCTCTTCTTCTCCTTCTTCTCTCTCTTGCTTGGATGCCCTATTGTGAAGAATGAGGGCTCTATTTATAGTTTTTCTGGAGTGGCATGGCTTGTAAATAGGTGTGAGATCACGGGCGAAAAGGGAGTGGTTTGAATGGACGGCCGATATTCAACCCTTCGATCATGCACCGTTCGTTGGACATTTGGAGGCCTTGATGATGTTGTAATTCGGCGATCTTAGGCTCGTTGGATTCGTCTCGTTGAGCCGCTCGATTCGAGTATAAGTTCGTTAAAATCGGAGATCGTTTGGTAACTCAAATCGCGGTTTGAACCTTCCAACAGCGTTTCGGGTCATTGATTCGAACTCATTTGGGCTCGGATTGGGTTGATCTTGGTGTCGTTGGGTTTGTATTTCCGAGACGCTCAGTTTGACTATAAGCTCGCTGAAATCAGAGTTCGGATGCTCTCGTAAATTTTAAAGTTTCCAACTAGCTTTTTGCCTCGAGATTCGTGCCCGATCAAGATAATTTTTGCATACCGTATCAATTATTATTATTATTTTGTAGAAACCATTGTCCATTAATAACAAAAGAAAGAAACATGGAAAATAAAAAAGCTTGAACGGGGAAGACTTCCACTTTCCAAAGACAAAAAATAAAAGGAGAAGGGTTAACAACTTCAGAAGCACCACAGACCAAGCAGCAAACAAATGACAAACAAAAAGAAATAAAAACGAAGAGTCACTCAAGTGAGGAGGACTTCTTCATTGATTTGTATTGCGCAACAATACCCAATACAAACAAATAAAAAGAGATCACTCATTAAGCACTTGAGGGGACTAAGTCCTCGCCTGTGGAATATGTAAAAGTCTTCTTCCTCTTCCTAGGGTAGGTGGCTAAAGGCCCAAGTTGGAGAAGCTATCTGTCCGAGCGAGAATTGGACAATCTTGGTCGTTGCTTGCGAAAGTTCATGATCCTATTAGAAGTTTCTTCTATTTGTTGTAACTTCTCGGCCAAAAATTGGATAGGGGGCTCGGCATGTTGACGGGTGCCTTGGTCTTTTGGAGTCTTCAGTTTGCCTTTCGTTCTCTGGGTGACAAGGTTCCAAGCTCCAAGGAAGGATTTATCCTTTTCCTCACAAACAAGGGGCTCTTCAACACTTTATGCATCGGCTCAAGATGAGGGGCTGCTTGGGGGAAGTTCACGGATGTGGTTTGCACCTTGGCTGGCGACGGCTGCTGCTTTGGGTTGAGATTGAGGGCCACGGGTTGGAGCCTTGGATAGGCAAGCTAGCCCCATTGGCATGGCCAATGAAGCCATAATTGAAGCAAAAGTTTTAAGCTCTTCATATTCGGCTCTTTGAAAAAATCGTCCATAAAAACCATTTTTAATATTTTATAACCAAGCCTTTTTAGGTTTACTTTTATCTTTCTTAACACAGGTCAAATCTAGTACTTCTATTCTCCTAATGTGGTCAATGGGAAGGCCACCGTTTTACATGACTAAACCATATAAGGCGACTCTTTCTAATCTTATATGTCACTGGAGCTACTCCAACCTTTCAAAGATTTGCTCGTTTCATATCTTGTCTCTAAGAGTAAACCTCATCTCAGCAACACTTAACTTAATATTATGCTTATTTTTTATTGGCCAACATTTTGTGCTATAAAGCATTGCAAGTCTCACCACCATCTTATAAAAATTTTCCTTAAATTTGAGTGGTACTTTTCTATCGCACAACAAATCTGAAGCATTCCTCCACTTCAACTTTCCAACTTGAATTATACAAATAAATTTCATATTATGTGATTATTGTCTTTATTTCTATATGGTTGGTTTTTATAATATTTTTGATTGCATGATAATTAACAAATATTAGATAGATAATTTAAATACATTTATGTTTTAAAGTAGAATAAATTAAATTAAAAAAAAAAACATGGAATGCAAAGAACATTGTCTAAAAAATACATTTATAAATAAGTTTGTTAATTTATGATAGATTTTGTAATATGTTGATTTTAATAATGACTTTGATTTGAAAATAATTAGCAGTTGCTATTTAGATAATTTAAAAATTTTATTGTTTTAAAATAGAAATAAAATTTTAATATATAATTTTAATTCTAAGGATATGACTGCTTTGCATTTCTAATTATAATTCTTATATAATTTAATAATTATTGATTTCAAAATATGTTTGGGTTTTGTTAATTAAAATAATAATAATAATATAGAAGGTCGATGTTGTTAAATGTAATATGTGTGTTTTGTAATTGAATCGAAAATTAACATCCTGAAACTTAATATTTAATCTTTATGATATGATATTTTACATTTACAGTGTTAATTTAAAGTTATTAAAAATAATTTTATTAATATCCATAGGCTTAGAAATTAATCTTTAAATAATTAATATGAGTATTTAAAATATGCATTGATATTTGATACGACGTCACAAAATTATCTTGATTGTGCACGGATCTCGAGGCAAAAACTAGTTGGAACCTTCAAAAACTAATTTTGGAAGCACCCGAACTCCGATTTCAACAAACTTATAGTCAAACTGAGCGTCTCGGAAATACGAACCCAACGACACCAAGATCAACCCAAACCGAGCCCAAATGAGTCTGAATCAAGGGTTCAAAGCGCTGTTGGAAGGTTCAAACCGCAATTTGAGTTACCAAACGGTCTCCGATTTTGACGAGCTTATACTCGAATCGAACGGCTCGACGAGACAAATCCAACGAGCCAATCGAACGAGCCCAAGATCATTAAATTCTTACATCATTAAGGCCTTCAAACGTCCAACGAACGGTGCATGATCAAAGAATTCGATATCGGCCGTCCATTCAAACCACTCCCAATTCGCTCTTGATCTCACGCCTATTTACGGGCTATGCCACTCCAGAAAAACTATAAATATAGCCCACATTCTACACCAAGGGGACTAAAGTGAAGAGAGAGAAGAAGAAGAGGAGAAAGGGGAAAAGGAGATTCCTCACCTCCTCGACTACCGCCGGAGCTCTTCCTGCCGCCTGAAGACGCCGGAACTCTGCCGTATATTCGGGAGAACGCCAGAATTCTGCCCAACTTCCATGGGATGCTGAAATTATTCTCAATTTACAAGAGAGTTCCCTCCTGACGCTGAAACTCCGCCCAAGTGAAGCCGGAGTTCTCCTCTGCCACCAAAGACGTCGGACTTCTACCCGATGTCGGACCTTCACTCTTCGCCAAGTTTCTACCCGACGCCGGACTTCTACCGGTTATCGGACTTCGCTGAACATCTATGCAAAGATGCATTTCTTTCCATTGATGGACTTCTACCTGACGCTGTTCTTCTGATCTTCGTCGCCAGCCGACTACGGTCCTCCTGACTTACGTCGCCCGCCGACTACAGTCTTCCCGACATCCGTCACTCGTTGAATACGGTCCTCTTGACTTATGTCGCCCGCCAACTACAGTCCTTCAGACCTCCGTCGCCAGCCGACTACGGTCCTCCTGACTTACGTCGCTCGCCGACTACAGTCTTCCTGACATCCGTCACCCGTTAAATACGGTCCTCTTGACTTATGTCGCCCGCCAACTACAGTCTTTCCGACCTCCGTCGCCCGCCGACTACGGTCCTCCTGACTTACGTCGCCCGCCGACTACAGTCCTCCGTCGCTAGCTGACTACGGTCCTCCTGACCTACGTCACCCGCCGACTGCAGTCCTTCAAACAAAGCGAATACGTCGATAGTAGCTCTTTGTATTTACATCATGTAATGTACTCCATAAGATGTACATCAAGCTAAGGCATTCTCCCAAGGAAGGGCCTCATTTGTAATCGACTGCAAATACTAGTGGATTCGTTCAAACTGGGCTAGGCCCCGTGGTTTTTCCCCCTTTTACAGGGGTTTTCCACGTAAAAATCTTGGTGTCTCATAAATGCTAGACCCTTTCTCTTATCTGATTGCGTGCCAGATTTTCGCACAACGCTAAGACGATAAACTTTATATTTTTCTACTGCCCCGAATACTCCTGGACGCAATACTATTAAATGGCCGAACAATATTGATGACATTGAATTACCGATACAATTATTATTATTAGCATTAGATCATGCAACATGTCACATTATGCGAGCTGTAAAGCTGTATTGAGTAATCAACTATTCTTGTTGCAACAATTTTCCATATTATTATTGTCCGTAGTAATCTTGTCACATAAGATTAACAGTTGTAACCCATCACAATAAATAATTTTTTATTTCATGATTATTATTATTTGCCTGAGTTAAACAGTTGGTGACGGTCCTTCGATTATATTTGTTTTGCCAAAAAGAAGAGTTCTTCAAGTTTTGTTTTTTTCTTGATAATGAACATGCCAATTTTAGAGAAGATTAGAGGCATCCCCCTGAAAGAAATATTCAATAATGTGAGTAGAAGCATGCATGAATGTATGGTAAGGTCTTACTGGTAGTCTCTTAAAATTGAAGGCAAATATAAACAAAACTTTTAAGTGTTACATGCGTGTTTGGATATAAGATATCAATACTTATTTTTGCAGTTGCATGCCAAAGTTTTGAGGATAAACATTTATAAGGCAGGAGAATTTTTTAAAAGGGCAATGATGGTTGGAGATATGTATAGAAGAAGTTCTATGAATACAATCGTCATATGATTAGTCTTCGATTTCTCTAGTTACAAGCCAACACGATATGAATTCTCTAATATGCAGATCTTTTCAAGTTGGATTGTGACATACCATGTGCCATAAGTGATTGTAATTGATTGCTTATTAATATACAAAGTATTTTCTTGCAATTTTTCTTATTTCTATGTTAGGTAGCAATATTATTTCATATGATTCTATTTTTATTTTATTTATACAATATTTTATAGCAAAACATAGAGATATAATGATACATACACATGAAGTCTATTTATTTACCAAAATTTTATTTGCAAGCAAAATCACGATTTGAACTTTAATCTTTTGTATTGTAATAATTTTTATGAAATATTCTAATGATTTTTTTTCTTGATAAAATAAGGGCTCACCAACATTCATTAATTGGTCAAAATAATCATGCAAGAAATATTATCATAGTGATTTATATTTTTTTCTAATAATAATCTTATTCTTATTATTTAAAATTTCTTAAACTCTTATAATATGTAGAAAAAATCTTTTAAGAAATTCTTAAGCTTAATTAATATGTGGGGGACATGAAAAGCCAAGGCGCAATGAAGGGTGATGGCCCACATTTCATTTGCTCTAATTTTCTTTTATTTCTCTAACTAATAAGAAGCTGACATAATGACGAAATATAGAAAAAATTTTCCAAAAAAAATATGATTCACGTGCCAAAATAAAAGGTTGGAAAACTGAGCGGCGCCACCTTCCTCGTGGCTCGCAACGGCTGATCTTACGCACGCGCCGGGGCCCACCACTAGTGACTGACGTCAGACGTGGCGGCGTAGATGTGGCAATATACGGGACCCACCATGCGGTATAATCTGATCCAATTAATTTTGGATGAGAATATTTTAGTTGGAATTAAAAAAATGTAAATTTATTTGACATAAATACAAATTAGGAATAATTATTTAATTAAATTTTCACTTCACAAATGTCAATGGTATGTAAAAAATTTTAAATTTCATCTTATATTTTAATTAAAATAAATAATTCGATATCCAAGTAATTTATGTTTGAGTGAAGCTTTAATTTATATAAATTATTTTAATGATTAAAATGCTTAATATATTGAGATAAAATTATCTCTTTAGAGTCATATATTGGAGCAATAAACTATGATTTATCATTAATAGTTAATAAGCTAAATTTCTTTGGTACAATGGCTCGTTAGCATGATCTGTTAAATTCTTATAGCAAATTTCAAATTTTATTTATGTTTTTTATGATTATGGGTAATTAATTTAATATAAGTAAATATATATAAGGTATTTTTAATAACAATTTTGTTTAAAATATTTAAAGAACTGTTAACATCAAATTTCTAACAACTGTTGAATTGCTTAATTAGCGGTAAATTATTGGATAATTATTAATTGTATTTACGAATAACATGTGGCTCATAAAATCAAATATATGTTTAGTTAAATTAATATCATATTGATATAAAATAAATAAGATTATAGTTTTTTTTTCATAATCCAATGTCATTAATGTGCATTGTTAAATCATATTGTATTCATTTTTCATGATTTTCAACCTTTTTTATGTTTGACTTGCGAAAAGAATTCAAAATAAAAGTTTGAGGGGTTTTAAATATCTCTCTTGTGTGCCAGAAAATTTGAGTCCGCATAATTTATGTTTCACGTCTTAGCAGTGTGCAAAGATTAAGTATGAACAGATAAAAATGATAAAACAATAAATTTTTTTACGTGAAAATTTGAAAATGAAAAAATCATGGGGTCTAACCAAGTTGCTAAATTCACCATATAGCAAGTGATACAAAAATTACTCTTTTTCACTGTTAAAGAAGATGAATAATACAAAGATAAAATGTCCACAGATGGATAATTTATGCCCAACAACAAAGCTTAATTTTCCCAATAGTGATTTTAGAAAACCGTTGTCCACATGTGGACAAATATACCCAACAACATGATTAATTTTTTTTAGTATTTTGAAGGAAGTGGTGATTTTTGAAATTGGTCACCGTTGATGACTGCGGTTGTCGGTGGCGGCTGTCGTCAATGATGGTCGAAAAATGCAAGAGAGCTCCCACTAGTTCTCTCCCTTCCTCCTCCCCCTCATGTGTAGAATAAGAATCTATTTCTAAATTTTTGTAAGTGGCATACTCCGTAAATATGCAGAAAATCTGGAAAAAATTAGAAGTTCTCTATCAGATGGTCCATATTAATTATTTCAATAATAGAGCTTTTATCAAGCATTTAAGTGCTTAATGATGTCAAAATTATGTGATCTTAGGCTCGTTGGATTCCTCTCGTCGAGCTGCTCATAAGAATGACATATTTAAAATTTATTTGATTACCCAATTAATGGTTTGAAACTTCAAAATGTGTTTTAATTTTTTTATTCAAGCCCATTTGGATTTGGATTATGCCGATTTTGTTATTTTTAGGTTGTTCTTATCGAGACCTTCAATTTAAAAGTTTGTTGTGATTAGTGTTTGAATGATCACAAATTTAATTTTGAAAGTTTCTTACTCAAATATGCTTCAAATGTCTTAATTTTCTCCTCATTTGAAATCAAGCAAATCCAACAATGTATAGCTTTTGTGGTTTCAGCTTCTTGCCTTTTTGCAATTCAGTGAGGGCAAAAAAAATCAGTGAGGCACAAATAACATTTTCATTTTCAAAGCTTTTCTTTTTTGGGAGATTTACATACATACCACTTAATACTATTCTATTTACATATTTAACACTTAAAACTTTAATATTACATAAATACCACCCATAGTTCATTTTCATACCAAATATGAGTGGTAGAAATGAAATATATGAGTGGTAGGAAAGAAATATAAGTGGTATATTTGATATTAAAATAATATAGGGTGGTATGCATGTAATATTAAAGTTTTGGGTGTTAGATATGTAAATAGGATGTTATAAAGTGGTATGTATGTAAATTTCCCTTCTTTTTTTCTCCGAAAAGTTCCATTCTTAATCAATGCCGATTGCCGGAAAACAAAAATATTCTATATACAAAAATATCAGAATCAATGAAAGATTCAAGGGAAAGGTTAGCAAAAAAGCTAGAGACGGCCGCGAAGTTTCGCAAGAAGCCGTGTATGTACAAATTCACAAATTTAGCCGACTCTTCCAGCCGGCGGGGAGTCATGACCCCACCGCCACCGCTACCGGCGAAATGATCTCCCGAAAAAGCAAATCCGACTCCTCTTTGTCCCGCCCAGCAATGAAGGGATGCGCAAGTAGCTGCGCCACCGACCACCGCTTGCTCGATTCCTTCTGTAGGCATCGCCGGATGAAGTCCCGGAAATCGCTGGAAGCCGTCTCGGGCAGCTCCGGCGGCTCGCCGAAGCAAATCGCGCACATAAGAGTCGCCCAATCCGGTCGTTGCCCCGGTGGCAACAGAGGAAAGCGACCGAGATGGAGCTCCAGCACAGTGAGCCCCAGACTCCACACATCGGCCGCATAGGCGTCGTAGTTGCCGCCATATGAATCGGGATCGAACCTCTCTGGGCTCATATACGCGCAGGTGCCGACGTAGGAGACACAGGGGTCGAGAGATCGGCGCATGATTTTACTCACACCGAAGTCAGCGATCTTGATTTCTCCGGCGGTGTTCACGAGAAGGTTCCCGGGCTTGATGTCACGGTGGACGATCTGGCGAGAATGGAGGTGGGAAAGGCCAAGGAGGACCTGGCGGGCGATTCCAGCGATGGCGAGTTCAGGGAAAGGGAGTCCACGGCGGTTGAGAAGGGATTCCAGGGATCCGGAGTCCATGAACTCAAGAAGAAGGGCAGTGTCACCGGAGGGCGTGGGAATGACGCCGTGGCAATGAATTACGGTGGAGGAATCAGTGCTGCGGAGGATTTCAACCTCCCGTGCGATCTGTCGTCGGCGGAGGGAGTCGTCTGCTGTGAGCGTCTTGAGAGCGTATACGGATCCTGTGCGGCGGTGGCGGACCTGATAGACTGTTCCTCCATTGCCATGGCCAAGGACCTTGATCTTTTCAAAGTCGGAGAGCCGGTGCTCGCCGCCGGTCGGAATGGCGGCAGCCGGCAAAGTTGCCACCGGCTGCAACGGCAGTGGGGGGAAGCTGAAGCGCTGGCGGCAATCAGGGCCGCCTGTTGGATCCTGACCGGGGAGATCGAGGGTCAGATTTCCCTTAGGTAGCCTTCGCTCTCTGATTACTGCCATTCGGGTCCTGAGATCGGATTGGGGATTTTGGCGACTGTGCTGGGGAAGATAATGGAGGTTATATATACAGCGGAAGAGTGGGAGATATAAGTGCTGATACGATCACCTTCCGTCTGGGCTTTTAGAGCGAAAATACAATTCGGTGAGAATAAAACGGTGAGTGGATCCTTTCAGAATAGAAACGTGCTTGGGGCGGTCACGGAGAGCGGACGGTACTGGAAAGGAGGTGGAAGCGAGCGTGCGACAGTGGAGGTGGTAAGTATGCAGACCCAAAAAAGTAACCAAAATTGCGACTCTTAAGTTTTAACTATGTGTATCTGGGCCCCGCTACTAAATGTGATTTGATTGGGCAAACGTCGGATTGGATGGCTTCAGTGATTGAAGGAGTTTGGACGGTAAAGAGTTTTTTCGTTTTTTCGCAGTTTGATTACTAATTGCCGTAATCCTTATAATCTCTTAAAAATACAATATAAATTTTATAAAAAAAAAATTCTTCATTAGTTTTAAATTTTAAATTTGAATAAATAAAAAATAATAATTAAAAATTACTTGAATATTAATAGCCTGGAGCCCTGGACTAGTTTTTTTTTTGGATTTAACATAATTCATACTGGTATATTCTCAGAAAATTATCTTAATCAAGCACGAATCTCATGGCAGAATCGAACCGGAAACTTCACAAATTAAATTCAGGAGTATCAGAACTCCATTTTCAGCGAGCTTACAGTCAAACTGAGCGTCTAGGAAATACGAACCCAACAACACCAAATTCAACTCAATCCGAGTCCAAATGAGTCTGAATCGAAGACTCGAAGTGCTGTTGGAAGGTTCGAATCACAATTTAAATTACCAAACGGTCTCCGATTTTACCTATACTCGAATCGAACGGCTCGATGAGATAAATCCAACGAGCCTAAGATCTCTGAATTCCGACATCACTAAGGCCTTCAAATGTCCAACAAATGGTGCACGATCGAATGATTCAACATCAATCGTCCATTCAACCGCTCCCTATTTGCCCTTGATCTCACACATATTTACAAGTCATGCCACTCCAGAAAAACTATAAATAAAACCCTCATTCTTCACAAGAGGACTCAAGTGAGAAGAGAGAGAAGAAGAGAAGAGAAGGAGGAGAATCAGCTCCTCCTCGACCACTGCCGGAGTTCTTTCTGCCACCTGAATATGTCGGAATTCTGTCGGATTTTCTGGAGACGTCGGAATTCTGCAAAACTTTATAACTTTGTTTCAATTTAGAAGAAACTGATTGTAATTTGATCGTCCTGACTTGTGGGACGAATCAATCTTTGTACTTTAAACGAACACTAGTGGAACTACTTCAACTGGGCATGGCTCCGTAGTTTTTTCTCTTTTTCGGGTTTTCCACGTAAAAATTATGGTGTTCATTTTCTCTTTTCCTGTTTGTGTGTGCTGAATATTCGTACAACGCTTGGACGTAAAATTACAAACTCTACCGCCGCGTATATTTTAGCCCGCAACCCATACAATTCTATATTATTGATTCTTTATGTAAAAGTTATATATTATTTACGAAAATGATAGAGATTTACATATAATCGTCACAAATGATGTAATTTTGTGTGATAAAAGAATGTATTAATATAATATAATAGAAATATAATGTACATAAATATATTTTGTGGTGGAAGTTGGAAGAGTGATGTAGCATTGGTGATGTCTTTAAGAGAACGTTTGTTATTTATTTGTTAATTCTCTTTTGTGAAATAGAGACTAGAAATCATAAAATTTGGTGTAAATCATGGTGTTGATATGCAATGTTAGAGTTGGTATAGATGGAGTTCATCGGCATTATAAGAGATGATGTAAGTTGATATTTTTAGCAAAAATAAATGACAAACTCAACATGTGTTCATCGATGACCATGGTTAGAGAAACATAGTTGAGGAGAGTCATATTTAGGTGATTATTGTGGTCGAAGGACCGCGGTCAGATGTCGGTGTGATCGAAGAAGCACAGTCGAAGGATGTTGATTGAATAATCATAGTTGAAAGATTGTGGTTAGAGGATTGTGATTGAGCAACGAGGCCGGACAATATCATTTGTACAGTGTAATTGAAGAATCATGGCTGTGCAACAATGATTAGATTATAGTAATTTGGCGAGTTTTGTTAGAGGACTATAATCAATTAATATTTGCTGGTGAGCCGTGATAAGATTGATCGTGATAAGTCAACCGTAATTTGAAGTTCTGATTCAAGTTTCAAAAATTTGATCTAGGCTTATTTGGATTTGGATCAGATCAGTTCTTAAATCCACAAATGAGTCTCATCAAGTCATTTGGTATGACTAAAAACTTGTTAAAATCTAAGTTTGAATAGTTATGAATTTAATTTTAAAAATTTTAAATTAAAATATGACTCAAGAATTATGTCCATGCAAATCAATTTTTAACGACATGTCATTTTTTAAAAAGCTTAAAATTAATATTCGGGGAACTAAAATAAAAGGGCAATTAGTTTTTATTTTCTCCTAATAAGGAGACTTGAGCAAGAAAAAAAAACACAAGATTCACGTGCGAAAATAAACTGAAATATTTCGGGTGTTGGGGGAAGCTCAACTATTTTTCTCTTTTCGTCGGAGCTTCCTCGCCGTGGACCCGCTTCCAATGTGGAAGCATAGTGGCTGTATTATTATGAAACTTGGTGCTGACGTGGCACTGCCGGGACCCACTAAAAAGCAGTTTTAAGAAGCAGTAAGATAGCTGTTACAAACAAAGCATAAGGCTTCATTTGAGACGGGTTTTTGCAGCTTTTAAAGCTGGCTCAAATTTTAATTTTTGTACTAAAAAAACTACTTTAAAAAACAGTGATAAAGTCATCCCAAACGAAGCTACATAACACCAATTATATGTATGAAATTTTAATTTTAATATAATAATAATAATAAATTAATACAAAAGAATTTTATATAATGTTGTATTCAAAATTATATGTGGGTGATAGCCATATCTTACTTGTATAATTTGCAATAAAAAATAGAAAAGTAGAGAAAGAGAATACGAGAGAATATGAGAAAAGTATCTCTTTAAATACATGAAATATGCCTTAGAGCTTTTCAAATATAAGATAAACTCCCATATAAGCTCCGTTTGGGACAATATTCTTACTACTATTTAAAACACCTTTTAGCACAAAATATGCTTTAGAAAGCAATATAAAAGATATCTCAAATTACGCTAGAGGTGTCAATTCGGGTCGATGGGTTGGGTTCGGGTCGAACCCGAGTTGACCCGGGTCTAAATGAACCCGACACGTTTGCAAAAACGAGTCAGACATTTCAACACGAACCAGATCCTGGCGGGTTGCCGGGTTGACACGACCCGACCCGCGCGGCAGAGGACGGAGCTCGCCACAGTGCGAGTGCGGACGGAGTCCGCTGGACCGTGCGACTACATGATTTCAGACTTTGGATGGAGTCCGACAGTCCGTGGGACCGCGGGAATGCATGAGTTCAGACTTTGGACGGAGTCCGCGGGACCGCGGGTTTGTGCAACGGCGTGGCTGCGGGAATGCGGATCGGGATCGAGCGTGGGGACGGAGTTCGCGCCTTCGCGGGAACGCGCGACGGCGAGAGCGCAGTTGCGGGCGACTGCGCGAGCGTGGTAGTAGGCGACATCGCGACTCGCGAATGCGGGCGGAAACCGGGATGGACTCAACTTTCAGGTCAGTGTCGGGTTGATTTCGGGTTTTCGGGTCAACCCAAACCCGACCCGCTTTTTTGAAGCGGGTCAAAAATCTGAACCCGACCCGTTTGCTAAACGGGTCAACCCGAACCCAAATTTTTTTGGGTTGGGCCCGGGTCGGATCAAAAATAGTGACTAGTTGTTCTGGTCCGATATAACATACTATTGTTAGATCGACTTCTTTTAGCCAATTTGTTTGGCTCAAGCCTAACAAGACCATATAATAAATTTGAGACTGAGTCTTCGTTTAGGTCGGCTTTCTTATCGCTTATTAAAGCAATTTTTTAATTAAAAAATTAATTTTTGTACTATAAAGATGCTGTAAGAAGTAGTATAAAAGCTGTGCCAAAATAAGCCTGAGTTGACTACCAAAATGAAGCAAAAATAGTTCACTTGGCATCATTTCTTAAGGAAAAAAGTAAAGAAAATAAATTAAAGGATTGTATCACTGATGACTGCATCATTCAAATTTTAATTACTAGTTGAGTTTAGTAGTTAAGGAAAGTGCGCTACTTTCTCCTAAGTCTAACTCCCAGCCTGGAATTAAAGACATTTTAATGCTACGGGACTTGAATGAGTTAGTAAATTGGGCAAGAATTATTATTATTATTATGTAATTAAATAAAAAAATTGTAATGAAGTTGCTTAATTATGTGATTATGTCATGCATTACTTCAGTATAAGGAGAACCGAAGCTTGGCATTTAGAGGAAGTCCACTGTTTCCTACTATTAAAGTAATATTCATTGATCAGGTATTATGTGCGAGTTATATGAGGACATAATTATAAATTAGATTGAGTTTAAACATATTAAAAATAAATAACTCATATGATTTCTTGCTTAATATAAACCATGTAATTCTCGTTAAAGTATAGGTTCATGCATGAGTTGTAGTTGTATGTACTTTAGTTCCTCAAAATATTGATCGTTGGCCGGTGTTGCAAGGTATTAGCGATGTTGCGAGCATTGAAAGCCCTACATGGGGTCCTGGTTGGATACCCACACTCTCAGCGGGCGGGCTTCTCCCACCCACGCCTACTAATGCTGACATTCGAGATGTTGTACCCACTAGCTAGGGGTGTTAATATTTAACACAAAATGGAAACATGACTTGAACCCGACTAGAAAATTATGGTTAGACTCGACTCGATTTTGAAACGGGTTGGGTTTGTGTTGATTCGGAAACCTGAACTCAACATGGGTTAACTCGGGAAAAACGAGTCTGATTGCTTGCATGTCGGTGCCCAAGTTGATCGAGTCTGACCACCTGTATAGAGTGCCACATCGCATCGACTGGCAGCCTGCATCGAGTGCCCGCGTCACTCGCGTCACGTCGAATGCCTGCTCCGCAATCCTGTCGATTGCCCTCCCCTTCGTTGCATCAGGCCACTGATGTCTCACCCTGCCTACGGATTGGGTAGGAAACTTGACCCGTACGGGTGGAGATAGGATTGGATCAACTAGTTTCGAGTCAGTTTCAGATTTGACCGGAACCCGACCCATGACTTGATTTTGACAACCCTAGTACACACCTATACCCACTCACTTTCCATGCATTTTGAACTCAATTCACCCCGGACTAATGGTCTTGAGGCATGTTGCCATTTGCTCTGACTTCAAACTTTCAAGCTGCATATCAGACTTTATCATGGTTGCAGTGCTGTTCAGTGTTATGCATTGCGTAGTGAGGATTGTGATAATATACTGCATACAATGGTTTGCAATGTAAATAAAGTTTATCCCACGATGTTGAGTACCCACCCACTAAGTTATGGGTGTACATATATGGTATGGGTGGGTATGTGGGTGAGTGTGGGTATGAGTACTCAATGCAGAGCTCTGGAGCATTGGGGACAAACATAGAAACAAGACATTCGATGTACTTGAAAATCATTAGATTTAGTTGAGTTTTAAATGTACTAAAAATTTCTGTCATTTCTGCAACCCTTGCCTGTAATCCATTAACTGTTGCCTCTATCACTTGTCACCTGTTACAGTCCACCACTGTCATTGCTAACCTCCACCGATGTCTTTCACTATCACACTAGCTAGTTGACGTTGCCACCAACACCCGGCATTGTTAAGCTCGCCAATCAACACCATTGTCTCACCATCATCGACCACCATCCACTAGCTTTCACATTCATTGAGTTTTAAATTCCATTCATTTAATTACTTCAAACAAAAAAAATATTTATTTTACTCTCGTCCAAATAACTTAAAAAAAAAAAAACTCACATCATCTTTCTCTCTGCCTATCCACCTTTCTTTCAAATATTATTATGATGTAAATCGATATTATTAATTTTCCTAATTATTTATTCAAAATTTTCATTATAAAAATTATTCGCAGAAGCCATCTCAACCGTATATCTTGATCATTAGCCTCTTGCATAAAGTGGGCCCATGCAAATAATAAGATTCATTGCTAAAGGATGCATCTCATTATAGCTTCAAGTTGGCAAATAATAAGATACATCTCCATCAAAGAAATACAAATACAAATAGAGCACCATGTTACCTATGTGTATTAGTAGGGGTGTCAATATTTGACACGACACGAAAATCAGACCCGGACCCGGCCCGAAAAATTCGGGTTGGACCCGACCCGATTTCAAAACGGGTCGGTTCGGGTTGACCCGACGGGTTGCCGGGTCATCCCGTTTGACCCGAAACACGCAGTCCGAGTCCGAGCCAGCCCGCGTCCACCCTCGCGCCCGACCGTGTCCGCGCTCGCGCAAATGCACAATGCGCTGCTGCCGCTCCGCGCTGCGGCGATTTCGGGTCACGGTTCCGGGTCGGGTCAACCCGACAACCCACCGGGTCGGGTTCGGGTTCGGATTTTCGACCCGTTTGCCTAACCGGGTCGGGTTAGGGTCAACCCGTTTGAACCCGGGTCAGTTCCTGGTCCGACCCAAACCCGACCCGTGACCCGAAATTGACACCCCTAGTATTAGTCAAAAAAATTAAAAATCTATTTGGAATAATCAAAGCATTTTATAAAGTTGATTGTAAAATTATTTTAGAGAAAATAATTTTATTATTATGATTATAGAAAATAGCTTTCGATCATAAAAATTTTTAAAGAACAGTAAAAAATCAATGGCCAAATTTAATTGTTTTTACTATTTGAAAGCTGTTGAAAATAGACCCTAAGTTATATTCAAATATAGAGCCTTAATTAATATATAAAATTAAAGAGATTTATCAAAAAAAATAGCTTCATCCTGATACAAAATATATCAGATATTTTCACCTAATTTTGATGAATTAATTGGCCTCAAATAATGGCCAAAATAATTAAAAAAAAAATGTTTGGACGTCACGATATAAATTATATGAAAATGTACTTAAAAATAATTAAATTTAATTTTATATAATGAATTTAAAATTTATCTTAATATATTTTATATTAAAATATATTAACATAATTTTAAGTCAAAATAACTTGAAAAAATTTAAATAAATGAAACGTGATTAAAATGGCTTACTTTAGTAGTTGAAACTTTATGTAATGGAAAGATTTGATGGCCAAAAGGTGGCTTAACAGAAGGAGCAAAAGCCACCTCGTGCCCTTTTTAAATTGGGTCCCACATTTGATGTAGCCTTTTAGCTTTTTGGCGACAATTTTTTTTTGCCTTTAAAAATATTAACGGCACGTGTGCGATGATGCTTTACATATCATAATACTTTGTTAATTAATCTCATGATTTGCATAAGATTTTCCTTTATTTTTATTTTTAATTAAGCATTGAGAATAATTAATGCTAACAATTTTTTTAATTATATGAAATTTATAAAAGGTTTATTAGTTATTTACTTATTTTTATATATTACCCCACCGGGCTTAGGTGAGTTGGTGGAAGTACTTGGTTGGGAACCCCCCATTCATACTGCACGACTCCTTAAGTTGAGAGAAAATAAGTGTGGGCCCTGCACCTGTGGGGTTGGTTGTTGGTAGACTCGTCGAGAGATTAGTAGACATCGCTATGCTCGTCACAAGCTGACGTGGCTGCGGGCCGATACCCCCGTTCCAAAAAAAAAAAAAAAAAATATATATATATATATATATTATAAAATTTATTTTATAATATATTCTATTTAAATTTTAACAAATAATGATTTTTAAAAATCTAACTAGACCGATCAGTTCAACCGGTTGAATCTTGAATTGATTTGCTAACCGGTCTGTTAATTCTCAAAATCGATTTTGGTTTATAACATGTTTAAACTAGCATTTCAAATTGATGACCAAAATTGGTTGGCATATTTTATATAAAATAATTAATTTTAAAAACAAGATAGTATATAATTAAATTAATTGATTTAATATAAACTAGTTAATTTAATAAATTAAATTAAAATTTATGAATTATTATTTTAAAACATGTATTTAATTTTGATATATCATCAAAAAATGATCTTGACCGGGCACCAATCTCGAGGCAAAAATCAAGTTGAAAGCTTCAAAAATTAAATGGGACCATCTAAACTCCGATTTCCTCGAACTTACAATCGAACTGATCGTCTCGGAAATATGAACCCAACGATACCAAATCCAACTCAATCCGAGCCCAAATGTGTCTAAATCAAATACCCGAAGTGCTGTTGGAAGGTTCAAACCACAATTTGGATTACTAAACGGTTTCCAAACATGACATGCTTATAGTCGAATCGAGCGGCTCGACGAGGCAAATCCAAGTTAGCAAAATTTTCATATCATTAAGACCTTCAAATGTCTGATGAACAGCCCACAATCAAGGGATTCAACATCGTACGTCCATCCAAACCACTTCTCATTTGCCCTTCATTTCTTCTAAGAGGAAAAAGCTCCTTCTATTTATGGGTCGTGTCATACTCAAAAAATTATAAATAGCCACTCATTTCTCCTAAGAGGAGACAAGCAAGAAGAGAAGAGAATAAAAAGAAAAGAAGATAAGGAGGGAAAAAGCTCCTCCTCGACTACTGCCGGAGTTTCGCCCGACATTCAAGTGACGTCAGAGTTCCGTCCGACTTCCAGGTGACGTCGGAGTTCCGCCTGACTTCTAAGTAACGCCGGAGTTCCGCCCGACTTCCAAGTAATGCCGGAGTTTCATTCGACTTCCAAGTGACGCCGGAGTTCCGTCCGACTTCCAAGTGACGCCGGAGTTCTGCCGGACTTTCAAGCCGCGTCAGAGTTCTATCCGACTTCCAAGTGACGCTGAAACTCCACCTGATCTCCAAGTGATGCTGGAATTCTATCTGATATACAAGTGACTCTAAGATTCAGCTCGAATACACAACATCATCGAATCTCAAATTCTTGTTTGTAACTCGATTTCAATCTGGGAGCTTATCATTGTAATCTGATTGTCCCAAATTTTAAAGACGAGTCAGCTTCTTGTATCTCAAGTAAACACTAGTGGAATTCTTTCAACTGGGTGTGACCCCATGGTTTTTCCCTTTTTAGGGTTTCCATGTAAAATTATTTGTGTCATATCTACTTTCTGTTTGTGTGCTGAATATCCGTACAACGCTAAGACGAAAAATTCAAAACTCTATCGCCGCGTATATTCCAGCCCGCAACAAATTTTATAATAATTATTTATTAAATAATAATTGACTATATTTTTTTCACATGGTCTCATCAATCATCACTGCATGCGACTTGTTTGAAAAATTAAGATAAGTTCGTTTGTTCATTACACGTATATATATATATATATATATATATATATATATATATATATATATATATATATATATATATATATATATATATATATATATATATATATATATATATATATATATATATATATATAACTTGATTGAGCACAAACCTAAAGGCAAATTCAAATTGGAAACTTTTCGATCTCCGTCGCTCATTGACTATGGTCTCTCGAATCACCATCTTCAAACTATAATCTCTTCGATAGTCGTCGCCCGACTACAATCCTTTCGACCTCTGTTGCACACCGATTATGATTCTTCTAACAAACATCATACGTTGACTTTGGTCATGCCGACCTAACGAACATGAAAACACTTATTCTTCCAACTTCTACTATGTAATGCACTTTATATGATATATATTTGCTACATTGAGCAGATGTCTTCTCCCCACTAGAGGACCTCATTTGTAATCAACTACAAAAATTAGGTTATTCATTTAAACTCGGGAAGGATTCATGATTTTTCTCTCTTTTCATAGATTTCCACATAAAAACTAATTATGCATCTTATGAACGCTACACCCTATTTTTCATTTATTTGTGTGATGGATTTTCGTAAAAAGCTGAAGTGTTTAACTTTATATCCCTCTAACACAGCGAATGTTACAGTCCGCAATAATATATAATATAAAAATAATTATTTATTTAGTTATTAATAATAAATAATATAACATGAATTTACATATGTAATTTTATAATGTAAATTTTGTATATAATTTATCGATATAAATTATATCTAA